>JAOQMS010000007.1:31320615-31349712 GCA_027563885.1 Erythroxylum longipes
AAATAAACTTGTATGTTTTGAAGTTTGAAGGTTTAAGTTAGATAAATAATTAAAAATTATGTTTAAAAATTATCTTAAATATAATATATATAAAATAAAATTTTATATATTTATTAGTCACCGGTTCGATCACGGTTGAATTCCGGTTAAACCATTGACCATTGAATCAGTTACTTTTCCGGTTCAATCACCGGTCCGATTTTTAAAACATTGCCCTATCCACTCATATTTTACACTCAACTGCTAAAGAGCTCGTGAAAAGAATGTTAAAAGTTAAAAAAGGCAAATTGAAAAGGGACGCTTTCAATTACATTTAGTAATTTCAGATTATAGAAAAAGAGATTGCATGCGATTCAGATTAAAAAGTCGCAATTTTGATTAATATTTGTTTTAAACATGGACAAATTTTATTTTGTTTATATTTATAAAAATAAAATAATAATAATAATAATAAGGTTATCATCATCATTATCATCACATCCAATTCAAATCCCGCACTAATGTGGGGTTTGGAGAAGTCTGATAGTACGTAGTCTTAACCTTACATAGTAGAGAGGCTTTTTCTAGTAGACTCAAATGTAAATATGACAATAAAAAAATAATGCAGGTTAAAAGAGTAGAGATGTAAAACTGATATGTTAGATGTAAAACTGATATGTTAAAGAGTAGATAAATAAAAATAAAAATAAACCTGATATAATGTCCAGATCTGCTAATACCAAATTACAAAGTAAGGCTTTTCATTTCTTGATTTGTGTTAGGGATCTTTGCTCAGTAGCAATGTGAGTATGAACAATCCAACAGTATGAGATAACTTTGAGGGACTTTTCCTCATACACTAGAGCTGAAAAGCTAAGTAGTAGGACAGAATGACTTATCCACGATTTGCAACTAGAAAAGATAGATTGGACATTAGGGTTAGACTTCCTAAGCAGTAAATACGTCATCAGAGCTTTACAGTAAACGATTCCCAATAACTTCTACGACTATTTTGGTGCACTTTAAATGATATTTTTTTACCCGTATTCTAGAACGCCAAAATTTTCTACTTCTGGCCAATTCCTCGATAAGGGTCATTTTTGTCATATCATTTTTGATCACTTCCCTCCAATTCTTGTTTAGCCTTCCTTTTCTCCTCTTGTAGTCACGAAGGGTTATTTTCTCACAGCGCCGCACAAAAGCATGAGGATTCCTCTTGCTCACATACCCAAACTACCTAAGCTTGATCTCTCTCAACTTGTCGACAATACCAGTCACCTCTAGTTTGTCTCTAACCTTACAATTCCAAACCTTATCTCTTCTAGTAATGTCACATATCCACTGGAATATATGCATCTAGGCTACCAACAACTGTTTTTTATGTCTACGTTTAGTGGGCCAACATTCTACCCCATATAACATAGTTGGCTGAATCATTATTCTATAAAATTTCCCTTTAAGCTTTAATAGAATCTTTTTATCACATAAGACTCTTGATGTACTTCGCTATTTGACCCACTCGAATCTGATACGATGGACTATATCGGCATCGATATTACCATGACTTTGAATGATAGATTCGAGGTAGTTAAAACTCGATTTTTGTGGTATAATGTCAGTACCAATTGTTACCGCCACCTTATGGACCATCTGGCTTCCCGAAAAGTTACATTCTAAATACTCCGTCTTAATCCTGCTCATTTTATAACATTTTTACTCTAATGTTTCTCTCCAAGATTTTTCAATATTTGCATATTTTCAACATCGACCAAGAATAAAAACTAATAAAAATTTTTATATATAAAAGAACTAATTCATAATTTTATGCCTTAAATTTTTAAGTTAAAATCTGAAGTACGTTATTTTTATTCTCAAATTAAAATAATTATAAAACTTAACATAATATTATATTTTATCTTGTACAAACAACAGGCACACGACAAAAACCTACAAGTGGTCGGCTGGAGACTTTTAGCTTTTGGCGGTTGATGAACTTATTGAGAAATTAAATGAGAAAATATATAGAACAGTTGGCGGTTTCTCTGATGATTCACATGGTAGGAAAGGCCCATCACTAAAACCTCTGCAGCTGCAAGCATTCATGAGCTTTCCTTACAATGTCGTCATTCCCTTCTCTTTTTACAGAACTTTTTGTTAACCTAGGTCTTACTCTAGTACTATGATTCAGCCTTTCAGCTGTCATTTGTTACTGCAAGTAGGTAAGTTGTAGCACTTTATCCACTAACATCCAAATTTTCGTTCGTAGGTCGATGAGGTTAAAGATTTTTTACTTTGCGGTATGTTGAGATTCTTTTGTCAATGTACATGCCACGTTACTCTTTTATCTGTGAGTCGATGTAGCTCATTAGCTGGGGAATGTATTTTTCTTAGCTTGGCAGTGAGATTCTTTTTGTCAATGTACATGCCACGTTACTCTTTTATCTGCGAGTCGATGTAGCTCATTCGCTGGGGAATGTATTTTTCTTAGCTTGGCAGTGAGTCATATGGTTTTAGGGACCTAGAAGCACATAACTGTACAAATACTCTTTACAATGAAATAAACATTAAAATTTACGTGAAAAATCTTCCGGTATATAAGAAAAAACCACGGGTAAAATTAATAAACAAATTTACTAAACTCAAAAAACCATTTACATAGTTTAATCTCTCTTCCCACAATAATAAAATATCTCACAAAATTTCATGATTGAAACTAAAGTTGACGTAACAATCAACAAACTCTCAAACTAATCCCCAAAATATTAAAAAAGGATTAGAATATAATACTATTTGCCTTCTCTCTGTTTTTCTTCACTTTTGAACTTTATGACCCCGTACCCATGCAACACCTATGCATTTTTCTTTGTTATGTCATAAAATAAGGTTTTTTTGCACTGTATATGGTCACATACATAGTCGTGTAAGTGACCATATCTTTTCAGCATAGATTCACTCATAGAAGTATACAATCACATAGAGATATACGAATGTTTATATGATTGTTTCTCTTCATCATAACCTCACTCGCAAAAGTAAATGGTCATATAGAGATATACAGTCGTGTATGTCATGAACATGGGCATGTACATGTTTGTGTATCTCTTCACTCTTTACGTCCTTCTTCATATAGTTCTAGAGACTTACAAGATTAATACACACAATCGTGTAAGTGAAGACACGGGAGTGTGCCACTCTACACAGTTGTGTGTGTTTACACAGTTAATATATAAAACCATGTAAGTTAAAGACACAAGCGTGTAGCACCCTACATAGCTATGTCTCCCTATAGAAGAACTTCATTCATCTTGTCTTCAATTGTTTGTCATTCCCATGAACTATTAAGTCATCTACGATCACTGAAAGTCTCAAAATAGAATTGAATACTTAATAATTTCCCTCCCATCCCAATTATTGGAAAAATAGGTTATTCTCTAACATCTTTTTGAGAGACATCCCGACAAGCTTACTATATAGATCATATTTGCTTTCAAGAGTAGTTTTATTCAACATATCAACATAATTCATGTAAGTATGAATCTTCTTCAACACCGATTATTGCTCCTCCATAGACCTCAACTGATGATATCTTACATCTATATGCTTTATGCGGGAATGATATATAGTATTTTAGTTCAAACTAAAAATGCTTTAATTATCACAAAATACTATACAGCATTCTTGCTTCACATCAACATCTGGAAGGATCCTTTTCAACCAAAGCATCTCCTTATAAGCTTTCACTGCAACTACATGCTTCACTTCATTCGTCGATAAAGTCACACTTTGTTTAGCTTGGATTGCCATGAGATAGCTCACCCCCCTCCCCGCTAACCTGAACATAAAACTTGAAATGGACTTTCTTCCATCAAGATCTTTAACCATATCTGTATCTGTAAGACCTTCTAGAGTTGGCTCATCATCATCAAAACACAAACTCCACTTTGACGTGCCTTTCGAGTATCTTAGAATTCATTTCCTTGTTTCCCAGTGAACTTTCCATAGATTGGACAAGAATAATATGCTCACCATCCCAATAGGTTGTACAATATATGACCTTATACATACCATTTCATACAATAAAGACCCTACTACAGATGAGTATGGAATAGTGGACACACCGTCTTTCTCTTTTTGTTAAGTAACATACACGCTTACTTAACTTGAAGTGAGGTTTCAGTGGCATGCTAACTGACTTGGCATGCTTCATATTGAACCCTTCTAGCACTCTTTCAACTTATCTCTCCTGAGACAATCGCAATCTCCTATTCTTCCTATCTCAAGTTATCTTTATGCCTAAAATCAACTTTGCAGGTTCCAAATCTTTCATATCAAAAGATTTAGAAAATTCCTCCTTCAACTTTGGGTTTTTCCAACATCTTGACCCATAATCGGCATATTATCAACATATAAAAGAAGAATGATGAAGTTGTCACTTGTGAACTTCTTGAAAAACACATAAGCATAGGCATAATTTCACTTGTGACCATGATCCGTTATAAAAGAATTGAACTTCTAATACCACTGCCTTGGAGCTTGTTTTAAACCATATAGGCTTTCTTAAACTTTCAAACCATATTTTTCTTGCCTTTATCTTTGAAAACTTCTGGCTATTTCATGTATATCTCTTTTTCCAAATCTCCAAGCAAGAAGGCTATTTTAACATCTATTTTTTCAAGTTCAAGATCCAAACAGGATTCAGACCAAAACTTTTTAAATTAAGGTCATCATGATCATTAATGAGAAGATTTCATCAAAATCTATACCTTTCTTTTGATTGAACCTTTTCACCACTAGTTTTGCCTTGTGTTTTACCAGCTTGTCACTATCGTTCTTTACCTTGAACGCTCTCTTATTTTTTAACTATTTTTTTGTCTTTTGGAAGCTTCACAAGCTCATATGTATCACTATTTTTCAGGGAATTCATCTCTTCCTTCAAAATTGCAAGTCAAAGATCTTTCTCTTTATAAGATGCAACCTTTAGCATATTTTCCGACTTCTCCTCAGCAGTAACCAATAAGTATTCTGAACTTGGATGCCTTATAGAAGGCATTTTCTCTCTTATCAACCTTCGAAGCTATATATCGCTAGTTGTTGAATCCAATTACTCCCCATAGTCATTATACTTAAAGACTTCATCTTTAGCATTATCCGAATGCAGTTCATGTTGCTTAACATTACTAGGCCATATTTGATCATCATCAATATATGCTTGGTCACACACTTCATCTCCTTCATTTGTAAACTACTCAACAGTGGAAGACATTGGCAAAGAATTAACAATGTCATATGATGAGTTATTGTGTGATGAATTATCTCCTCTTAGAAGATAAATACCTCTCTCGTGCTCCTAGAATACCACATCTCTGCTCTTAACTACATTTTTCTTCTTAAGGTTATAGAGTTTGAAGCCAAATTTATCACCATCATACCGAATAAAGATGTAAGATATCATCCTTGAGTCAAGCTTTCTTCTCTGATCCTTAGGTACATGTCTAAATACATTGTAGCCAAAAACTCTCAAATGATAATATTTGAGATCTTTACCAATCCACACTCTCTCAAGAATCTCAAAATCTAGTGGAACTGAGGGAGCTCGATTAATCAAGTAGACTTTAGTTTGGACTACTTCACCTCAAAATTTCTTTGACAATATATACATTCTGAGCATGCAACGAGCCTGCTTTGTTATTGTACTATTCATCCTCTTAATAAGACTTTTATACTGTAGATTCCTTGGTTTTGTCTTTTCATGTATAAGGCTATGTGATATACAGTAATCTTTAAGCACATTGGAGGTATGCTCACCTTCATTATTTGTTCACCGGCACTTTCGCTTCCTCTTAGCTTTCTTTTCTACCATGACATGAAATTTCTAGAAAGTTTCAATTACTTCACTCTTTGAGTTCAGCATGTATGCCTAAGTCTTCCTAAAAAATCATTAATAAATGTAACAAAATATTTATTACCTCCTAATGACTCCTTCTCAATAAGGTCATGGACATCTGAATACACCAACTATAATATCTCTAACTTCCTTGTAGATCTTTCCTTGAAAGAGACTCTATATTGCTTTTCATCTAAGCAATGATTATAAGGATTAAGCGGTTGTGTGTTTTAAACTAAGATAAGGCATTTACTAGCCAACAACTTTAATTCCTTATCACTGATATATCCCAATCATTGATTCCATATATTTGGACAAGTTTTCTCTTTGATTGTGTATATTTCTCCACCACCATACACCTTTAAGTGTGTCTTGTACAATGAGCAACATAACTCTCTTCGAGCAACATTCATTGCTCCTTTTCACAGTTTGCACTTCTTATCCCCAAAAGCATGCTAAAATCCTTCTTTATTCAACACATTCATTGATAACAAATTTAGCCTTAGATCAGTGATGTATTATACTTCTCTTAAGGTCATTAAGCATCCTACATTTGTCTTAACCCATATATCACTCATACCAACAATCTTATCAAAACTTTAATTTCCATTCTTTACACTCCCAAAGTCTCCGCTCTTGTAGTTTGAAAAGTACTCCACCTTTAGAACAAAATGATAAGAATCTTTTATGTTAATCAACCACTTAGAACTCGAATTATTGACATGGAAGAATTTATTGTCTCATAAACTAGGGAACACTCCATCATATGAGCTTGGAGTTATTGCAGTTGTATTCTTATCATCTCCATCATTATGATGATCTTGCTTTTTATAATCCCTCTTCCACTTATAGCAGAACCCCCTTAATATGCCCTAGCTTATCACAACAGTGGCATGTCTTTATGTCTTTAATTGTCACTTCTGGACTTTAATCTATTCTTAGACTAGTCATGCCCTTTTGGGACCCTACTATTGTTCCTTCCCCTGATTTTTGTCACAAAAGCCTACACATTGTTAACTACCATATTCTTGCTTCTTATTTCTTCAATAAACACACTCTCTTTGATTACATCCAAAGAGAGCACACCTTCAAGAATTTAGTTGCTAATCATCACCACTAGTGTCTCCTAACTATCTGTAACAATCTCAATAGGAACAAGGCTTGAAGCTCGTCATCAACAGTAATCTTCATTGTAGTAAGCTTGTTGATTATATCCAAGTACTCCGACACAGATTTCTCAACTTTTAACTTTAAGTTCACAAGCCTTTTAATCAGAGAGGCCTTATTATAGGTATTTTTCCTTTCATAGAGTTTTTCTAGTTTTTTTATAGCTCAAAAGGATTCATTTCTTAAGACATATAATTGAATATGTTGATATCACTCTATTGTCTAATCGTACCTAAAGTTTTTTGCTTCACCTTTTCCCATTTTCTATTTGACATCTTTTTAGGTTTCAAAGGAACATGATCCTTCACACCTTTATTTACATTAATAGGATCAAAGATTTCCTAACAATATAGCAGGTCCTCCATTTATGGGCCTCTAAATAGAGTAGTTTGATGATGCCAACATAACTATAGAATTGTTCTCACCTACCATCATGATGGCTTTGATATCACTTGTTGGGAGATAATAACATAACTCTCTAAAATCAACCAAATATAGACATTAAAATACTCTTCAAGTTCAACCACAAACCAGTAAGAGAATAAGAAACTCAGCAATAAAACAAGAACCAAAATTTACATAAAAAACCCTCCAATGTAGAGGGAAAAATCACAAGCCAAACAAACAAGTAAATCCACTAAACTGAAATAAGGATTTACAAAATTTGATCTCTCATCTCGCAACAAGAAGTTGTCTCTCAAAGTTTCAGTATTGAAACCAAAGTTAATGTAACAATCAACAAACTCTCAAACTAATCCGAAAAACAATCAAGAAAAGATGAGAATACAACACTGCTTGTTCTCTCTCTGTTTTTCGTCACTTTTAGACGTCATGGCCTTACAATCATGCAAAACCTACATATTTTTTATATATCAAGAAATAGGTTTTTCTACATTGTATATACATAGTTACATACACAACCGAGTCTGTTTAGCACTATCTCACTTATAGAAGTACACGATCGCAAAGAGATATACAATCACCACACAAATTCATGTATATCATGAACACACGTGCATGTCTTTACTCTTCATGTCCTTCTTCACACAATCTTAGAGACTTACATGGTTAATCCATATGGTTGTGCAATGGTCATCTGTTACTCTACACATTACTCTACACAGGTGTGTGTGCTTACACGATTAATATACACGAAAGTGTAAGTTAAGAACACAAGTTTGTAGTGCCCTACACAATTGTGTCTCCCCTCAAAAGAGCTTCATCCATCTTGTCTTCACTTATTTGTCACCCCCACGAACCATAAAGGCATCTACGATCACCAAAAGTGTTAAAATAAGGTTGGACACTCAACATTGACGAGGAAGTTTCTATAGAATTGTTCTACATATACTACATCCTAAAATCTAGTATAGGATACCCTTGAAAATAATATGTGGACTGTTTATCTAATTTTGGAATAATGTCAGATGACACTCTGTCATTCCTTAAAGGATGGAAGACCAAGACATGATTCCAAGTATTCGTAAGTAAATTTGAAGGAATCAGAGAATTTTCATCCGAACAACAAATGGGACCATTTACAAGTAGCAATAAAATCCACTGTAAGAGACTTGTGTTCTTCACATTAGTGAACAAGCCAGAGGCAGCACAGCGACTGTAAAAGTCCTCGAGTCGGCTCTATATTTGCTATTATCTGCAAAACTCTCAAGTAACCTGTTGACATGCTACGTGCTTGCACCGAAACATTTGAAATGCCTAAATCTCATGCCACGATTACCTATTACTGTACCACTGGCACTATGCGCAGTGACAGAGGCAACAGAACTTGTTTTACCTGTTACTGACTACCGACACCAATCGCAGTGACACAGGCAACAGAGCTTGTTTTAAGTATACTATTACTAGCCAGGTGAAAGACAAGACCAACCCTATGCCATTCATGCATAGCCATAAATTTCTGTAGGTCCCAGCAAAATTTGTGGCTATAGATGTATGAAACGGAATTGGTCTTGGATAAAAGGAACAGAAGAATTGGTTCCAGTGAAAGAGGGAGAGAGCTTGTTTGGCGATTAAGAACACTTGTGTAAGTCAGAGTTTCTGGCATCCAGCTCATAAAGTTCGTTCAGATATTTCAAAAAATAGCTTGTTTCTGATCTTGTAATACTGGGGGGAGAACGCATATTACTTTGCAATAACTATGGGGAGTTAAAGCAGATATCTAGAATTTTGTCAGCATTTTTTTTTTTTGGAGAAAATTTTGTCAGCAACTTGCAGAGTGCTGACAGGTTATAAACCTTCCACTCTCATTGATGATATACAAGGTGGTCCAAAAAGTTCACTGGAGGACCCAACTCGTCAGATGACCATGAAATGAAAACTAGTCACAATTCTATGCCTTAGCCACGTCTTCGTGATTAAATGGCGAACTTTTTGCCTGACACAATGAAAAAGAACACTTCAATTGTTAGGTTTCATGGTTCGCATCAGTAAAAAGATTTTTGTCAACACACACAACTAAGTATTGCAAAGTTTTCCTCTCCCAGCAAAATTATTAACTCCCAAAATCAAGTCTAGAGTTGGCAGTTTCAACCTGGTCTAGTCCGATCAGGTTGAGGTTGAGCAAATTTTGGACCTAGCTCAAACCTAGAGGTTGGCCTGACATATCCAACCTGCATCACTAAAATGATGTCATTTTTTCGACCGCCTAACCAAAAGGCAGGTCTAGAGTCTCACAAAAAGCACAAGGAATAGAACATTTATAATGTAAAGGGAAAGGAACTGTATTTTTCTTATTTTGGATTAATGCCATTGTATTTGGGCTTTGCATTGAAAATGAAATTTTTGTAAGCTTCGATTGCTAAATTAACCACATCTATAAAAGTTGATGTATCAGTGGGGGGCATAATTGCTTCAGGCAACGTGATATGAAAGTAGGATTGAGATAAGTCTTTTAGCATCACTTAATACAATGGAGAACAAACCAGAAAAAGAAAGTAAAATATCCAAGTTTCCACTTTCACCTAATGAGTTATTAGTGCATAACAAATGATAACATGAAACTGTTGATTTATGCCCTATAATCAATCACTTTGGTTGTAGTTTAGTAATGATATAAATTAAAGACGTTTTTATCTTGTACATGTTTAGATGTATATGATAAAATCCATGGGATAATTGTGCATTGTAAATAAAATTATTATGAGATTCATATTGCATCTATGTATTATCCCTAAATTATTCCTAGTCATTGTTCTATTAAGATCATACATTAATAGAACACAAAAAGACTAGCACACGTTATTTTTTCTGATGAAGGAAGTAGTTGATCTCATAGCCTAAAGTATAGAGATACTTAAACAAATGTGTGGGTGCTTGTTAGAGAATAAGTTCATTGAACATATCCGATATGAGAAATCCATTTAGAATATTACTTGTATGTCTATGAAATTCTCATTGTGATGATTGTATAAGTGATTATTTGACTTGAGGTCAACAAAGTTATCTTATATAGGGATTGCTATATTTTTATATTTCTTATGACCTATTTAATCATAGGTAGGTCAATCAGTAGTCATTAGATGTAGCATAAATTATATAGAAGTAGTTGTGTGATTAAGATAAAATTCATCACCCTAAAGTAATTAGGGTAAATGTTTCATTGTTCTCGATTAGCATTAATTTAGGAAATTCTTAGCCGAGGTAGAATGAGTGACATTTTGTAAATAGTTAAAAAATGCCATCAATTGAATCGATAGTTAATAGCGGAGAACTAATAAGATTGCACTCAAAATAGAGTAGACATTAATTTCATGCTCTATGTCTAATAGAAACATTGCATGATAAAAGAATTAAATTATACAAAAAAAATTATGCATGGAAAGGTTAGTCAAAACTATTTTGACATTCCTAAATATTTGGGTGGTTATAAAACGTTGTTAAACACCAATCTTGATCTATGATTATAAATTGTTTAATTGGATAGTTTAAGATAAATTAAAAAGAGTTTTAATTTTTCTAATTCTAATTATAATTAAATTAGAATTATAATTTATAATCATTGCCAACATGTTTAGGAACCTAATAGTTCTTACATATAGAATGAGTTGAAGAGACCAAATTTATTTTAATAAAGTTGGATTTGATTGTAAAGTTTGAGAAACTTTATGATTAAATATGACATATTTAATAAACAAGGATCAATATGAGATATTAAATCTAATTTGGGATAATTGGTATTTAATTAGAATAATTTGTAATTTTAATTAAAGTTTAATTGAAATTAGAATTTAATTTCAATTAAATTACTAAAATATCTAAAACTTATTATAAATAGACTTAAGCTCTCATGGAGCTAGCACTAACTAATATTAAGGCTTTAAAATATTAAAATAACCAAATAAAAGCAAATGTGAAGAGTGCACGTGTCAGAAGTCTGTCACTGAAGTGAGTGGAGTGCGCTCTCTCTCAGTCAATGATAGACATTGACTAGCGCATGCACTTCACATGCCAACAACTACTTCTTTAGTGTCACTCCTATAACAATCAGCGCGTGTCTCATAGGTGCCCAACGTTTTTCACATAATTAGGTTTCTAAGTTTTCTCCCATTGCCATCCACGTTGTTCTCTCCTTGTCGTCGTTCACCTACCGTTCACCCTCGACTTGCTTCCTCCATTCACTAAAATAAGAATTGAAGGCAAAGTAATGGCAAAGAATGATTTCTCATTGATTCTGTGGACTACATTTATACAACATACACACTGATTTCGTTCCTTAATCTAAGGCTAACTAATGGTTATTTACATGTGAAAAGAATAAGTTAAATATGGTAAAGATAAATACAATGAGTCAATGAATATCCTTTCCTAATACTCCCCCTTAAGTTGGAGAGTGAATGTCATGAACTCCCTAACTTGTTTATGAGAAGTATGAACTGCTCCTTTCCCAATGCTTTTTTGAAGATGTCAGCTAATTGTAGTAGCGTTGGTACATAACTTGGCTTGATCTGTACAGCTTGTAATTTTTCACGAACTATATGACAGTCGATCTCAATATGTTTTATGCGTTCGTGAAATATTGGATTAGCAGCTATATGAAGGGCTACCTAATTATCGCAGTATAACGCTGCCGGTTCTTCCAAATTGACTCTTAAGTCTCGTAATATATTCCTCAGCCAAGTCAACTCTAAACAGGTGTTTGCCATCGCTCTATACTTTGCTTCTGCTGATGATCTTGATACATTAGACTGCTTCTTTGATTTCCATGACACAAGTGAAGACCCCAAAAAGACACAGTAACCTGAAACCGACCGTCTCGTGATTCGACAGCCACCCCAGTCTGAATCACAAAATGCCTTCAATTTTAAGTTATTCTCAGAAGGCATAAACAAGCCTTGTCCTGGTGTAGATTTGATGTACCGAAGCACACGTAATGCTGCGTCCCAATGTGGCTTTCTACGTTCATGCATGAATTGGCTAAGAGTGCGTACGGAATACACAATATCTGGCCGAGTAACTGTCAAATAAATCAATCGGCCAATTAATCTCCTATGCTTAGTCGGATCGTGTAGTATTTCACTGTCATCCAACGTCATTTTTAAGTTTTGTTCCATTGGGAACATTTCTGGCCTGACTCCTGTAAACCCTGCATCATCCAGAATATCCAGTGTATATGTATATTTTCTCTGCAACATAAAAATACCACGCTTGGAACGGGAGAACTCTATGCCCAAAAAATATTTCAAGTCACCAAGGTCTTTAATATGAAAACGTTTGAGCAAGCACTCTTTGAGCCTTTTCATTTCTTGGAGGTCATTACCCGTCAACAAAATGTCATCTACATAGATAAGTGCAGCAGTGAAGGAATTACCTTAAGCCTTTGTAAAGAGTGAATAATCAGCTTTGGACTGTTTGTAGCCAGCCTCTTGTATTGTATCTGAAAATGTCGAAAACCAATTCCAAGACGCCTGCTTTAAACCATAAAGGGACTTATTAAGCCGACATACCTGAGTCTCCCCTGTCGGTGAAGACCAGGTGGTGGAGTCATATAAACCACTGCATGTAAATCGCCGTGAAGGAAGGCATTTTGAATGTCAAGTTAATGAACAAACCAGTTCCGTGATGCAGCTACGGTAAGCAAGCAACGAAGTGTAGTGAGTTTTGCGGTTGGGGAAAATGTTTCCCGATAGTCAATACCTTCAACTTAAGTATACCCTTTGGCAACGAGGCGGGTCTTGTAGCTTTCGATGGTGCCATCCGATCGATACTTTATTTTATAGACCCAACGGCATCCAATCAGCTTATGACCAGGAGGGAAATTGACAAGGTCCCAAGTGTGGTTGCGTGCCAATGCCTGTAGTTCGCTATGCATAACTTGTCGCCAATGAGGATCAAGAACTACTTGATCATAAGAAGTTGGCTCAACCTGTGTGGTAAGGAGAGCTAAAAAAGCACGATGTGAAGGAGAAAATTGTGAGAGTGACATGTAGTTAGAGATAGGATACCTGGTGCTATGGTTGGAACTTGTACTAGAGGCAGTCCGAGTGGATTTGGAAGGCAGAAAGTAGGCATCATGCTATGCTGGTGGATGCCTGTTTCTCAATGATCGACGTAGAGGAGGATCATTAGAAGCAGAAGATGTGTCTGTCGAAGTAGGATCGTCTTTTGAGGGAGAAGATGCATAAGGGGAGGAAGTGGATGGTTCTGGAGAGTTTTGAGGTAAAGCGGAAGCTGGTGACGTCGATGAGGGAGAAGATGGATGTTTTGATGATGATGTTGGTGACTGCAGATCAGTATTAAATGGTGGATCATCATATGCCAGACTCGCGAGTAAAGAAGTAGAGGATGGAGAAGAAAGGATATGTTGGAATGGGAAAATGTTTTCATTGACCGTTACATCCCTACTCACGAAAAATTTTCTGGAGGCTAAATCATATAATTTGTAGCCTTTCTGACCCTTAGGATATCCCAAAAAAATGCATTGAGTTGCTCGTGGGTCAAATTTATGCTTTGGATGAGTAATAGTAGCGAAACATTGACATCTAAAAACACGTAAATGATGAAGAGTTGGTGCACGATGGTACAACCTTTCAAAAGGAGTTTTATTAGAGAGTAATGGTGATAGAGTTCGATTTATAAGGTAGATTGCAGTTAGTATGCATTTTCTCCAAAAAAGAGTGGTACATGTGATTGAAAAACAAGGGAGCGAGCTACATTGAGTATATGATGGTGTTTTCATTCAACTACTCCGTTCCGTTGCGGAGTGTAAACGCAAGTTCATTGTAACTCGATTCCCTGTATATGAAGGTGATGTTGTAAAGAGAGAGATTCGCTTCCATTATCTACACGTATGACCTTGTCAGACGTGTGGAATTGTGTTTGAACAAAGTTAAGAAAATTGATTATGATGGATTGTGTTTCTGATTTATATCGCATGAGGAAAACCCATGTGCATCGAGTGAAGTCATCAACAATAGTTAAGAAAAAACGAGTGCCGAAATGTGTGGGGGTTTTACGAGGCCTCCAAATGTCACAATGTATAAGCTCGAATGGAGAATGCGTAGAAATGGAGCTAATGGAAAATGGCAATCTTGTTTGCTTTGCTAATAGGCAAATGGTACAATTATGATCTGGACCATCTTTATTATTCAAGCATAACAATGGAGATAATAATTTAGGTCGTGATGAAGAGAGATGGACAAGGTGCGAATGCCATAGGCAAGAGGAATTAGAAACTTGAAGCGAAGAAGGTGTAGTGGAAAGTGGAGACATGTAGTATAAACCTCCTTGTTGCCTACCCGATCCAATCGTCTTCCTCGTAGCCAAGTCCTACAAAACACACGAATTCAGAAAAAAGGTGATAGAACAATTTAAATCTTGTGTAAGTTTACTGGCAGATAGCAGATTTATGTTGAAATTGGGCACACACAAAACATTGTTAAGTGCATGATTCTGACTGAAAGAAATGGTGCCAGTATGTGAGATGACTGCAGATGCACCATTTGGTAAGTTGACGGTAGGAATTTTAGAAGGTTGTATGTGAGTTAAAGAGACAAGTGTGGTGTGATGTGATCCGTGGCTCCACTGTTGAGGATCCAGGAATTGATAGAAGCAGAATTGGCAAAGTTATTAGGTGTAGAAAGCGAACCTGCCGCATTGACAAACGCATCACCTTTATTGGACTGCTGATTTTGATTCAAGGCCGATATTGCTTGGGCCAGTTGTTGAAGGTATTCATGAGAGAAGCCTTGCAATGATGTTGAGGGCTGTCCCTCAGTTTCTGTCATATTAACCAAAGGTATATTGCCTCTACTGGTGCCTTTCGTTCCACGGCACTGTTGCTGTGCTTGAGATGAATGAGTGTTCTGATTACTCCCCCCGTGTTTAAGGCGGCATCCGTCTTCCGTGTGACCTCTCTTGTCACAAAACTTGCAATGAAACTTAAGGGTCCTACACTTATCAATGGTATGGCCGGTCCTATTGCAGTGATCACAGACCTTCTCCTTTGATGATCTTGATGGAAATGGCTTGACTTGGGTAGCGGCAGCAATTGAGAAACCCTCAGTTGTTTCTGATGATACTTGACTCTATGTTTCTTCTTGGATCACCAAGGAGTAGGCTTGACGAACATTTGGCAGCAGAATCATCATGAGAATGTTAGATCTCATGGTTTTAAATGTATCATTTAACCCCGTAAGAAATTGCATGAGTTTGTCTTCTTCTCTTTGATCATTATGTATTTTTTCTTGATTACACGGAACGTGTGTGCGGTATGTGTCTAATTACGCTCAGAGACTCTTGATCTTTATGTAGTAGACAGCAACCGACATAGTTCCCTGAGACATAGTGGCTATAGATTTTTGAACTTGATAAATTGCAGGAGCGTTCTTTTGAGAGAATTGATCCCTCAAGTCATCCCAAACATGGCGAGCAGTTTTGGCGTGCACTACTCCCTCTGCGATGTCTGGCTCAACTGAATGGGTAAGCCATGACAAGATCATGCTGTTGCATTGGTTCCAGAGACTGAATTCTATCGGATCAACCTCCAGAGAAGGTGGCTCAATTGTGCCGTTAATGAAGCCAATTTTGGTTTTGGCAGTCAAGGCATGAATCATGGCTTTGCTCCATGATTGGTAGTTTGCCCCGTTCAATTTTGTCGGAACAAGCATGTGTCCAGGTTGGTTGGAATGATGCACATAGTATGGATGTGATGGATCCAAACTACTGACCTTGGAAGGATTTTTGATGCCCGAAAACATTTCTTTCTCGAACATGGTTTCACGGGAATGAAAGAAAAAAACGATTCTCAAGAGCACCAGAGTCGGCACTCTGATACCAACTAAAATAAGATTGAAGACAAAGTAATGGCGAAGAATGATTTCTGATTGATTCTGTGAACTACATTTATACAACATATACACTGATTTCGTTCCTTAATCTAAGGCTAACTAATGGTTATTTACATGTGAAAAGAATAAGTTAAATATGGTAAAGATAAATACAATGAGTCAATGAATATCCTTTCCTAATACATTCGCCTTGCCATCGTTGGACCATCACGTTGCATTGCCATTGTCCTTTTGTTTAGAGGCGTTAAAGTCGTCATTGGTTCTTCGCTGAACTAGGGGTGACCACTGATTCACGGTTGAACTAGCAGCCTTAACCGCTGGTTTCAACCTACTACTAACTGCGAACCCGCCGCTGGTTTCAAACCACCACCAGCGGTCAGCCCCGGCCCGGGGCAGGGGCGAGGTGGGCCACTGCCCAGGCCACTTTTATTTTTTTAAAAAATTAAATATAAAATTATAGTTTATTGAAAAAATTTTTTTTTAAATTTATTTTTAATTAATATCAAGGGCTCGTTTTTCTCTTTCATCCCGGGCCTATAAAATCTTAGAACCGGCCCTGCCAGCGGTGAACTGCCATTGGTGATTAAACCATCACCAAATGTAGAAGCAACACGGAAACACAAAATTCCAAATCCATGGAAGATCAAACAGACGCAATTCCAAAAGCATAGACACAGGCAGCAGATGCACACAAGGAGAGACAATTCCATAACTTGAAATGCAAAGATCTGTTTTCCAGAATGCAAGAACATAGAACGTACGCAGAGGGATTTAGAAAAACAATTTTTTAAAAGGCACAACAAGACGCAATATATATGACTTATTCCTAAGCCAAATTCTAGAAACAAAACAATCAGAGGCGTACATATTGAATTTCCATAGAACACAATCAAATCAATAATTATAATCAAACAAATATTTAAAAAAGTTATCTCTCATAATTAGATTATGTTAGATAACCAATATAATGAGATTAATATTTAAGATGAGATCTTAATTTCAAAATTAAAGTAATTATTTTTCTTAATATGATTAAGATTAATAATTAAATTGATTCCTAATTTAATTAGAAAAGTAGTTTCTAAAATTAAAGTTAATTAGTTTCAAATAGATTGAAATTAATTAATTAGAATCCTTAAAATTAAGAAAATTGTTTTCTTAGGTAATTAAGAAAAGTGTTTCTTAATTAAATTTATTTCTTTCAATTTGATTGAGATAAATTTATGGTTTATATGTTTAGAGAATTATTGTTCAATTTATTTAGAAATTGTTTCTTTATTTGTGAATAATAAGTTTCTTGATTTAAAAAAAAATATTTTTCTTAGTTAAATTTTGAAAAGTGTTTTCAATTATTAATTAAGAGAAATATGTTTTCTTTAATATTTTAAAAATAGTTTTCTAACTTATTAAAGAAATATTTTCTAATTAATTAATTAATCAATCGCTAAATAAATAATATATAATGACTTTATTAATTAAATTAAAATTTTTTATTTAATTTTGAAAATATTTTCCTTTTAATATTAGAAAATACTTTTCTAATTAAGGAAAAACAATTTCTAATGAGATTAGAAATATTAAATTTCTAACCATATTATAAATAATTTTCTAATTAGATTAGAATATGTTACTTATATAATTTTGAAAAAAGAGTTTTTCTAAACTATAATAAGTAAGTAGCAAAAAAATTTTAAAATTGTTTTAATTAAATTTTGCTATAGGAGTTAAGATAATTAGAAATAGTTTCTAATTGAATTTGAAAATTGTTTTCAAATCAAAATAAATTTCTAGTTGGAATAGGAATTTAGTTTATTTAGGAATCAATGAGTTTAATCTAATTTAATTTTTCCAAATAATTGAAAACATTATTTAAAAATTATGAAGATGAATAACTAGAATCAAACGAAGCTTGATGTTTTATACATAAAATTTAATTATGAGTGCATAAGTTGTATAGTTTATTTATATGGTTGATATATATATTGGTTGTATGTTAAAATTTTATGTTCTATATGTGTTATATTTTACATACTATTTTATGTTTGATAAGACGAACAAAATTAAATCCCTTATTAGAATATTAAGTACAAGTTGAGAACTTAATGATTGCCTTCCATTGTTATAAGAATAAACTAAAGTTTTGTTTGTTGTAGGTTTGTTAAGCAAACTCAAGGCCGCTTTAACCTGAACATATGTAGTTTTATAACAGTGGGTTCTACTTAACTAAATTTGTATGAATTGGATGAGCAAACTTATGATCACATGAATTTACAGGCAAGGTTAGGAATAATATATAAGATATAAGATATGTTTTGACAAGAGTTACGTAATAGTCGATTTCCGAACCTACTTATGGATTAAGTGTTAGATTACTGAATTACATTATATTAGAATGAATCTAGTGCATGTAGAATATGATTTTTATAATTTCATTCATATGCATAATATGAGCATACACGCATGAATTTTGATTTAGAAAAAATTGCACTCAATTTACATGTTTCGAGGTATGAAAGTTTTTAAATAATTGAGACATGATTATGTATTTCTAATGTCCTTTTTTATTTACCAATAAAAAGAATTGATGAATTACAATTAGTAATTTGGAGTTATTTGACACAATTGGAAGATTAATGGATTAACATGTACATTTAGAGTAGGAAATATTTCAAGTAAAAAGACAATTGACATATGAATTTGGGATGACTAAGCCTATAAAATGAGTGACAAATGGCTTAGAGAACTGAGTGAAAAATGGCCTAAGAACTAAGTGACATTTGGCAGCCTAAAGAGAGGACATGTAGCTGGCCTAGACACTTAATAAGTGTCCTCTCCACTCACACCACAAAACACACACATGGCAGATTCTCTTCATTTGTTATTTCTGCTATATTCTCTCCTTCTCCTCCCTCTCATTACCAAAACGTACTTCCCCCTCACTTCTATGTGTTTTGCCTAAATTCAGTTCAATTTCCACACCATAATCTATGCAAAAATCCTTCATAAATATAGTTTTAGAACTAGAACATTGTTGAATTTGTTGTCGTCTTCTTGTCTTTGTTGAAACCATCCTACTCCTACATTATTCTTCAGATGATCTTGCACGCATATGAGGCAAAGCAAGCTTGATACATTGAGGTGGCATTTGAGCTAAACAAGTAAGTGAAGTATTGATCTGTGTGGCATATGATATGATGACTGATTAGGGATGAATTGAATATTGGTACTGCTGTCGCCTACAACCAAATTAAAAAGAAACCAACTTCCATTAATACAAATTAATGTAGCAGTGGTAAGTAGATATCATTCCCACGAGGAATTTTTAACGGTAAAGGTTAGTGAGTTTAAAACTAAAACAAAGTATCGAAAAGGGGGGGTTGTTTTCAATTTGCGAAATTTAAGAAATAGATAACAAAAATCTGAATTCAACAAAAGTAATTGGATCTGAAAATTTAATGGAAAAACCTTGGTTTCGGGTCACCGATGTTATCATGCTAAAATGAATCCTCGATATAAAATTTCAATCATTAATAAACATTCATTGGGGGGTATTTTCTCTTAAGTGTAAATGATTAGAAACATGTATCCTAAGTATTCTTATTAATCAACAACCTAGATACGATCGTAGGTTCAATTGAATAATAGCTTTAAGAATCAAGAAATCAATGAGCAAGATAATACATGTACGACATGCAATTAATCAAGTGAATATCTTCTTAGAATTTCTGATTCTAACATAAAGAAGGTAATCCTAATTGCTACTTGTGATTAACGAAACTTAATGTTATATTTCAATAATCTAGCTATTAAACGAATTAATCCCTAGTTGTGCACCTAGAAATCAACTAATTCAATTAGAAAAAAGTAATTCAGAAGATATTCAATGTTCATCAACAAAGCAAACTTTATTGAAACATCTCACACATAATAACGGATAACATGGTTTCCCTAAACCAAGAAAAGAAATTTAGCTATTCATAAAGAAAGTAGAAATCAAAGAAATAACAAAACACATAGTCTCCATCCTTGGTTTTTCCCTAAAGAATATGAAAATCCCTAGAAGAAAAGTGCAGAAATCGAGAACCATAGTGGATGTCCACAAAAAAAAGACAAAAGAAGAAGTGCAAAAACGTAAACTTTATCCCTAAGTTGCTGCTAAAAAAAACAACAGAAGAATGCAGAAAAATGTCAAAACTACTCCTAAACTATGCTGCCAAAAGCTAGAAGAAAAGAATGCAGAAACTAAAACTAATCCTATGGAAATTCTGCTGAAAAATCTGCAGAAAACTATCCTACACTAAAGGCTGCGTGAACAGTACTCCACCCTCCTTTTATGCTTTTTCGATTTCTTCTCTATCTTTCCTTGATTTTCAGCAGATAATGTATCCCCAATTTCAGGTGGTCAATCCCCTTAATAAGATAGCAATATGATCTTTAAAGATTGTGAAAATCTCGATTTTGAATCTTGAAAATAGATCTACAGATTAATTTTATCCTTACATGTGGCCACGTCTAGTGACTGAATTGCTGCTAGATTTGGAATTTTGGATTTTCTTCATTTCTTTTTTATCTTTTTGATTCAATTTCATCTCTAAGGTGTTAAAAATCATCTGCAAATAATTATAAGACAATTCCATTAATTTTAAGCAATAATTTCAACACATTAAAGAGAATTAAGTACAAAATAAGCGCAAATTGATAACTTAACATGCATTGAAAAATTATATAATCATAATTCAAATTTTCTTATTTTAAAGAAAAAAGTTAAAAGCAATTTAGTTTAGTTAGATACTACTTCAATATATTACATAAAGTACATAATAGTAATTTCTTAAGAAATTATAAGTTATGACTGTATTGTAAAATTATATAATCTTAAAATTAAATCATTAATAGAAATTAAAATAAACGTCTTCTTATATTATTAAAAAATAACTTGATAAAATTTAAAAAATTTACAAAGATATTTCAAAATTTAGAGAAAAATATAAACTAATTATTCAAGAATGTATTAATGGTTATATAGTCTGTGGGACAAAAGGCAAACAAATCATAATCTAACTAAAACTTCTTAAATGGAACAAAACTTGTTATCATTTTACAAGTTGCAGTGTTGAACAAGTTGGGACTTGTACGATGACTTGGTAACTTCTCTTTTAATCTTTCTACGCGTGTGTTTGGAGTAAACTTCACTTCTTGGACAATAATTCATCCCAAAATCATTAAGCACTCCCAAGCGGTCCACCCGTGTTTGCTCTTCCAATAACCCCACTTGACTTCTTAAATCGTCTTTCTACACGTTACAACGACTTGTAACTTTTTCTTTCATACGTAACTGTTATGACGGTGATCTCTTATCGTATATCTTTGGAGTAGACTTCCTTCTTTTTTATTGATTTTTAACAACAAAAATTATTAAAATAAATTTAACAATAAAGTTAAAAATCAAATTAAAAAGTTAGACGGTTCAAAGTTTTTATGATTTAACCTGCCAAATCAGTTAAATATTTGTATAAATGAATAAAATATGATAGATGAGTGAATACATTGATATTAATCAATTATTTATAAATATTAATATTTTTGAACTTAAATTTAATTTCATAATTAAAAATTAAAATTTTTAGAAAGAAAACAAATATTGTAATATGTATGACTAAAAGAAAAAAAGAAAGATTATTTAGAAAAGAAATGCATATTTTATCTTATACTAATATATTTTAATGTTTTTGACTATAAAAGACTTTACAGTTTTAGTTATTGAGAATTAAAAATTAAAAAATTAAATTAGGAGATAAATTATATAAGTTTTTATTCCTATATAAATTAGGAGATAAATAATATATATAAATCTATAACTTATTATTCTTCAATTAAATCACATCTTGTCGTGTTGATCACATTGAAAATAATTCAAAAGTAAAAATGTCTACAAAAATATGGACAAATATCAACATAAAACAAAAAGATCTTTTCATGTCTTGCCGTGTTAATTACTTGGAAAACAACTCATAAGCAAAAGTATCTACAAAGATATGGACAAATGGACTAACATGAATCAAAAATATTGAAAAAATTGGAAGAAAATACATAATAATTGTAACGTGCATTACTTTTCAATTAGTTGATTAAACATAATGACTGATGTTTGTGATCCTCAGATTAAACATAATTAATATGGCATTCTTGACTAAAAATGGATATCAGTATCAGTTGCACTATTTCATACTTTTCTATTGATATATTTGATCAATAAAAAATTGATATTTATAAGAGGGCGTAGGTATAAGCTGAAATCAAATATCAAGAATAAAAAATAAAAGATATTATCATAATATTATCAAGATATTGTTAAGATGATGATTTTTAACAAAACATTATTATCAAAACCGCATATTACGATATTTTATATTAATTTCTTTAACAATTACTTAACTTTGTTTTATTGATATTTTTATTCTTATCATAAAAATTATTTATAATTTGTTTTTAAAATAATAATTTTATAAATGATTGAAGTTTTTTGATTAATTATTTATATAATATAAAATATTTTAATTATTTATCTACAAAATAAATCATACAATAACTGAATATGAGTAAAAAAATTTCTTATTATCATTTTAATATTTAGTACCAAATATTAACATAACTATTAACTTTGTTTAATACCATATCAAATACGCATAATTGGTTATTTCATCATTCGTATTCTGATTCTCACTTTTTATTACTATTTTCAATTTTTTATTCCTAGTTCTTCATTTTTGAATGAGACCAAGACATGTATATATATATTATAAGTTTTAATAAATATCTGAAAGTGATTAATAAAGATGACTCAAACCTCATAAAAGTGTCTATTTTTTTATTCATCTCGTTTGTTTTCTTTTGAATTTATTTTTATGTGAATTTATTATACTAAATTGAAAGATAAAATAATAAATCCATATGATTTAATCTTTATTAAAGGTAAGAAAATATACTAGAAGTAAAAAGAAATTGAAGTTTGTATGTTTTCTACATCAAAAGCTGCAACCACTACGTTAAAAATGATATGTATAAAATTTCTAGGTCAAAATTTCAAAAAGAAAAGTATTTTTAATCTATCCAACCAATAATTATCTTTTAAAAAATGATAAAAAATAAAACTCTGTTAAATGAAACTTCATTACTCTTTGTATTGACTCCAAGTCAAGGTCTACTCTGTTAAATGAAATTTCTTTACACTTTGTATTGACTCCAAGTCAAGGTCTACTCTGCTACATGAAACTTCATTACTCTTTGTATTGACTCCAAGTCAAGGTCTACTGCACAAGAGGAAGCCAAGCCGACAAAGGAAGAAATATAGAGCAATAGAATAAATAAACTAATCAAAAAGTTTCAAAGGTCTTAAACTTTGTTACTTTTTCTACTTTTAAGGCGTGTTTCTTTTCATCTTTTCACATTTTTAATGGCCCTGAGTCAAGGTCTACAGAATAAAGGCAAGCTGTATTTTGTAGACCTTGACTTACTTTTGTAAGGTTCCCAGAAACTTACTTTTCAAAAAGAAAATTAAAGTTGACGTCCTAGTCTTTACATGGAGAAACTGAAATTTGTATATAAAATGCTGAAGCTACTTACTTGGTGAGTGCCTGAGACTGAGAGGTGGATATTGAGAAGAATAGGTTGGTTGAGACTTGAGATTGAGATGTGGCTTACAAACAAGTATTGGTATTGGGGCGTAGTAGTAATAGTATTAGTAGCCAATATTACATTCCAAGGGTTGCGGTGTTATGGCTGTTCCTCACATGAAAGAATTGCCCTTTTACAACTCAAATCACATTTCCCACATTTATATTCTTGGGGGAGAGATGCGGATTGTTGTTCTTGGGATGGAGTTACATGCAACCCAATAACGAGTCGAGTTTCCAAAATCTTGATCTGGGGCTTTTATGAGAGAAGAGATTGGTACCTAAATGCCTCTTTGTTTCTTCCCTTCCATGAATTGACAAATCTTGACTTGTCATTCAATCATATCGTAGGTTGTGTGGAGAATGGAGGTGAGTCTACTTTATCTTTAATGTTTAAATAGAAACAATTCTCTCAAATTCCTTATTCCATTGGCATTGCATGTTGAAATAGTATTTATATAAAACTTTTCAAACACAGCTACTAATCAACTTTTGCAACTCCTCCTTTCTCTTGCAGGTTTTGAGATGCTATCAAAACTTGAAAATTTGGAGTCCCTTCATCTATCTGGCAATAGTTTCAACAATAGCGTATTATCATCTCTTATTGGGCTTTCTCTCAAAGAATTAGATCTACCATATAATGCTATAAAAGGATCAATAAATATGACTGGTAAGAAAAATGTAACATTTTTTATTTTATTTATTAAGTAACATGATTAATAAACTTCTGATAAATTTTCATCTTCTTGTTTTTTAGAATTGAATGCTTTAAGCTATTTGGAAAAACTATATTTAAGTGGAAATGAGATCATCAAATTTGAGTCTTCTAGAGGTAAAACAAAAAAATGTTTTAAATGCTCAATAATGTATTTATTTACTTTTAATTTTTGAATATCAAATCATCCTCACAATTCACAAGCTTTGGTATATACTTGTCACAACATAACAGGTGTAAAAGGTGCCAGCAACTTAAGTGTTCTTTATCTTGATGATCTTGCCAGCAATGTAACAGACGAATTGCTAGAGTCATTGGGAGAATTTCACAATCTTAAGTACCTTTTTCTGTCTGGTAACAATTTAAGAGGAGCAATGTTCCGTCATCCAAGTACGTTCGTAAATTATGTGACAATTAACAATAAAATTTAATGTCCAAAATATACATACGTATTATGTGCATTGCATTATAACTTTCACATAATACAATGTGATAGAGTTGTCCCTGTACAATTGTTCTCTGCATGAAAACTTCCTCCAAAGCCTTGATTTCCGGGCTTCACTTAAGGTGTTAGATATTTCATATCCAACATCACAAGATTAATTACCAACTTTTCAACTTCTATGGAATAACGAGCTTTTAGTTTTTGGTTAGTTGAAGTGAAGAAATTATATAGTCTATTATTTATTATCAAATAAACTGTATTAAAATTATTTAACATATTTTATAATTATGTTTTAAATGCAAACTTACATATAGAGTCATATGTAGATGGTTAATCAATAAAATAAATAGTTTCTATTGATGTTTTTAACATTTTTATAAAATTAATATATCAAAATAAAAAATATAATTTACCTATTCCCCTTAACAAAATAGTTTAAAATAAATTTTAACTGCAGATGAAATACATGGAAATAATAATATGAATTGCAAAGATTTTTTTTAAATAACAGAATTTTTATATAATTCATTTTTTTAAATTTATGTTTCAAAAAACTTTAAAATAAAAGAATACAGTAATAAATAAATAAATGAGATCGATTTTTTTTTAATTTTAAAAGGAATCTATTGCCAAAGCTGAAAAACTGTAAAATCCTAAATAAATGACATCGAATTGTATTCTATTTATTTAAGCTATTTACCTAATTTTATTTCTTTTGTCATTTTAGGTTTTCCTCATTTAAAGAATTTGGAGCTACTGGACTTAAGTTTCTCTCCTCTCAATAATAAGATTGTGCAAAGTATCGGAAATCTAACATCACTTCAATACTTGGTGTTGCGGAATTGTGGACTAAGTGGCCATATAGCCCAGAGTAAGTTCGTGAGAAAACATCTTTGACAATAGCATATTATACTCGTTTAAGTTATAATCTTTTGGAGTCCCTTGGTTTAAGTTATAATCGTTTCAACAATAGCATATTATCATCTCTAGGTGTGCTTTCTCTCAAAAACTTAGATCTGGACTACAATGTTATAAATTGATCAATAAATGTGACAGGTTAGAAAAATACGATATTTTGTTGCCTAAAATTGGACCCACTAAGTCACTTGAAGGAGCTGTATTTAAGTAGAAATGAGGGCTTTCCTTATTAAGTTTAAAGTTGTTGATATATTAACATGATCAATAAACTTATGATAAATCTCTAATGATCACAACATTTTTTACAATGATGTAGGTTTATGTGCATTGAAAGATCTTCGAGAATTAGAGATGAGCGACAACTATCTGATTGGAACCTTGCCTTACTGTATGGAAAATTTGAAATCTCTTCAAAAATTGGATCTTTATTCGAATAATTTAAGTGGAGACATTTACTTCTCACCACTTAAAAGTATGATATCCCTAAAAATTCTAATCCTATCGAAAAACCATTTTCAAATTCCATTGTCTTTTAGCCCATTTTTTAATCATTCAAAACTCAAGTCTTTTGAAGCTTCAGAAAATGAAGTATACAATAGAAGAGAGATGCAGAATTTGATTCCAAAGTTTCAATTACAGAGCCTCTTATTATCTTGTTATGGAAACGGTGAATCATTCCCACAATTCCTTTACCATCAGCATGACCTTCATGACGTTGATATTTCTCATGTCAGAATGAAAGGGAGATTTCCACATTGGTTGCTGCATAACAACACAAATTTGGGGTCTTTAGATTTAAGGAATACTTCTCTTTTAGGATTTTTGGAATTGCCAATTCAATCTCATATGAATTTGTATATTTTAGATATCTCTGACAATAAATTATTTGGACAAATTCCATCAAAAATCGGAGCATGCTTTCTTGGATTAACGTCTTTGAACATGTCTAGTAACAATTTCAATGGCAGCATACCTTCCTCGTTGGCCAACATGAATATGTTGAGTAGTTTAGACTTGTCCAACAATGGACTGTCAGGTAAACTACCAGATCTCTTGATAAAAGGTTGTCAGCAATTGTACCTACTTAAGCTGTCAAACAACAAATTGCAAGGTCAAATGTTCCCAAGAAATGCCTCCTTAACAGAGTTGGAGTGGTTGCAATTAGATGGCAACCAATTTACAGGAAGTATCCCTAATAGCTTGTTTAAAAGTTCCTCCTTGTTAGTATTGGATGTGAGCCACAATAGTCTCTCTGGTGGAATACCTCAGTGGATCACAAATATGACTGATCTTGAAGTTTTAGACCTCTCACACAACAAACTTGATGGAATTCTATTTCCGAACTTGTTTCCTCCATCTATATCACAAGTTTACTTGTCAAATAATAGGCTGCAAGGATCAATGCTCAATGAATTTAATTGCACGAAGATGGTGGTCATTGATCTTAGTCAAAATAATTTGACTGGTGGCATTCCAAAGTGGCTTGGCAGATGTTCATATTTAGGATATCTTTTGTTGAAGGGTAATAACTTTGAAAGGGAGATTCCGAAACAATTATGCAAGTTAAATAAGTTAAGTCTTGTTGATCTTTCTTCTAATTATCTATGTGGTCAGATTCCTTCCTGTCTAAGGATAAGTGTTAATAATATCTCTTACAACAGAGATACTGGTTCAAATATTTTGAAGAGTTATGTAGTACTTTCAGAGCCAATTCGAGTGGATTTCACAACCAAGAGCAGATCGTACGCTTACATCGGTAAGATTCTCAACTATTTGTCTGGACTTGATCTATCAGATAATGCTTTGGAAGGAGTGGTTCCTCCTGAAATTGGAAATTTCAACACAATCCAAGTGTTGAATCTATCTCACAATAATTTGGTCGGACCAATACCACCAACATTCTCAAATCTTCTGAAGGTTGAAAGTTTGGATCTTTCAAACAACAAATTGGAAGGGAACATACCTCCCCAGCTCACTCGACTATATTCCCTTTCCTTCTTTAGTGTTGCATATAATAACTTATCAGGAAGGACACCTGATATGGTGGCACAGTTTGCAACATTTGAAAACAGTAGCTATAAGGGAAATCCTTTCTTGTGTGGATCACCATTGTCAAGAAGTTGCGATCCAACATTGTTGTCTAATAATTCTAGCAACCGTGAAGAAAAAGAAGAAGATGGTTTCATAGACGTGAAAATCTTCTACATAAGCTTTGGGGTGTCATTCATCATGATGTTATTAGGAATCTTTGCAGTTTTGTGCATAAATCCGTATTGGCGAAAAGCATGGTTTTACTTTGTAGTGAAGATAATGAACAGTTGCTTTTATTTTGTAGTGGACAACATTCCTATGTTGTCCAAATATAGATTTTATCAGCCTTTTGAATAGGGTTTGATATTAAGTACTTAAGTTGTATGCGTCTGTTTTCATTTTGCTGCTTGTATTTCAGCAAGCCGAGAATTTTAATCAAGCTCAGCCTATTATGATACAAACGTGATGCAAAGAGAAGCTTTCTAATTTTTCAGAATGAAATATAAAGAAAAGGACAATATACTTCAATGAATTTTAAAATGTTTGTTTCTTTTTGTCTTATTTTTTCAACTTGGTTTCGTGATTGCTGGTGATACATTCAAGGATATGGTTCAGAAAAAGTTCAGATTTTCTGAACGTTTTATTGAGCTTAACTGGGGTTTTCATGGTTTGATTGCCAACGAGGGTGTGTTGGAGCTTTTTTTTCTTGTAGAAAATATGGGGAAAATGAAAGAAAGGAAGTTTTTCAATTTCTAAGTTCTGGGTTTTTAAAGTTTCGATTGCCATTGAGGTTTGTGTTGCAGCCTGCTATTTCGGTGGAAAGAAACAAAAAATGGTACGTCTTTGATTTTAAGTTCCGAGTTTTTTGGAATGTCCCGTGTTAATTCCAGGTTTATGTTTGATGATTTTAATGATCGTTAACTTAAGATATACATTAAGATACCTTATTATGAGCATTATTAGTAATTTGGCATAATTGG
>JAOQMS010000007.1:31372612-31403282 GCA_027563885.1 Erythroxylum longipes
GCTGGTGACCATGGTGATCCAGGTACTAGTTTTGGGCTGTTATCTTCGTGAATGATTGACTTGTCAGATTGTGTTGCATTCAAATATGGGAAGTGGACTAGCAAACACGTAATGAGATGAAACATATTATAGACTGGAAATATGACTTCTGGTAACCATGTATCTTATGGCTCAGATTTGGAACAAGCCATATCCCACATGAAACAAACCACCAAACTCAACATTGCTCTTGTTGTCTTCGGTCACATGCATAAAGAGCTGGCATACGGAAACGGTCTTCGGAAAATGATTGTGGTTGGTGCCGATAACATAATATACTTGAATGGGGCTATTGTTCCAAGAGTGAAGGCATCAATTTCTGGTCAGGAAGGTGCAAGCAGAAGCTTCACCAATGATGACATACCCGCATCCAAACGCACAACACGAGCTTTCACTGTAGTTGACATCCAGGAGGGGAGAGTGGACAAAGTTACAGAAACCTGGGTGTCAGTTTGTGGAGACAAGACGTCATTGCAAGAGGAGCATCTATTGTTCAAGTACAGTAATTAGCTCTTTTTCCTGTTTGAACCTTAGATTTATATTCCCAAATGGAGTTAGAAGTAAGCATGGCTTGCTTGTTGACATAGTGAGTACTATGCAATTCTGCTAAAGCTATCCTCTGCAGGATAACTCATTCCATGGATAAATGTTGAAGCAGGGATGCATACAGAGAATTGAATATCCATTAGTAGACCTCCATGATGTTGACTACTCTGTTTTCATGAATCAAAAGAAAAGCTCATCATCTTTTCCTTTTTTTAGTGGGACCTCTAAATCATTTGTCTTCAATAAAACCAATAATCAATTACTTCTAAGGATTATCCACATGAAAGTGGTGATTGGTAATCCAATTCGTAGATTTCTTGAATCATTGATTCTCGATAATAAAAGCAGGCCATAGGACAGCAACCACTCTTTGTCGAACATATTGTATTATATCTCTGGACTATGTTGTATCCACAACACTGCTGTTTCTCGTATAAATTTATTATTATATGTACCTGATGTTTTTCTTACTTTTTCTTTTCTGTGCACTAACTTCCAAGCATCTACGGCCTTTTTTGACCAGCTCGATTCCTTAAGACTGAAGTGTGTACACTAATCTTCGTTAAATCTCACAAAAAGAAAGCTGGAAAACCTTGAAAGCATGTTTTGATTCAAGTTAATGGGAAAACTCAAGGGTCCATTAGACAGTAATGTAGTTGCTTTTTGTCTCCTGTCGTCAGCTTTGTTGTTCTATTAGTATTAACAGCTCCTAACTGGATAATTTGTAAGCTAAATTATTCGAAATTTTAATTAAGTGATGAATTCGATCTAATCTAACCAACATTTATCATATTTCCATTCTCGAACTGTTTATCTTCTTTCACTTGCTTTGCAATTTCATTTATCATTATACCATACCAATGCATGTTCATTTATTTAGAACCCCACACAGTTCATTGCTTGGTGTTTTCTGTTTGTTGGTGAATTTAGGTCATCAGCTTTTAAAAGCCAGAGGTCCCCAACTAACCTTAGAACTCGTTGATTGAAACCAATTCATCACCTACCTATTGTCCTCATCAAAACCAACCATTCCCTAATGTTAGTAAGCTTACAACCATCACTCATTATCAGAAACTTGAAAAATACCCTAAAAGTTGCACCGATTAGGCCTTTAAAGGCATTAGTCATACAACTACATGATAGAATGTCTGTTGGGTTACATTGCACCCAACTATATGATTATTCGATTGATACTACCTTAGATTCTTTTAAGAATACTTACCATTTAATAAAAAATTCTCCATAGTTTGATGTTTCCAACTTTCGAATTAGTTACTCCTAAAGAAACACATTGTCCTTTTAGGAGCTCCTACTTTTAAAACTTTAGTTTACTTAGTCAAATTTGATATACTCCTAAATTATGTGATAATTAACTATTCATAACGATAAAAGGTACAGATAATTATTATAATTTTATTAATTTTAAAATCAGCTGGTTGGGTTGAATCAGTCAATCCAACCAGCTATTTACCAAATAAATTTAATGGCTTGTTCTTATGGTCAACCAACTAAAAAATTGCTGATCAGATAAAAAAGTGTTGATCAACTCTATACCAAATGGAGCCTATATAACATTAAAAAATTTAGAAAATTATAATTCTAATGTAACTGATTATTGTGAATTTAAACAGTTTATAAAACACCATTTAATTATATGATTTGTATTAAAATAACTCAATAAATAAGACATAAAAATACTGTTAAATTTTTTACATTATATTATTTATTTTTAGAATTATTTTGTTTTATTCGATGAAGGTGATCAATTTGGACTAAAACCATATCCTTGTCAAACAAGCAAAAATAGGATTAGTATGGAAAAAGATCTCGTCCCATTGAAAAGTTTTCCTGTGTGTTAAAACCCATGCATGCCTTAAGATAGCCATTATCCAGTTCATTGACCTTTCTATAGCCTTTCCCTTTCTAACCTAGTCCACCGCCAAGTGTAGGCTGCCCAATAAAGCTTGAAACAAATTGTAAATTAAACTATAATTATAAATAATTTCAGTAATTGTAAATAATATAGTTATAATTATAAAATTTTGGATTTTAATCACAATATTAGGATCAGAGGAACTACTGGAGGCGAAGAACATGATGTGGAAAGTAATAAGGTGAAAGCTGCAAATGGGTAAAAGTGAAGGAAGAACTGAAGAAGAAGGAGGAGGAGGATCGAGGAGGTTTTTGGCAAGCATAAGCACAAGCACATGACCTATTTTGGCTTAGCAAAGCAAAAGCAAAATGCTGATGAGAGAATGTCTGAACCTGACATGTTTGACTCCTCTCTCCTCTCTGTCTGTCTCCTAAATTAGATCTCCCAGCAGCCTTTGACCAACTATCAACCGTCCATTTTATATTATTATTTTTGTTTATTTTCCATTTATATAAATGTGTGTGTATTTATGTATGTATGTGTACATTTATAGTTTACACTCTTCTCTTACTTTGAATAACATTGATAAGCCAAAAGGCCCTATTGCATTTGCACTCACTTGGGAATTGGGATAAAGAAGGTTTGTCAATAATATTTATAAATAATTATTTTTATGTTTATAAATAATGAGTATGATGTTTGAAAGAAAGTCATGGCAAATGATGTCCTGAACATTTCTTTCGGGACCCAATGTTTGTAGTCAAATTTGATGCCTTGATTGATAATAGGATGAGACCAAAATATGGTTATATATCCATTGTTGTTTGCTTTTATGGGAAGAATATTCAATTACCATACTAATATGCAAGCAAAAAGCAATTCTCAATCATCACAAACCTTAAAACATAACTTATGGTTGACAATTTTTATTACACGTACAAGTTAGCCATAAAATGTTAATCTATCATTACTGTCAAGCGATCATGTATGGTAAATGCTAGAAAGGTTTAAGATCCAATCCAAGCATATGTATCCAAAATTAAAACTAAAAACAATCATGTGTGAGGTATAGAAGGTTACAAATGTCATTCCATCAAATTATGTGTAAAGCAATGGAACAAACAAACAAAATAAAATATAACTAAAAGGAAAATAAAGAAGAAATTAGAAAATTTTGGTATACACGTCATCTTCTTCTTCATCATCAAAGCCAAACCACCAACTTAACCACAAAACCACATTCTGTCCTGTTCTCTCTCTTTCATGTTCTCCGAGAATCCTATCATCATTCATTTTTTCCTGGGTTTCTGTTCCTTACCCATTATCTTTAACACCAACACCAGTACTTCCAGCTCACCCTCTTAGATCGGATCCTTTCACATTAACCCATAAGGCTCCATTGAAACCAAAGTTTTGAACCTTAACTTAGGAAAGAGAAAAGAAAAGAAACAATTTTTATGTTTATCCATTAGTTAAACCGATTTTATGCTGTTTATATCCGAATAATATCCTGAAATCTGAACTGGGTCGTCGTGTTTGTTTCGTTTCTGCTGTGTTCTGTGATAGGCAGACAAAGAAAGAAGAAAACAGAGGTAAGCAGCATTTTTGGTGGTGGCACAACAAATGGGAAATGTAACTTCGAACGTGGCGGCGAAATTCGCATTTTTCCCGCCGGACCCGCCAACTTACGACGTTTTCAGGGAAGTAGACGACAGGATTGTGTTGTCGGGGCTCACTGCCGACAAAAACGTTGAGGTGAATCTGTTGGATACTAAAGCTGGCAACAAGATCGTAGCCACGTTTTGGAAACACCCTTTTGCCAGATTCACGCTCTTGTACTCTCACGGAAACGCTGCTGATCTTGGACAAATGCATGAGCTGTTCATTGAGCTCCGGGCTCATTTGAGAGTCAATATCATGAGGTACGAGTTTGGTGCTTGAGCTTTTTGTCCATTATGTTTTTGCTTTATTTCTGTTTTTTGTCTTTTTGGATTGTTGTGGAAATCCATGGGAGCCCTGGTTCTTTCTTTACCGTTTTGTTCTTAAAGATTGGTCCTTTGGTTGTATCAATATTCAATCTATACAACTTTCCCTTCTTTTCTTCTCTGTTTTGGTTTCTGTTTTCGTGAGACGGCTTTATTTGGTTTTAACTGGTATGTGCATGTACCCTGCTAATATGTCCCCTATGCATGTGTTTATTTTGTGTTTCCACTCACTTTCTCTTTTCTCTCCCGTCCATCTCGTGATTGATCGATTAATAAAACCAGTTTACACTCAAGAGGAATAATTGATTTACTTATGGATGCTCAAAAAGTACAAAGATTCGTGTTTATTCGCTGAAACTCTATTAATTTCTTAAATTATTTGGTATTGCGCTGATTTGCAGCTATGATTACTCAGGATATGGAGCATCTTCTGGAAAGGTAAGCGAAAAGATATTTCTTTTCATTATTTTTTGTCTTTATCTTTACCCCTGTCTAGCCTATGGCTTAACCTGATCAGATGATTTTTTTTCTCTACCTGTTTAATAGCCATCCGAGTTCAACACATACTGTGACATCGAGGCCGTTTATAATTGTCTGAAGAAGGACTATGGAGTTAAGCCGGAGGATTTGATCTTGTATGGCCAATCTGTTGGAAGTGGCCCCACCTTGCATTTGGCTTCTCGTTTACAGAGGTTGAGAGGTGTTGTTCTTCACAGTGCTATCCTTTCCGGCATACGAGTCCTGTATCCTGTCAAAATGACATTCTGGTTTGACATTTTCAAGGTAATATTAGCAGCAACCTCTTTTTCGGTTTTGGATTTCACTGATTCTTGAGGTTTATGTAGCCTTTTTTTTCACTGAACAAGTTTTATCTTACTTTTGCAGAACGTAGACAAAATACGGAATGTCGATTGCCCGGTTCTGGTTATACATGTACGGTTCTCATTTTTGTTTGTGCAGCAGTTCCTCTCCCTAATAATTTCCTTTAGTTTTCATTTTCGATTTGTCATCATGGATTACGGGTTAGCTGCTGCTAATAATTAGCTTCAAATTGGCCTTACAACGTCAAGTAGTAACTCAGGTTGTACCTCTGATTAGTCTGATTGGTTCTGCTCCTTTGATGGAAGGGAACCAAGTTTTATTGAGGTTAATCCATGTTGGGGATAACAAAAATTTTTGAGCTTGAATTCCCAGAATGGCTGACAGGTCCTTTGATAAGAGAATACCCACATTTGCTTCAGTGTTGATATATCTGGTTTTAGGGCTTTAATTCTATAGGATCTGTCAGAATTTATGATGATACTTGAAGCAAATGAATACCAAAACAAGGTTTCTATAGAACTCCTGATCTATCTTACTTTACAATCCTTTGTTTGGGGAACGAGGGTTGATTGTTTGTGTTGACTCAATTTAATGACTCCAATTGGTTGCGCATTGATTCGGCGATTTATTCCGGGCTACCTATGTTGATCGCTGGTGAACTTTTGCAGGGAACTGATGATGAAATTGTTGATTGGTCTCATGGAAAGCGCCTCTGGGAACTTGCTAAGGAGAAATATGATCCACTATGGGTCAAAGGTGGAGGTCATTGCAATCTGGAGACTTACCCTGAATACATTAAGCACTTAAGAAAGTTCATAAGTGCAATGGAGAAGATCTCCATTGCGAAACCGACAAAACAACTCACTTCTACTCCGAGTCTTGAAGTCAAACATAACAAGTGTTTGAGATTTGGGATAAAGTAGGCAGTTCGCTAGTAGGTCATAAGGAGAGTTAAGTTTGACTGCAAGTTAAACCCATCACCAAGATACATCAACTTGCTTCTTGTATTCAGAGAATACGACCACCATAGTTGGTTGCTCGGTAGTCTCTGAAGATTAGGAACAGATGGGAACTGCAATTTGTTTATTTGATCCGGATCCTATCCAAATATGGCTTCAAAGGTGGAATCCTTGAACATATTTAGTTATCAATAGCCAAATGATTTCTTATTAAAGGGTAGGGGGACGAATGCTTGATCTGGATTTCTTGTATAATGCAACATATTGATCTTTGTAAAATCTTCCATCATCTTTTTCAGAAAACCAATACATTACTTTTTTCTGCTTTTGACCAATGACTTTTACTTTTTTACGTCCTTTCCATGCAATCTTGTGTTGGTACTTGCATCCTTTTCCATCTTCTTTTTCAGATATTTATCTGAATCCTGATCAGGAACAATGTTAAACATAATCATGCAACCTTAAAATTTGTACTTTGTTGCTATGGTGTGCAGTTGATGATTATGGATTAAATGGCTTGCTAAACTGAAAACTATTATGTTCTTTCTCTTCAGTCTCCAATCTGAATTGATGGCTTTTGCAATAACTCTATATGGCTTACATGCATTCGTTTCCCATCTTTGTTAAATCTGTACGAGTAGTTTCAGAATACCTTAGTGGAATCTGCAAGTTCCTTCCACTTAGACTTGCGTCGTCGGAAAAAGAACTAGAGGAACTGTAAATTTTTATCCAATCTGAGTTCCTCATATGGATACATTTTCCATATATCCCTGACCTGAAATGATCATATATGCAATATCCTAACAGAAAATATGTGAAAAAAAACCCTGATACCAGAACTGCACATGAATTGTCATCATCAAGCATTCAAGTTTAAACATGGAATACCATATTTACAGATGTAGCTCTTGGATATTTTATAAAAAAAACAAATTAACTAATAACAGAGGACCAAATCCTTTTCTTATCAGGTTGTGTTAGTACAAGCAAACCCTACACTTTCAGCATTTTCATTCCTGAAGTCATTCCAAAACAATTATGAGAGACAAAGGTAAACAACTAGCCAAGGAAATGTCATCCTCTGAAGTTCGGTTTAGTGTCCAGGCCAAGGCCTATGTTTCAGAAAAATTCCCGCTTTCCAAGCCCACCACCTCCAAAATTCTACAGACGAAAACTTTATTGTCAGGATTGGCATCGTCACTAACCAGACAGGCCCTTTTACGTACTTGGAATGGAACTGAACTGAACTGACTTATTGGCCAGACCCAACAGGCTTTTCTCCATTGAATCCCTCCAGACACAAGTCTCAAACATTTGCATACATGAAAGGAAAAACCTATAATGTAGTTTGCAGTTTAAGTTGAACCAAATTGGGCAATAATGATAAACAAAAACTATCGTGAAGAAAACGCTAGAAAATGCACTTCACTGCACTACATCGTAAAGACAGATTCTCCAAGATATTCCCACATTTTTACTTTAACACACAATCTGTTGGGATGGGTTTTGTTTTCTTTGAGATGGGACACTTCCTTTGTAAGTCGCCGGCAGCCACCTCCATTTGGTGATTAATTATGTGTTAAGACAACTTTCCATGAAGGAGGTTGTGCAAGCATGTAACTAACTACATGGTATAGTCAAGGTTTATAAAAAAAAGAAACGGTTGCTTAAACAAAAGCAAGAAGATGCCATTCCATTGTCTTCAATGACTTTCTTTTTTCTTGTTTTGTTTGAGAAATAAGAATAGAGAATAAAAAAATAGCAAAAATTTTACTGAATTGCGATATATGAAATTTTAATGCAGACAGATTTCAAATGCATATGTTTCAGTGTGAAACAGTCTCTATCTTGTTGACAGAATTTTAGTTTCAGAAGTGAAGAAATTTCTTTACTTCGACTCCACTCTCTCAGTTCCTTACCAGACATTGCTGTTTATGGTCTATGTCATATCTACTCCTTTATGTTATCTGTGCAAGAAACACTCACATATTAAGTCTTTCACTCTTTTAAACACAAGCTTATAAAAACTTGTTACTTAAAAGCACCAAGCTTTGGCCTGTAAACCTAATGAGTATTGCAGAAAACTTTCAAAACGATCATCATCAGTTCACCTGTCAGGCAAAGCCATGGCAGATTCCAGATCATGATTATCCAATGCTCTTGGCCCGCAGATTACAATCAGTAACAGTTGAAGTATTCTATAATGATGCTACAATTACGATGAGACAAGCTCCATCAACTTGCGAAGATCTTTATTGACATGGTGGAAAAAGTAAAACACACTAGTGCACATGGTGACTGCTGTTCCACTACCTGTTATATTATAATTTAGCTTTAACAGTTTCTACGACCAGAATAAGCTTAATCTATTGCTTTCTCGTAAGAAACAGAAATACCAATCTGCTCATAGTAGATTTAGTGAACCTTCATTATCAGAACTCAAGTGGGCATTCAAAGTTTATGATCAAAACCTTTCAATACTCAACCAAATTCTAACTTTAGGATGGCTTCTTAACAGTTAAATCTATAAGCCATTTGGGTTTAATTCACTTCTGTCCATCTTCATCCTTTGTGTTTTCAAATTTTCTCATCTTTTGAGGTTTATGACCTGCTCCAACTGATGGATACATAAAAAAAGACCAAGACTGCCAATTTGTCATCATGATAGGTATATGTGGTTGAGGGGAAAGTTTTTATAGAGCAGAAGGACCGTAATTAAAGCATACTTATACACGAAGTCAGTGAATTGATAATATTGTAAGGTTTAGGAGTATTATTATTTGAATTTGTAGTGTACACCAACCCTAAACATAGACATAGTACTAGGATGATGATTGGTGTCCTAATGATTTTCTTTGTGATTGGGGGTGTTAGTGGGCCTTGATCATCACAAAATTATCACAAAGTCAATAGTCACCCCAAAAAGTTGCAAGTTCTTGAAATCTGCACGTTATCATATGCTCAAATTTTTTGAATTCGAGTTGGACTTCAACTTACTCGAATTATAATAAAAAATAATTAATTTCATTTAATTTTTATAATAACATAATTCACATTTATTTAGATAAATTATTTGATATAATAACAATTTAAAACTAAATAATAGGTCAATCTAATTAGTTTTATACGTTTAGTGTGTCTTGTATCTGAACCTAGCTACTATCTATCTCCTAGAATTACTAGAATAAGAAGCTACCTCTCTAGAGCTAAACCTAAAGACTTACATTTGCTGAAGAGTTATAGTAGATTACAACATCACTTTGAAAAAGCAACACTATTAATCTACTTACTTGACGAGGCAATATGAACTGCAGAAGGGTATTTGCTACGAACATGGATTATCTATTTCTTGTGTTAATTCTTAACAATCTTCCAAGACAAACATTACAAAAGCACGTAAAGCTTATGACTTCTGTTTACATCTAACTAATACATCAAGGAACGAACTATTCTTCATGGCAAAGTTTTGTTCTTTTGCTCGCTGAGAGTTTTGGGTAGGAAAGTGCTTAATATCATTATCTCCTTGAAGCAACTTCTTCATGGTTTATCTCAGTTATGTTTCAAATGTTGTCTTTTAATATAATTAATGATTTTGAGTCACCAAGTGCAAATTTGACCCAATTGGCAACTGCATTTACGGATAGTTTAAAAAATCAATGTTTTCGGGAGTTAAATCGATAAAATAAGAGGTTTAAGGTTTAACCGATATTAAACGGTCATAAAGTTGGCTAAAATTTGAATAAAATTAAATATAATTAATAGATATTGTCTTTATTCCTCAAAAAATTTGAAGTTTAATTAAAAAATATTGTTAAATGAAAAATAATTGATTTAATTTAGTTTATAAAAACTTATTAATTTATAAAAATTAAACGATTAAATAGCAAACCAATCATTTTTTAACAACAAGAGTTATTAAAGTAAATCAATTCGAAAAGTTAAAAACCGACCTAAATAGTTAGACAATTCAATATTTTATTGTTCAACAACCTAAAATGGTTAGATTTTTCAATCGTTAAAAAAAACTTCATGGGAAATCCCACAAACTCCCATTTAATTAGTGATGTATATATAATTAATATTAGTGGAAGATTAAGATAAGGATTAATGATGGGGCATGTGACTAACTCAGCAACAATCTCATTTGCTAATTATGGAGTAATTTGGCTGGCAATTGGCTGTCAAGGAAGTGCCCTGCATTTAAGTTAGAAGCAATAATTTGTTTATTAAGTGGCCTAATCAAACAGGTGATAATGATACATACACCTAATATTGCATAACCTGTGTCATTGACTTGAAATTTTCAAACCTTTCTTGTCCACCAAAATTGGAATTGATCCTACCCTATGCAGGGAACTCAACCAACTCATAGAGTTCTGGCCCTTGGTTCTTTATGAAGTAAGGTATGGCTGACTTTTAACACCATATGTTTTCCACAAGTATACTCAAATTAGCCAATTTTACAAGAAAATAAGTGAAAATACAAAATTTGATGTTTTGTGTGTTTTTTTAATTTAAATTGATATAATATATATTATGTGACATGTAATTATTAGTTTTATTAATCTATGTATGTAATATGCATATTGAATATATGTTCCTTTTGGTTTATTATATTTAATTTAGTTAACAATCAATTAAGTTTTTCTATCAACCCGACGCAGAGTATGGTCGTGGCTGACACTTTTTCCTTTTTCCTTTCTGTCAGCCACGATCATGATCTGAAGTACACGATCATGGCCTGACTTATCGTTCTTTATGCAAAAATTATATATTTTTTAAAAATAAAATTGAATTTATTAATAACCAGATAATATATTTTATGATCTTATAATACATATTACAAAAGAATAATTCTATAGTAAATAATTATACCTTATAGAAAAGATTATATAAAGTACTCCAATTTCCGAAATGTCCTTTGTTTACTCATGCAACCTGCGACCGACGTGTCGTTATCCGGGAAAAGGCCGCATGTCTTTCAGCGGTTTGGAATCCAAAGCGGGCCCTAATATTTAAGTCTTAACCAATAAAAACAAGCAACGTGGCAGTTTATGAGCAAGCGTATACTGTTAGGCCTGTCCCCTACCGCACGAGAAGTGTACTTTCTAGGACTTTTAGTTATGGACACGCTGACCTAATCCAGACACTGAGTTTTTTTTTTCCCCACTCTCTTTAAATGCGATTGAATAGCACGCTTTAGTATTTAGTAAAGAAAGAATTTCATATTTATTACCCTTTTTTTTTGTCCTTAAATTGAAACATGCTGGCGTCTATATATAATTTACTAAATTATTTACTTATTTATTTATTATTGATTAATCTCAAATGTAAAAATTTATTTTTATATTAATAATTACCTTTAAATATGTATTAAATAAACTATTAGATATTTGTAATAAGAAATAATGAAATAAATGAATTTTTTAGATATTAGGAGAGCTCTACTAGCTGATATCAAACTTTACATAAATGTGTTTATGAGATTTAATAAAATAAGGTTGGAACAAGATAATGAAAACAGAAGATTAAATGTGTTATTAGCCAAACTGCCACCTAATGCCGAGGTTATATCAAGTAACAAGAAAGAATGAAAATCGAAAAATTGATTGTAACTTCAATCTAGACCACACTTCCCTATACTTTTCAAACTCTTAGCTAAATGGAACATGAAGAGATAAAGCATCCAATATAGTAATCTATAATTGCAGTAAGTGTTTCTAAAAGATGGAGCTCATGGTATGCACTGATTAATACCAGTAAAAGCATGTTAAAGTGAAAAGCTTTTGTCATTAACAACTAAAATACAGATTAACTTAATAATGAAGTGGGTCCTTTGCTAAACCCCGTGTTTATCTACATAGCTTAGCCTAAACAATAGTAAAAGACTTTACTTCACATCTTTTTTCTAACAATTGTCATGTTCTTACTATTTTATTGTATTTTTTCAAAGGTAAAAAAAAAAAATGTCAATTCAATGGAGAAATTAAAGCGACAATGGTGGGGGTGTATTACCAACATTAGCAAAATGTGAAAGAATACAAGAATATGGAGAGAGTTGGTTTTGGACAAATTTGACTTACTCGTGTTAGGACTAAAATGAGTAATATGATAAATTAAAGACACCTTTATTCACAATTAATAAAAGAAAATGACATATTAAAAATATTTCTTCTTATATAAATAAAAATAACAATAACAATAATTACTTTTTAAATAGATAATAAATCATGTTGCATTAGTAATATTATTTTTAATGCTACCATAAATAAAAAGATCATTTCTATAACAACCAATCCTTTTACAGAAAGTAACTAAATGTGTAATTATATTAGTAATTAATTGATTGTATTTAGATTCTAACCTAATCTATCCAAATTTCTTAGAATCACTTGATCAATGATGTTAATTGATTAGCAATTGATGTTATTATCTTAATTGTTTATCCTTTCTTTCTCCTTAATACCAAGAGGCAATAATATTTCTTTTATTATATTGTAATAGTTGTGATCTAACATTTATGCATATTTTGCAATCTTAAATAATTGTATTTATGGGTGTGGTATAGTATTATAATATATGTTAAACAATAATAATGTTTTTGTTATGCACAAAATGTTATTCAATAAATTAATAATAATGAGTCCAATATTGTCTTACCAAATCAAGAAAAATAATGTGAAAGAAGATAAGACTTCAAAGGGGCTTTTTTACACTAGCCACATTTATTCTTTTTTTATTAACCTTTTTAGACTAAAAAATTTAATGTTTAAAAAAACCAAACTAGAAGTTAAACTAATAAAACAAGATATTTAAGGTTTGATTAATATTAAAACTTTATAAAATTGGTTAAAGAAACTTAATTAAGTTTTTATAAAATTAATTTGAAAAAGAAATTGATATTCAAAAATGATTTATTCATACTTATAAAAATTTATTAATTTATAAAAATTGACATTTAATTAATAATTTGATTAGTTTTTAACAATAAGAGTTATTAAAGTAAATCAAATCGTAAAATTAAAAACCGAACTGAAAAGTTGGACAGTTCAAAATTTTACGGTTGAATCAGCTGAACTAATTGAGTTTAACTAAATAGAAAAAATTAAAAGAATTGGAAAAAAAACTTTATACAAAACTAACAAAAAAACTCAAAACAAAATATTTTATGCGCCCAATTTGTTAAATAAGGAAGACTTTAACAACCTAATAATATTCCCATAAATGAATATTATCAGCTGGAGGCTGTAATTAAATTCCCAATGTTGAAACCCTAGAATATCATTAACATTTAAAGCCCTAAATAACTAATTGATTCTATTAGATTCTCCTTAGTTTATCCAAATGTAATAAGATCACTTGACCAGATTAACACTAACTACTTTCCATCTAAATTACATCACATTTCAGAGTTCCAAAACAGAAAACTTTTCCATATAAATTTTATCAGCCTTTAATATATAAATGGACGGTCCAGATTGACGAAGATGTTGATGCGTATGAGGAAGCTATGTGCATTAGACCATAGCATGACTCCACATTAGTCTACAGTAAGTCAGAGAAAGAGAGAGAGAGAGAGAGAGAGAGAGAGAGAGCATGTGTCTCCGAGAGTTATATACAGCAAAGTTGGATCATAAACAAATGTAACAAAAAGGAAAAAGAAGGCTTTTGTGTTCTGTTTGAGGAGAGAAAGTAAAGCTACAGACAAATACAGAGTGTACTAGAGCGAGCTAGAGCGTTTATTATGAGTTTGTTTTGGCTAGAAAAGAATTCAAAGATATCTGTTTGATTTGGGGTTCAACTGGCCATCACCATCATTGTCCCACTTCTACAGCTTTTTTCACTTCCATATTTCTCTCTCTTTCTCTCTCTGTTTGTCTCTTCTTTTTGATCCACTCTTCATTTGTGTCCCTCTCTTTTTTCTCTTCTTTGGCCATCTGGGTTTTTTTGATTAACGAGGTCAAACAACCAAATTCTCAGCATGTTTACTGAGAAAGATTGAAGCTTTTTTGTTTTACTCTGTTAATTTTTTTTAATCTTTGTTGTTGGTGTGTTCTTATACCATTTGGTTGTTTTGAGTTTGATTCACAATGAATGCTAAGGACAGAACGGGTGGTGTAGCTAACGAAGATAGATTCCCTGAGGTTCTGCGGGTTTTGGCTGTCGATGACGACCCAATTTGCCTCGAAGTTTTGGAGAAAATGCTTCGTAAATGCCAATATCAAGGTGTGTTTATAAGTGTCCAATTACTTTTTTTTTCTCTCTTGATTTCTTCAATCTTTGCCATTTTTATATGGAAGATATGTTTGTTTTCTTGACTTTGCTGTTAATTATATCCCCTCTCTGCACCTCTGTTTCTAATCATAACGTTGCTCTCCCTACTTTTAGGACAATACATCTTCCGGCCTTTATCTGGTGCAGGCCTGATTAGTTGGTGGTTTAATTGTTTATTTGTTTTACCCATATTGTTCAAGGTTTTTGTTCCTTTCTGCACATGCTTGATGTTATGAATATGTGAAAGCTTATACTTCTTGGTTTAATTTCCTTGTTGAAGTTAAGATGTTGAGCCACTGTTAGAAACAGCATCCAGTTTCTGTCTACCAGTCTGCAAGTTATGCGTATGATCATTTTCGTGAAAGTAATTCATAATTCTCCTGTTATTTGTGTTGTATTTAGGCTTTTGGCAATCATCACTCTTTGAAATCTCAATCGTTTCTTTAAAGTCAAACATGATGTTTTTTTTTCAGTTACAACTACCAATCAAGCAGTGACAGCTTTGAAAATGCTACGAGAAAACAAAAACAAGTATGATCTTGTTATCAGTGATGTTAACATGCCAGACATGGATGGTTTTAAGCTTCTCGAGCTTGTGGGGCTTGAAATGGACTTACCTGTCATCAGTAAGCAAATGCCCTGTTTTGCTGTGTTTATTTCTTTCTTTCTGTTCTGCAATAATATTGCTCTTACATTTACACCAGTTCTTGCAGTTCGGTTGTTGTTCCAGACTAAAAAGCTTGTTATTTTAGAAGGGTGATTTTCTGTTGTTTATTTTTCATTATAATGGTCATCACTCTTCGAAACCGAAGAACATTACTGTGTGATCTTCATTCTAATTTTAGTGACTACACGAATACAATTCAATGAAAAAGTAGGATAAATTGTTGAGAGGATAATCTCTTGTGACTAATTTTGATATTCTTTTACTACTAATTCTAATATAGTGTTGTCGGCACATAGCGACAAGGAGCTTGTGTACAAGGGGATTATACATGGTGCTGTTGACTATTTGATAAAACCTGTTAGAATGGAGGTGCTGAAGAACATATGGCAACATGTAATCAGGAAAAAGAATTTTAACCCTAAAGACCCAAGTGGGCCTTCAGTTCAAGAGAAGACTCTTGATAAAGCTGGAGAAGGTGGACAAGGAGTATCAAGTGGTAGTTCTGATCAAAATGGTAAAGTGAATAGGAAGCGGAAGGACCAAGAAGAAGAGGATGAAGAAGAAGATGAGAATGGTCATGAAAATGAGGAATCAGGGGCTCAGAAGAAGCCTCGTGTTGTTTGGTCTGTTGAGCTGCACAAGAAGTTTGTAGCTGCTGTTAATCAGTTAGGTCCTGAAAGTAAGTTTTTTCTGTTAATGGGTGATGTTTCTACTTATTTTACAGCTATTAATCCATTCTTTTTATTTTGTTCTTAATCAATTTCAGAGGCTGTTCCAAAAAAAATTCTTGACATGATGAATGTAGAAGGGCTGACAAGGGAAAATGTAGCAAGCCATCTCCAAGTAATTCTCTTCATTTTGTTTTACATTTTACTTTATAATTTACTCATACCTTGTCGATGTTTTTCAAGCACCTGTCAATGGAATTTTGAATTTTCATGTTCATCCTTCTTAAATTTGTAAGCTTTCTATGAGTTCCTATTCCTTAAGCTAATAAATCCATATAATTTTATGTTCTATTGCAGAAATACAGGCTTTACCTGAAAAGAATCAGTGTACCATCCCAGCAAGGCATGGTTGCAGCATTTGGAGCTAAAGATTCTTCTTACTTTCGCATGAGTGCACTAGATGGCTTTGGAGATTTTCGCAGCTTAAGTGGACCGGGAAGATTTTCAACTGCATCTCTACCATCTTATACACCAGGAGGTATGCTTGGAAGATTGAACTCTACAGCTGCTTTAACGATGCGAGGAATAGCTTCTTCTGGATTGTTCCAATCGGTTAATCCTCAAGGCTCAAGCAGTTGTGTTAATCCAATTGGAAAGCTTCAGGCATCTTTTCTTCCAGCAAACCAAAATGTCAACTTATTTCAAGGGATCACACCTTCGCTAGAGAACCAGCAGAGCAAGCCCACCACACACATTGGAGATTACAGTCACAATGATGGAACGTCAGGTTTTGCACTTGCAGCTGGCTTCCAAGATGTTGGAGTATCTATTAATGCTAGCTTAGGCAACTCGGCATCCAGTGCCTCAAACAATGCTAAATTGATACAAGGAAACCTGCAACCATGTCAGACTAGAAGCACGCTTGCAGCTCAATCATCTTTAAACATGCCATCATTGGACCAGGATTGTTTTGATGTTGGAATTAGTGGGTCTTCAAATTTTCTGGATCATAATAGATGTAATGAAAATTGGCAGAGCTCAGTTGATTTATCGAAATTTCCATCAAATCCTTTTCCATCAGACGACCACTTTAGCCATGATCCATTGTCTAGCAGCACCTCGAGAGAGAATTTACATTTGACTAGTCTTCACATTGATAATACCCCAATTGATTTTTCATCTTCTGGTGCTATTGCCACATCTTTGGATGATTCCAGATTAGATGTGCAAAGCCAAGCAACTTCCATTGGTAATGTTGTTCAAAATATGAATTACATGTCAAAACAAAGATGGGAAGAACATAGCCATGACTATAAATCTAGTGTAAGTAATTCTATCGGTATTGTGAATCCTGTAGCTTCTGACAGTGGTGTGGGTCCTTTGAGCCAGAGTTTGGATTACAGGAAAAGGTTTGATGCATCATTGCTTGGTCAATTAAATTCCGTCATTCCTCCAAGTTTCCGGCATTCTGAACTTCAGAAATCTTTGGATGCTAAAATAAGGTCCAGTGACGAGTTTCTTTCGGAGCAAACCAAGTCTCAGAATGGATTTATGCAGAATAACTTTGAGACTTTGGATGATATGATGACTACAATGACTAAGCGGGTATGAACCTCTGAGTTGCTTCACCAATTTTCAGTAACATTTTTCACTTTTCTCTTTTCATGTTTTCTTAAAGTTGCATATAGAGCCAGTGACCTTTAAATAGTTGGGTTGTCCTTTCTGATGTCAAATGATAACTTTCTGTACTCCCTTAGAATGTACTGTGGCTTAATGTTTATCACCGAGAGTTCTATTTTGTTTGCTTCTTAAGTCAGACCTTGGAATTTAGTGGTTACAGAATACTCAAAATGGAGCTCATACCAATGCTCCCATTACTGCAGAATGACATTGTTTCTATCTAGTTATTTGATATGTTGCAGACCTTCTAAAAATTTTCTCATGTGTCAAGTATTTAAACACCACAGAAAAATGTAATGGAGGAAACATCCAGTCTTTATAATGCCATTTTTTTGTTGGAGTTGAGTGCAATGTAGTCTGTGACAATTTTATAGTCTTGTTCGTCATTGCATCGTCCAGCCAACAATATTTTGATGCCTTTCAATGCTGTTCAAGCAGGAGCAGAATGAAACAATCTTACCAGATGGAGAATTTGGATACGATGCTTACTCTCTTGGATCATGTATGTGAGCCTTTATTTGTGGTGATTGTACAAAAGAGGGTCTGCTTTAAAACTTGTTCCATCCCACTTCCTGAGAAATCTGTATCATCCTGTAGTCTAGTTAGCCTTTTTCTTGATCATTCCTCTCAATGTGTTTCTTCTACCTTCTTCCCTGTCACTGTAGTTAATTTCTTGCTGATAATAGTTGTAGTATCATTGTTTCCAATACTAAGCTCCAATGGCTTCTCCTTCTCCCTTCTCACTGGTACTGATATATAGTAACATGAGAAAATTTTCAGAACTTCTGTACATTAGTTTGATGTTTAAAGAAGCATAACTACCTGAACAGATAGATGCATGAACCTTCCATTAAAGTTAGTTTTATACCTTGATGTTCAGAAACATGTAATAATATGTTCAAATGATAATTTTCAACCATTGTTGTGATGGTACTAAAAACATTTTATTATAATGTTATTGCATATTAAAAGAAGATTTTGATATGGTAATAATTAACTGTGATGATACTAACTTATAGGATTTTCTGTTCTTCTTTTAATCAAGTTTTTGATATTTGTTTAAATTGAAATTATCTTATATTATTACATCCTTAATTTGGAATCATTACATACAGCTTTTTAATTAACCAAATTGTACTTATCTGGCACCTTTGAAGTAACAAGGAAGAGTGAAGAAAAGTGTTAATAAAGATGGGTGAAGCAACTCAGTGATGATACATATGTGGTATTAACACTTCGAACTATTCATCTTTTTAAATCAAGACTCAGTTTTTAGGCTACACTCTGCTTTTGGTATCATTTTTGGAGTGAAAGTTCCATATGTTTGTTCAATTTTGGGGATATCCATAATTGATATATGGCCTCTGATTTTTGATTCTGTGACTCAATATATTAGTTTTGTTATTACAGATATTTGATGCAAGTTATGACTTGTTTTAAGAAACAGAGTCAAACGATGACTTTGGTTAGTGTCGTTCCAAAAGAAGCAGATATCTACCAGAGCTCCACGTTACTGGGAGAGTATGAGACTCTTTACAACTAGCATTTGTCACAAGACGAATGCAAACTGTGTCATGTTATTAAAATTTATGACAGTGAAAGTAACAGTACGAGAAATGAAGATCTTAACATGAATAGAATGCCTGAAACTTGAGCAGTTGGTCAAACAGGACTTGTAAGATTATTTCTATCCCAAAAATAGTATCATGTAAAAGAATCAAACAAGCTTTATAAACCACTATGAGCTTAGAGATTCAATACTTATAAACTACAAGTGGGTAAGTGAAGGAAACATCTTTGCTCTGTTTCACAAGACTACGAGAGCAGGAATAGAGCAAAACAATTCAAGCAATTTGCTTGCATGCCTAATATAATTATTTCGCTAGTTCAAGTGAAAAAAAAAAAAGAAAAATAATTTGTACACTAAATCTACCACCAGTTATTCGCCTTCCCAACCCATGTGCCGGGCACGTCGCTCCCACAATGAGGTGACTTTCCTCTCTCTGATAAATAACGCCTCAGCACGCTCTCTAGCCTCCTCGCAGGTTTCAGTAGCAGCAATGCATTTTTCTGCCTCCTTCTGGTATTGGGAAGCCACTCTCTTTGCTTCGGCCAATGTAATGTTCATATGTCGAGCATGCTCTTCGGCAACAGCCTCCTGCAACTTTAGCTCTTCTGTTAAGAGGTCCACAAACTGCTTCTCCATCTCCCTCTTCAGATGAGGGTCATTGTTTCCACAATCTGTGACATCCAGGATATGTGTTTGTTAATCTGATGTGAAGAACAATGTAATAACTGGAAAATTGAGATATAAAAGTTGCAAACTTTGATAGTTACAGGCCTTTTCTTTGCTCAAAATTTTGTTAAAGTGCCATTTGCTACTAGAAGTAAAGCATGCAAACGATAAGATTAAATCCAAACACCACTATCTTCTGAACCCTTACTTTAGCGGCATATTTCGTTGGATGGGTTCAATTTCAATGAAAACGAAATGGTAAGAAATAGAAAATAAACAATGGAGTTCACATCATCTTCGTTCGAAAAGATCATAACCCCGAAAAAGAAACAGGAATCCTGGTTTAGCTTTTGAAGCTTTTAATACAATCTATTATGCCCGCAGAATGAGAACTGAAGTTGATTGTCATAGTGGAATCACAGAATGAGCTCAAACCTGTGACAGAGAGATTGGCCAACCCTGCAAGGATAAAGCAAAACCACACATAAGTCTATCAGTCCACAATCAACAAATTAGGCTTTATTTCAGGAGCAATAAGGTAAGAACAAGAACAAACAAGCAGTTTCATCATATCAACTGCCAAATCAACTTCTTATCTACAGGTATGCATCATACCATAGACAACGTGTCGAGTGAATGAAAATGTACACAACTGAATAAAGCCTACACGGTACTCATAACATGAAGAAACATTCCATTCCCAAGAAATCGGCCTCGATTTCCATCGAGAAAATGATAAACAGCAGTGTCCAATGGTTCACATTTATATACAAAGAGCATTGAATTCAATGAACCAAAATATTTCAATCACAGAGTAGCATATAATTGCCAGAAATAGAAGAATAGAGCTTTTCATGACTCGAAAGACCGGATAGGAAGTAAGTGATTCTTCTAACAGATTAAATAGGACTTCAAGCACCTTAAACTAATGTCTAATGTTGATAAACATGAAAGTCGCATATCTAACCAAGTAAATTTCACAAAGCCAACATACACATATGAAGCAGATAACAGACTTGCCTCCAAAGCAAACCGAACTTGGTTTCTGTCCATTTTGCGCGGGAATACAAAAGGAGATATGCTAGCCTAGATCAAATTTAACCAAAAATAGTTCCATTCTTATCAGCACGAGAATGAATTTTTGAAGAGAGAAAGGATTTCGGCTTGATTGTGCAAATCCTTCGTATATTCATTATTCATGAAGAGCTCTTTTGCAAATTACAAGAAACAAAAGATCGAAATCCGGAACTGATGAAAAGACTCGCAGAAACCTACTCAGACAAACGTGCAACTTGTTCGACCAATGAAGCAAATTTGGATCCATAATTGGGAAAGGCAACAGATCAAATACTCGAAATGGTGGAAAGGGCATTGCTAAGTTCCTATCAAATAAATTTGCACTAGATCGTGATCAAATTTTGGCAAAAGCCCCGAAGTAAAAACAAGCGAAACAGTAAATCTAACAAAGAAAGGGATATACCGGGAGCAATCTTGAGAAGAGATAAAGGAGGAGGACAATCGCAGATGCAAGGAGGACATGAAGAAGAAGAGGCTTTAGAATCAGAAAGTCCAAAACTTTTCTTGAATCTCCAGTAAAGGGCAGGGCCGCAAACAACCAGAGCTGAAACGACTGCAAATATCACCAGACAACACCTCAAGCAAGACCCTGATCTCCTTGACATTTTCACACTCTCCCAAAATGAAAGCTACTCACTTTATTTCCACTCTTAGCCCTAAGGTAATGAGATCCAAATGTGGAATGCATTGATTGATGGGTACAGTTATGTACTGACGAATCAATCCGCTAATGTATTGATTCTTCCTTGTTAACCTTTTCCTTCCTATTCTGAGGAAGTGTCTTAACCTATATATCACCTTAAAAAAAAGGAACTGTAACAAAAACGTTGTTGCCTGAAGCCCATGTCCTTGTAACCAAAAAACCAGTTATTACATTATCTAGTGAAGAAGATCTGATGTCATCTAAACCCTATTTAGCATTTATCTCTCTTTTCTTACCATGAAATGATCCAAACGTAAATAAGAACATAGGGCAGGTGGAGACTGAATCATTCTTTTTGGTTTTGGGCTTTATATGAAGATACTGTTGAAAAACCTAAAGGGCTTTCCTGCTCATGTATTTCTATTCTTATGGTATACATGTTTCACTGGAGCGGTGGAGCCTATGGAGATACTCATCTTTTCCTTATTCAATCATGGCGTTTCTGATGAGTATAAATGAAGAATCTCAAAGAAGGTACATATTCATCTTTTCCTTATTCAATCATGGCGTTTCTGATCTTATCCAAAGGATTGATTTTGTATGGCTCTAAAGAATCCACGTTAAGGAAGCAATCCATATTGTATGGGATGTGACATGCTAAGGCTAGTTTGGTCCACCTCTATTTTTCTTTTTTTTTCTTCCGTAGGTTTTAGTTTTAATGTAATTATATTTTTATTATTGGCGGCGGTTATATATAGAATAATATTTAAAAATAAATTATTTTTAATAAATTAAATTTATTTTAATATCTTATATAATATTTATTAATAAATTATTAATAAAATTATTTTATTTTTTAAAAAATGTTAAAAGTAAATATATTTTAATTATTTAATCAAATTTTATTTGAAATTTATATTTTGAAAATATTTTAAATTTAATTGTATTTATTAATAGATATTTAATTAATTTAATTATAAAATAAATAAACTAAATTATTCATAATTTGTATTAACAATTAATTAAATTAATTAAATACAAAATATTAAATTAAATTATTCATAATTTTTATTAATAATTAATATCACAAATAATTAAATAATAAATATTTATTTGATATTAGATCATATTATAAAAAACAAAATTCATTTTTTGGCTTTTACAAATTTTAAAAATTGCACGAAACTAAAACCAAAAAACAAAACAAATATATTTTATTTGCTAAATTTGAAAAAAAAAACAGAGAATCAAAAACAACAACAAATAGCCTAAGAAATTAGTTTTTATTATCTTATTTTCTTATATTTTATCTTACCAAATTACATCTAAATGTAAGGAGTGCAATCTTTCTCAAGGGTATGTGATACAATTCTCTTTTATTGCTAATTATTTCTTATGTAAGAAGTGCACTACTACTAATTTGTAACTTTATTTTAAATAAATAGTTAGTTAATTAATTATATCTATAAATAACAATTACAAAACTTTAAAATCGTAAAAAAATTATTTCCTGGATTAATTTTTTGTAAAATGAGAAAAGGCCAATGTGAGCTCATGCACCACGAAAGTTCAGTTTCACAAGGTTGCTGACTTGTATGTGTCGCTGTAACGATTGATGACAGTGAAGCATCGACATGGAGGCCAGTTCCTTCATTCCCAAGTTTGCTTTCCCTATTTTTACAGATCATACTCACTGGTCTTAATGGTCACATCTTGGGAAATTTCCTCCATGGAAGAGCCTCGAGAGTCCTAGACAAATCTGGAAATACCCACACCACACGTAAGGTCACTAGACATCCACGTACACGTCCAGCTTTTCCTTATATTTCGCCTTATCAGGATTCAAGCTTTACCTGAAAAAAGATACAAAGATAGAAATATTTCTGTAGTTAGTCTAAAGAAACAAGCTTTTAGAGCATTCAAAACAATGGCCAAGAACAAGGAAATGGAGGTGGTTAAAGGAATAGACCTGAAGAGGTACATGGGTAGGTGGTATGAGATAGCTTCATTCCCATCATTCTTCCAACCCAGGAATGGAGTTGATACAAGAGCTACCTATAATCTGAATGAGGATGGTACTGTGCATGTGCTCAATGAGACATGGAGTAATGGGAAAAGAGTTTCTATAGAAGGAGCTGCCTATAAGGCCGATCCTAAAAGTGATGAAGCCAAGTTGAAGGTTAAATTCTATGTTCCACCGTTCTTGCCCATTATTCCTGTCGTGGGTAATTACTGGGTTCTTTATCTTGATGATGATTATCAGTATGCTTTGATTGGTGAGCCTACCAGGAAGTATCTTTGGGTATGTTTCCTATTCTTACACCTAACTATATGTTTGTTTTGACTGTATGTTTTCACAAAGTTCCAAGCTTTCATGGTTGCTTGATTTTGCTGGTAGGTTGTCTGTCCTCTGAACTTGTAGAAATCTCAGGTTGTCTTCAGATGGAGCTCAATTCTGAAACTGGCTTACTATAAACGTGAAATAATTTGTTTTCCGTTGCATTTAGATATTGTGCAGGAAGACTCATTTAGATGAAGCAATCTACAATCAGCTGTTGGAGAAGGCCAAAGAAGAAGGCTATGATGTGAGCAAGCTACACAAGACTCCTCAGAGTGATCCACCTCCAAAAGAAGAGGGTCCCCAAGACACCAAAGGCATTTAGTGGCTTAAATCCCTTTTTGGAAAATAGAACATTGAAACATTTTCCTACGTTTATATACGTTTATATGAGATCAGCAGTATTTCTTTTCAATCTTTAAAGAGTTTTTAGTTGTGTAAAAAGTAAAAATTACAGTTCAGAGTGTTAACGTTCAATGTGTTGAGTGGATGTAAAGCTTGTGCTTTTTGAGTTTGTATCAATGATCAATAGCTACGAATTATTGATGCTCTCTTTGAAAATTGTAAAATAACTTGCATCTTACATGTATGGGCAAGTAATTTTCATGTATAGAACCCAAGGAAGAGCGTTCTCCCAGGACTCTTATCTTGATAACGTTCCTTTTGTCTGGGACCTGGTTCTCTTGGAAGTGAATCCACTCAAAAGCGAGAAACATCTTATCTTCCTATAGTGGGTTCCAGCTTACTGTATAGTCATGTGCTTTGCTGTGTTACAGCTCTCATGTCTTCAACTTCAACAGGTTTAGTTAGTTAATAATGTGTATGGAATATATCACCTCCATACCTATGGGAGTACTATGACATCTGAAGGATGAGTTGATGCTTAGGTCGAAAAGAATATATATATTACTTTCAACAACTGAACGAATTTGAACGAGTACACACCAACCGAAGGGAGCTATGCTTTAACCAAACAAGAAGTGTATAAAACTACAGCAAGAAACTCTATTCTTCACCGCGCAGTTTGCTTCTTGGTGCTCCAAGGGACAAATATCAAGAAAGCGAAGTTTCATAATTTTGCAACACAACAATTGGTAATGTCATTAACATGTTACAATTGTCATATTGTCATTCACCAGGTTCGACAAAGCAGCATGTGAACACCTTAGGATGCTGGCAATAAAAGTCACAGTATGGTACAACATTGATTGGTTTTCTTTGCCTGCTTGTAGAACATCTGTTTCAACAGATAAGAATTGTGAATTTTGGCTAGCTTCAATATCACAAAAATAGAAGGGAGCAATTGATCTCATATTTCGAACAATCATGACAAGTGTAAATAATTAATGTGATGGAAGTTCAAACATTCATGCATGTTCCCGGTAAACCAAGACAGAAAATTAGGTAACATTTTCCGTGAACGTGTGTATATCTAAATTTAAGAACTTGATGGTAACAAAATAGAGGGATTTACATATACGTACCTGTGAAGCAGCACTCAGATCTGAACTCTTCTCAACTAAACTGTCCAATTTTTCACCTCGTGCAAGCACGCTATCAATAGTTTGATGCTGTAAAGAAAAGCAATCCATCCTTAGGTATGTTGAAAGGATGTCAAACAATTAAAAGCTAATGGATATACACAAGAAAGAGAAATCCATAGAGTTTTCGTATAAAACACGTTGGTTTCCACTGCTAAATTACCACTGAATTGTCAAATATACACTTAAACTTGGAATATTACCTCACAAATAAATTAAAATTGGAATATTACCTCAAAGATAAAAGCTTATGCTACTACCACTTGTCTTAAAATATAACTCACCCCCAACATTAGAAAAATTGAAAAAAAAAAAGTGAAAAGGAATACGTCCTTTTAGTTGGGACTTTTAAACAACATGAAACCATGGGAGCAAAAATCTGTAAAGCTACAAACTCACAAGGATAATTTTCGTCTCATCCAACTCCCTCTGAATTTTCAATAATTTGTCTGCTTCTGCCGGATCCTGGAAATAAAAGAGAATGCACAAGGAAAAATAAAAAAGCCATTGGAAATTATAAATCAACTTACTATAGAAATGTTCAACAAAAGAAAAATACTAAGATCAGGTTTAATTACTTGGAACTTGGCTAAAGCTTCATTCAAGTATGGCCATGCCTGAGCATTATCTGCCTGAATGCTCCTCCATGACTCACCAAAATTCTTCTGATACTCATCTAGTACCTGCAGAACATCTCGTTACAGAAAGAAGAAAGCAAATATAGAACCTTAAAAACAGATGTACAACCACAACAACAGTCATACAAGCGGAACGTAAAAGATTCCAGCATTCAGAACCAAAACCTAACACGTTGAAAGCATTACAATAGAGGTATTTGATGGAATCAGCTACCATAAACCAAAACCAAATCTACAGACTACCGCAATTTAGCAATGATTTAGAGCATGTCAAACTCATGTGACACAAAATACTAACTAAGGATTTCAATTTTATCCAATAAATAGAACACAGTCTTGTAATTTTGTTTCCATTATAGTTGCATTTGTTCTGTACTATCAGCAGCATCGCCTTCTTCTCAACTTTAACACCGACAACGAGAGACCAGAAACATGCCAGTTAAAAGAAGCTAGGGAATACCGACCATAGAAATTCGATATACCTGATTGAGAAGTGAAAACGCACTTCGGACCGGATAATGATCGTCCATGAAGCCCAACGCACAAAGTCCATTTCTGTTGTAAGCATGCACCTTGTATTCTAACAAAAAAGGAAAAAAAAAGTTACGATGATGATCCGTTATAAGTTCCCCAATCCACATAACCAGACTCTCCAAGCACTCAGAGAAACAAAAAATTCCCCAAAATCACATACATAAGCACACAGACGATCTCAAATATCCCCTGCTTGACAAATTCAATTACAATTAAATCATAGTTCCCACCAATCAAAACAAACCATCATAAAACCGAAACCTAATTGATACAGAACTCGGAGATCTCGAATGGAACAGACCTTCGTGTTGGACGGACTGGCGTTGGCCGGGAGGAGTCCGTTTGGCGACGGTACGACCGACGAAGGCGATGAATTCCTTGGCGCTCGATCGCTGAAAGTAACCGAAATGGCTCACATCTGACGCGTTTGCTAAAATCACCGGATCCGATCCATCGGGACCGATCTTCAGCACTAACAAAGCCGTGATCTTCATCTTCTAATCACAACTATCGCCCTATCTCTCTCCAAGCAATCCAATTCCGAGTTCTATTTCTCTCTCTATACGTACGTGTCTCGAGAGGTTGTAAAATAAGTTTTGAAAGAAAAGAGAAAAGAAAGTGTGAGAATAATCGACTGTCGGTGTGCTTAGATTCCAAGTTTTGTAGTTAGATACGTGGCAGAATATCAGTGGACTGCCTACTTGTGAACATATTCTGTAGGTCCAACGTGTATTTTCTGTCCCTCCGACAGCTAAAGGCTAAAGGGGAAGATTTGGATATTTTCTCGTTTGGTATTATAATTATTAAATAAAAAAGGTTTAAAATATTTATTATTTAATTTTCGCAGTTCATGTGCAAGGATTGAACATAAACATTATTTTTACGTGCAAATACTAAAAAGTGTGTTAGAATCACTAGTAATAATCTCTTAATTTATTAATTCAATAAATTACGTATTTAAATAATAATAATAATAATAATGTGAATGATGATGTATGCATATTTGTGATTTAAAAAAATAAAATTAATTTATATCAATTTGAATGTTTTTAACAGTGAAATAAAAATTTAATAATAAGGTAGTAACTTTATTTTTTCTTATGTAATGTTTTTGTTTTCATTGATCATGTGGGTTTATTAGAAGCAATCTATCTATCAATTAAAGGCTAGGTTGTATATTACAGAACTTCTCAAAATCTAATGTATAAGCGGAATTTTTACTAGATTGTTGTTATTCTTAATTACATTGAATTTATTATAATTTAAATTAAAAAAACCTTTATGTTAAGAAAATAATTGGTCTAATTGGTTAAGAAGTTAATAGTAGCAAGGTAAGGGTTTGAAATAAAATCATAATGAGAGAAATGAAGAAGTTTGAAAAAACCGTTAAAGCTGTTATACTTGGTTCGGACATAAAAATTTCAAAACTCCAAAAACTTCTCACCAGTTCCTGTGAATTTGGAACAGCTAATACTGAGATTAGCATATCTAATAGACCTCCAAAATTGAATCTATGGTGGTTGTCATCATCATGACATCGACTGAAACTTGACAAGGGAATGCTCCTTCTCTGATTCTGGTTCTTCAAGTTTTAAGTAAGAGTTTGGATTCTGAGTGCTTCTTTTCATTCTCATTCTTTTACTTTTTATGTTATTATTTGGTTAAGATCATCACATAGTCAACTTATGATCATTATGCTCTAAATCCCTGACGATGACCATCTGTTTGATGATTTGTTATATTTTCTCGTAGAAAAACAATACACGTGTATACGGATCAAGTGTGGTTTTAGTCTGGTTTAGTAACATTTAGACCACGATAAACTGTTTGATGTTAGAAGGACGGTTCCAATTCAATCAACATTGATTTCTTAATCCGTCTTTGCTGGTTTTTGATATTTTGATTATGTTCTTGTAGACTTTAACAAGATCAGAAGACAATCACGATCACGTTGCTGCTTTTCGTGTCACTTCTGATTCTGATCTATGCAAACTCAGCGAAGCAACCCAGCATGCCTGATCAGAACTCTCTGGCTTATATAACGGTTCTTAGTTTCTCTCAACGACCTGAACAGATTTCAACATATGTGCGAGAAATGAGATTGTGTTTTCTTGTTTGTGCAGGCCAAGAAGCTTCTGTGGTAGCTCGAGGAGGCTTCCCGGGGCTTTTCCTTGAATCAAGCCATTTTGCGAATCATAGTTAATCTGAATGAGTTTCTGTTGGAAACTGGCCGTCAAAGCCCTTTGTCGTTGGGGTCCTCATATGACTATCACCAGTGTTTGTTATTGCTGTAAAGATACCAGTTAAGTATCGATTAAGTTTGTAAAATTAAAAACTTTGGAGGACTAATTTGTAAAACAAAAACTTGTTAAACCTAAACTCGCCCCCCAAATTCGCGCTTCTCTCAGCACTGTCAGCGTTCCAGTAACATCCTCACAACGCACCGTCATCGCCGTCACCGGTGGCACAGAAGCTTCTGTTCTGTCGTTCACAGAGACACAGACGTCGCTTAGAGTCACACCGTCACGGCATAGCCCTCGCCCAGTCGCCCCTTACACAGTCGCACACTGATATTGCTTGTCGTCGCTCACAGCTCACTGTTGTCACCCACAGCCGTCGCTCACCGCCACGATCATTCTCTTCCTTCGTCAGTTTGTCCTTCGCTAGTCTGCCGTCATCCAACCCAAAACTGATTCACAGAACAAGAGCTCTACTCTTTTGACATGACCAATACGGCGGGAGCAAATGCTCAAGTATTGCGTGTTCTTGGAACATCTTCATCATCCTCTTTCTCTTCGCGTAAACCCAACGCCGCCACCCAGCATCTCTTTTGGGGATATTCAGCCAATCCCAAATTCAACTTTTCCCCTCTTCTTTCGCTGGCTCCCTCCGGAAAATGTGGTGTCTACTCCATTTCAAAGGAAAATGGAAGTAATAGGGGCGTTGGCCTTACGTATAAGGAGGCGGGTGTGGACATAGATGCTGGGTCCGAGCTTGTTCGCAGGATTGCCAAGATGGCTCCTGGGATTGGTGGATTCGGTGGTCTTTACCCCCTTGGTATCACATAATTTTTATTTGCTTCCCTTCCCTTCTCTTTATTAATGACTTCGTCACACTTTCATCGACAGCTTTGCAACTTTTTCTTTATGTAAAATTAGTATGAGTAACCGGTTGTGAACAACTAGAAATAAGCTTTCCTTCAATCTGTGTGATTGTTTGACCCTAAATATTGCGAGGATTTGCATAATTGTCTCTGTTGCTTCTCCGTTTTTCGTCATTAGGACTGGTTATTGTACTGATTAAATTCATGTTAGCAGGTGATTCTTTCCTTGTTGCCGGTACAGATGGCGTTGGAACTAAACTGAAGCTTGCATTTGAAACTGGAATCCATGAAACCATTGGGATTGATCTGGTAAAATCAAAGAGGAATCTGTTAGATGCAATTTGCTACTATCTATTGATTCCTAGTGAATTTCTGTTACAGGTTGCTATGAGTGTTAATGACATTGTTACATCTGGTGCAAAGCCACTATTCTTTCTTGATTACTTTGCCACGAGCCGGCTTGATGTTGACCTTGCTGAAAAGGTTTGGCTAGTATGAGTGATTTACATTTACTGTAGCTTCAGATACTAGCAGACATTGAATGAGCTGTATTTTCTTTGACGTTTCTTATCGTGTGGTGTAGGTTATAGCTGGCATTGTTGATGGTTGCCAACAGTCTAACTGCACTCTTTTGGGCGGGGAGGTATTCCAATAGTGTCCTTTCATTACTTTCTAGTAATTGATTGTCTGTTGATGCCCATGGTGAAGCAGTTCCTGCTGCTAGATATAGAAGATAAAAACTCTTGTGGTGATCCATATTTTATATCTTTTAATCTGCTAGTCAATATGATCATGGTCCTATATACTGATGGTCTAAGTTAGTATTGCAATAGTTCTGCAATATACAGAAAAACCTTCATATTGAGTGATTTATTGTGATAGTCATTGCAATTTAAAAGTTGGGTTGCCTCTTAATTTTTTCTGCATAACTGTATTATTACTTCTTATCTCATTTGTATATGAATTCCTCTCAGACTGCTGAGATGCCAGACTTCTATAAGGATGGTGAGTATGACCTTAGTGGTTTTGCTGTTGGCATTGTTAGAA
>JAOQMS010000007.1:31407393-31428411 GCA_027563885.1 Erythroxylum longipes
TGTCAAGAAACCCATTAAACAAGAACAGCTCTTACTGAATTTCTGGAATTTGCTGAAGCCAAGACTGTCTACGGAATAATGATCAACATTGAGGTAAAGCGTCTTTAGATATCAGCACAGTGCGACCTCTTTCTTCCTTTCTCTTAATACCTTAGCACATTGTAACTTGTATAAAGTGAGTGTCAGTTCTGAATCGCTTGTAAACTTCTAACGCACGTTCTTCGATCTCAGAATGCAGCATACCTAGCATCAAAAAAGGGTCTTGACATTATAGCTGCAGTTAACACCACCGTTGAGCAATGCTACTTTTGACAAGCAATCCACTCAACTGTCCTAATTCAATCAGATGACACTTCTGTACTGTCCAAGTTCAAAAGCCACCCCACATTCAAGAGGGTTTGGTTTCTTACGGACGACATAAGCGATGCACCAAAGCAGCCAGTGGATGAAACCAAATGGTCAAACTGAGGAAAAAAGAGTACATTTCACTTGCATTTGATTATTTCTCAGATCCGTACTTAGAACTTGCAACTTACATCCTTGGATTTGGACTCAACGAGGTCATGAAGAGTGCCCTGCAACTGTGAGCAGATGGTGAGTAAGTACTGCGCTCGCTACCCCTCAAATTGCAGTTCCCGGTGACACCGTAACTTGGCCATTATTTGTCTAAAATTACAATCAACATGCATGCATGGACCTCTGCTTAAAAAAACTCCAGAGATTCAACTCTTGATTCCAGTGGGATAAATTCTTTGCACATTATTCAACAACAAATACAAATAAAATTTAACTTACGGAGCGGGGCTCAGATCAGGTATCACCATCTCATATAATCAGGTTTTAAAGAAAGAGACAGAGAAAGCAAGAAAGCTTCGAACTTTAAGAAGCACCGTCACGACTGCAGCAGAGGAGTTACCGTTGAGGCGGCGGAAAACGCCGAATCTCAAACTGGTCAGCCCAAAGCCACCCCGCCGGTGACGGGCATTCCTGAAAGTCCGGGTTTGTCTGTCTTCTTTCTCTGTCAAAAAAGTCCGGGTCTTTGGATACCCATCAGTTCATCATCGCCCCATTTCACAGAGAGAGAAAGAGAAACAGAGAGACAGAGAGAGAGAGAGAAAAGCAAGGATTATTATATATATATATATGCTTGTGTTTGTATGAATGTCTGTGTGAGGGTTGTTGATTCGGGACAAGAACGAATGAAGAGCATAATCACTGGCTCCGCTACCTACCGGTTGAGACGGGGCAACCGCCCTCAGAAACCGCCGCCTCCCCGAGAGCAAAGCCTCATTCTTAAACTAATGAGTTAAAGTTTCAGCCTTTCTCGATCCTTTCTATATATAGTCATATATACGAGAGGTTTTGTGAATTGATTAAACTGTTATGACACATTTACCCTCACTAGAATGACCGATATTGCCCGGAACTGAAGGCGTTTTTCGTCTTTCCAAAGAATTAAAGAGGAAAAACAGAACATCATATGCTCTTCCCAGAAAAGCACAAGTTTTTTCAAGCATAACCCATCGTTTTCATTTTGTTTCTATCTTGTATTGATACTCAAAACCATAGCGATAGCTTTTCTAAATTGTGGCAATGGTGAACAATGTGATGAGAAATTCGATCACAATTACGATAAATCGCGATAATAAAGTTGATTACAAAATGAATAGAAAGGAAAATGAGAGGTGCCAAATAAAAAAGGAAGAATCAAATGAATGACATGTACAGAGGAAAACTTCTTAGCCCTTCATTTGCTAAATTCACATGGCTTCTCTACCTCTTTGTTGGATTGTACTTCTGCTCACGACCTCACCATCTATGGTTACAGCATAGGTTGTCTGCAAATAAAGATGATCAAGATTCAACCATGTCATGTCAGATATAATGGTGACTAGAAGCTTTTCAAGAGTACGCACCAACAAAGATGTGGATACATACAATCTCTAGATGGTTAACTCTGTGGAGAAGAAACCCATCAATCATGTTTCTGCTGAAATGCAGAAGGAAGATTGAATGTAAGTTCAAGGCAAGAGAGAAAGATTGCGCGTAGATCAACATGTAGTACTGAAGAAAAGTACTTGGGAAAAGCTGATCTTTTTCTTATAGGGGCCAGATAGGATATTCCTGGAGTACGATCAAGAACACCAATGTGAGCCACAGCACCTCGATAGGTATAATTGATGCAGCCCTGTGTGCTCAGGTATGCATCCTGTCAAGTACTCATGATTCACCTCATCAATCGGCAATCAAGTATTTTAAAACAGAGAAATTAAGATTCTTGTTAAGCTTTGTACTGAAAGTTTTGCCTCAGAATAGAGTCAAATTTGAGTTGGAATGCTTCTAAATGTCTTTAAGAATATGGAATCATCTTCACTAATGCAGGATTCAAAACAATAGTATTGCGCAACCTTTTCTGATAGATGCCAATCATGAGCTTTTTCTTCAATAAAAGCATAATGTGAAGAAGTTTCTTACCAGTCCATACTTCAGAAAAATATCTTGCAGAGATTTATGAATTTGCTTTGGTTTAATTTGCTCCTTGTTCTCTTCACAAACAACCACCGAATGGTATCCGACAACTATGAGCCTGGCTTTCAGAGGGCGGAAGCATAATAAGTATTCAAAATTGGGAGCATTTACATATAAAATGTTTAATCACCTAGAACGCATCTGTTATTTTTTATAAGAATTAATTTAGACCAGTAATGTAAATAATAGTTTCAAGTATTAAAATTCTACTTCTGTTCAAAATCCTCGTAATGAAAGAATTTTAAAAGCATATAGAAAAAGTGAATGAAAAACCAGAGAACAGAATCATTTGACCAGTTTCCAGAAGTTGCTTCTAGTGTTTGTGTGAGGCAATTCAACTGATTGTCATGAAACCCACCCGTTGATTTCATAGATTCCTTCGATAACAATAATCACACATTAGAATGACAGGAATATACTATGGTGAACAGAATCAATGCAGGGGTAATAAAAAACTTTCTATACAAAGAATCTCTGACAGTACTGTTTTGTACACAAAACTGTATGCATACTATGACAAGTAGAAACATGAAACCAGTAGATTTGGAAGAACCTGAACACTAGCATAGAACAACTTGATGATAGCAGTTGAATACTGTGAATTGAATTCAAGTACCTGTATTGAAACGGTATTCACACCAACAATGTGTAGAACTTTGTCATGTGTTATGTTGATCTCTTTCACGAAGCAGCCATCATTGGGACTATTTGAAGCTCTGGTGGTGTACCTATGAATGTCATTTACCGGTCATGAGAGACAATCAGATCGAAGATAGAGTTCATCTATTGGGAAACATGAACATACAGCAGAAAAAACACATGAGAATAAGCAAATACAGTATAGTAAGCAATAGTTGCAAGTGTAAGGTGTCATGTATGTACCAGGGAATATCAAGTGATTGGAAAATCCTGCTTGCCTGCCGAGGATTCATTTAGCATTGTTACTAGCTGTTTAGGATATAAATATTAAGAAGGAAAGATAATATTATATTCATTTCCATTCACAAATATAAAACTCCAATCTAAAGAGCTGTAGAAATGTATTGGTTGAAGTTTTTGAGCTAAGAAAAAGTAACGAAGATACAAAAGAGAAACACTTACGTTCTGACTGAGTGGGTCGTCTTCTCCCATCTCACCAACGTTCACCACAAACCGTACTTTATAAATCAAAGCAACTTTCTCCATCTGTACAACAACCACAATTAAACTGTGAAAAGGACATCCAAATTCCAATACCAACTTGTGACGTGGAATTACTTCTGTTGCAGGTAGTAAAGACAGAACGACAACTTGCACCTCAAGGCCAAGATTTACAAGCCTATTGGTATAGAACTCAAAACAATATTATATTGGAAAAAGAGAGTATTGACCAAATCCTCAGTCCTCACATAAACAAAACCAGATCAGCAACTGTATATGAATGGAAGGACCAAACAACACTGACCATGTAAGGGATAACGAAAACCTGAGGTAAACATTCAACTTTTAAAATATTCGGGAAAAGGAATCCACAAACTCCAAACCAAGAAACACTCGTCGTGAAAACCACAAGTATCACAGAGAATAGGAACATACGATACACTATAAAGTCGTAAACAAATTTAATCTCGAAAACAAAAACATCAGCTCACGAGCACAAAAAATAAACCATTCACCGATTTTACGTTTGGAAATAAGATGAAGTTTCTTCCAGAGAGAGAAGTGATAAAAAAGCCGGAAAGTTTTCACCTTTTTGAGAAGACGATTCTGTTGTTCAAGAGTTCTATAGCCCCCTTTAACACTCATGAAGTAAGTATCAAGACGTCCACCGTTGCTATAAGTAAACCTCGGAGGCTGACCCAAGTTGAAAGCAATATAGAGAGCGATGCAGAGAAACAACTGCGTGAAGAGAGTACAAAGCCAAGGTCGCTTCTTCTTCTCCATTTTCTCAGGCAGATGCAGATTTATGCTATCCTACTCAGCTTTTCCGATAGATCTAGAGCGTGTACATGGTTGGCCAGTTAAGTACAATAAGCAAGCGGCAAACGCAAATGGGTAATGCTGGAAAAAAGTAAAAAGGAAGAAAATGAATGCAGATTCATGATTGGCAACTATCTACATTGCTTTCCAACTCGGTGTGGGGTTGATCTTTCTTGCTTTCTATGTCTTAGGAAGTAAAAGTATCATGCTTAGCTTTTATCATAATTGACTTGATAATATTTTGGTGCAATGATTAAGCTTACTAATACTTGTTGTAATTAAACTAAATATGAAAAAGAATGCATGTGATTGTGCACCGAAAATGAGTTATAGTGAAGCGTGACGGAACATAGGACATGTTAGATGTGACATTTTGTCTTCATCGTCACTGAAACCTCAAAAACCTTATCGTATACAGTAGCTTTTTTTTAAAATATATTTTCTCAATTGATTATCACTAAAATATTTAATCAAAATATATAAATACTTTACTCTACATAAATAATTAATTGTAATTTCTTTTTTATCCAACGTCTACATGCCGTATGTGTAAAAAAATAATTATATTAACCGAACCAGCGAAACTAATTTTTTGAATTGAGTCATGTTTATTTTTACTTTTATTTTATGATTTTTTGCTTTTATTTTTAATTTTAATAAAAAAATGTTTATTTGAATTTTTAATTTTAGTTTTGATTACTTACTATTTCAAAGCTTATGAAAATCATAAAAGGTGTTTCTCTTTTTCATTTTTTTTATAAATTTACTATCAATTAAATATATTTAACTTAAATTATAAATAATTTTATTATTAATTTAAATTCAAAATAAGCGTTTTAACTTTTATAAATAAAGTTTATTTAAGAAATAAAATATATATCCAAAATAAAATTTTAATTACTAAATTGTTATTTTAATCAAATATAATAATTTTTGCTAATAATTATCAATAAATATTATATAAGAAATTAAAACTTATTTATTTATTTAAAATTAGTTTTAAGTTTTATCTAATATATAATAATTATTAATAAAATATAATTACATAGACAAAATTTTGTTTTTATTTGAGAAATAAAATGAAAATAAAAAATCACAACAGAAAAATAAAAGTAAAACTAAATTGTTCCTAAAATTATAAAAAATTGGTCATTTAATTTAAAAAATTGTCTCTACATTAAGTTGAAAAAAAATTAATAAATAATTATAATCTATAATATTTGAATACATATTGTTGGAGTTTATATTTAATTTTTAAAAAAAATTTATTCACTCTCTTATAGAGGTAACAAATCTAATTTTTATTCAAAATTAATAAATTAAATTAAAATTTATATTAATCTTTAAGTGTTAAAAATTAATTGAAACTATCTAATTCTTTACATTAAAATTATGTTGTTCTAAAGAAATTTTTCGATAACATTGTTTTAAGTAATTCAAGTTCGACATGCTTACTATTTGCCTTATTGATAATTTAATGTTATTATGTTTTATCTTGCCTTTACATGTCAACAAGCTTTCATAGCTCAGTTGGTTAGAGCACCCGTTTAGTAAGCGGGAGGTCTTGAGTTCGACTCTCAATGAAAGCAACGGTTTACTTGTTTTTTCTTCTTTCATTTTTAATAAACTTTTCTTTCATAAAGTTTACAAAAAGGTCTAGGTCCGGACATGAAAACTGGACCTGTAACATTCACTCTCAATCAGACAAAAGCCAGCTGCTGTCAAACTTCCTTACTCTATTTTCTCTGAGCAGTCCTCAATTGACAAATGTTGAATGGAACTAAAACTTGGCTTGAACTGGTGAAAGAATGTCCTTTCTATCTTTTTGTATCAGTAGCTGTGGACCTTTTGATGAAGTTTGAAGCAAGACCAGTATGTGTGCATCTGGTAGAATAGAATTGAACGGGAAGTCACTGTCATGTGTTAACGGAGGATAACTAAGGAACAATGTGGTCCATGGGGGTTCAGAGGATTAGCAGGTCGCTTGCTCTCAAGTGTCTAAACTCTAAACTCGTGTGTTAATGGTGGCCAGAAATAGATCGCTAAAGAACAAGATGTGGTCGATGGGGATTTCAGAGGATTGGCGGATCGCTTGGCCGTCCAAAATAAAAACTTGGTCCCAGAAGTGAAGATGATTGATGCACCATCTACCACTAACCTTTCCAGGATTGGTCCAGAAGTAAAGATGATTGATGCACCATCTACCACTAACCTTTCCAGGATATGTGGCTCTCTTCTCTCTATGAGACTTTTGAACTCGGGATCGCTTGCCCGTCCAAAATAAAAACTTGGTCCCAGAAGTGAAGATGATTGATGCACCATCTACCACTAACCTTTCCAGGATATGTGTGGCTCTCTATGAGACTTTTGAACTGTTGGTTCAAACCTGAAATAGCAGAAAGTTGATACATAAACCTATTAACCACCAACTACTAAAACTCTGTTTTGGAACTTTAACAATCACTTCATGCTTTGCAGCAGCCAAGCTACAGCTCTGTTTTTTGACCGATGAGGTAGTTGGAACAGGTTAATTTAACAATAAACTAAAATATTTCTCTTGGGTTGGCGAGTTTCTCTAGATATCACAGTGAAAATCGCGAAGGAAGAAACTGGTTTTGAAGTACACTATCATACAAGCATTTCCCTAAAGAGAAAAAACGCTTCTAACGTTAAACCGTGTCTAGAGATATTGTACTGCCCGAACTCTCTGTTCCTTGTTTTTATTCATCAGTTTCTGAAACCTTGAGGTGGTCCAGAAGACATGGTCAAAGACAAGCGAAATGATGATATCTAGTTCCTGAAGCTCGTGGCATGGAAGTCTCAGTCCTTGTGATCCATTCTTGCAAGTTCTAACTAGGGAAGGAGGGGTTAGGCACGACATTTTATGTAGGAGGATAACAGGTATGGTCAAGAACAACATCACCACAAAAATAATAAGTGGATAAGGAAATTTGGATCAGAAATAGTCTCTAGACGATGATGAGTTGCTCATAAAGATCGGATCATCTTATGATGCAAGCAATATCAGCTGATTATATCATGAATATAGGGAACAAACAGTCAGTGTTTACTGCATTCTAAGTTCCTAACATTTGGTGAAGGAAAAGGTTGCAGAGTCTGCTGTAATATCATAGGTGTTAGATAAATTATCAAATTTATATAATAATTTGTAAACTATGTGTGCGGAGTTAAGAATTAATGACTCAAAATTAGATAATGTACTTTGATTTTAATTATATTTACAAGTGTTATCGTCCCTGAACTGCCTATTAATCATTTTTCTTTAAGATTAAAGTGAATTATAGTGCATTCCAACCTGTAACTTCTTAAATTAGGTAGTTTGAAAGGGCTAATTTCAACATTTTGGACCAAATTACGAGTTAGATTCTTTGTTGGGAATTCAAGAATTCATAATCCCTTGGATGTGCAGTAACTTATTTTCAGTACATGCTCCATTAGTTAGAAGTTTGGTTAAACATTGTTGCTTATCCTGTGAAGTAAATCAAGAGATACACTAATAATTGTAAAACCTCCATAAATTATGACATAAGCATTTGAGTGGATTTCTCCTCAACTGCAACCATTAATAAGCTGATGAGATGGTGGGTTTCAAGTACATATCTAACACAGATCTTCATCTTAAGTTGGCTGACAGGTCTTTGGACCATTTGCAGAAAGTAAGGTAAGAGTTTATGCATGTCCATTGTTCCAACTTCAGTGAAGATAAAAAAGCTTTTTCCTTTACTGTATGATTGTGACTGCAAGCTCAATCACTTTAATCACAATCCTGACTCAGTCAGCATTTCATTTACTTGCCATCGTCTCTCATGCATTCTATAACTCAAACAATGAAATTAATCAAGTTATTCATTATAATGATCAAATTCTTCCTATTAAATTATGTTCTCATCATCTCTAATTACATGATTCCAATAGAAACAAAAAGATGAAGCTTACATGTTTGATATATGAAACCAATGACCAAAGTCTACTACATGTTTAAACAGAGATGGAATAACTGTCCAAAACGACAAATTTGGGAATTGGCACTTGGCTCATTAGGAGCCACCTAACCAAATTCCTCGTTGCACTTAGAGGTAGCTATGGCCATGGAAGTAAAAGGGTGGCTCACCTTCTCCCCATATATGGAACTAATCAGAGCCACACCACACAGGCTCTCACCAAACTCAACCACATTCCCTCTTACCTGTTGCACAAACAACTTCACACTGCTCTCTCTCCCTCTTTAGAGGAGTTGAAGAGTGTTGCAGTTGGTCTAGTTCCTTTTTTAAAGTTTTGTTTTCTGTTGTTGATCTGTCTTGGTGAAAATGGCTGGGACTGGAGTGTTCGCAGAGATACTGGATGGAGATGTTTACAAGTATTACAGTGATGGAGAATGGAAAAAGTCTTCTTCTGGAAAAAGTGTTGCTATTGTTAACCCAACTACGAGGAAGACTCAGTACAAGGTTCAAGGTAAGGGAAAGACCAAGTCTTGCATTAGCTTTTCATGTGAAAGGCTTCATCTTGGTTGTTGTTGGAGGATTAAAGTGACACCTTGTTGTCTGAATTCTGTAGTCTAGTGTAAACTTTCACATGCAGGAGCTTGAACACACAAAAGATGTTTTCTTTAAGAAGAGAAATGACCACAATCTGCTTCTTTTTTGACATCTAATTATGATTGCATACAACTGCCTTTTCTAGTGTAAAATGGAGAAAACATAAAAATTACAGGAATTTGTTTGGTATAGTTCTAATTATGAGATGGGGAAGATATTATTGGCTAAATTTTATGTTCTAATCAACTTTGTGGTGGCCTGGACAGCATGCACACAAGAAGAGGTTAACAAGGTCATGGAATTGGCCAAAACTGCACAAAAAGCATGGGCTAAAACCCCACTCTGGAAGAGAGCAGAGCTGCTTCACAAAGCAGCTGCCATTCTGAAAATGCACAAGGACCCAATTGCAGAGTGCCTGGTAAAAGAGATTGCAAAACCAGCCAAAGATGCAGTCACCGAGGTACACAATAGTTTTCTCTCACAGATCAGACATTGTGGTAGACATCAATCTTAATTTCTATTGTTGTTCTTGAAGGTTGTCAGATCAGGTGACCTAGTCTCTTACACTGCTGAAGAGGGTGTTAGGATTCTGGGAGAGGGCAAGTTCTTGGTCTCAGATAGTTTTCCTGGAAATGAAAGGACCAAGTACTGCCTTACTTCTAAGGTATACTTCTCATTCCATCGAAATTTCCTGCTACTTAGTACACAAGTTACGCTCAGTTTTGAGGATGAGTTTCATCCGGTTATGATATATCCTTTTGTCAAGCAAACTGAGTCATGAAAAATAATTTGGTGATGTCAGCGTAACAAAATCTTCCACTACCTTCACGTAAGGTGAGAAGAAAAAATGTTTGAATATGATAATGGGCACTAGTCATCATAGTGTATGACCTAAGCATCCATCACGAATACAAAAACTGTTAGTCAATTTGCTATTTGTGTCAATGCACATCTTCTTTATCTCATCTTTTAGTTTTAGTTTTCTTCTTTTTACATGACACCGGGACATTCAAAGACGCAAAGTAAGGAACTAAATGCAAATAGATTGAAACCACCATCTGTTACAGATTTACTTCTGTTGGGAATTTAGACCTCCCAAACCCACACCCAAGGATATTTTATAGTCAAAAAATAACAGAAAATAGAGAAATAATAACAACACAAGAAATTTACGTGGAAACTCCCAAACCGGAGAAAAACCACGGGCACCGAGAAGAAAATCCACTATGTGAAAAATTCTTACAATCACACAATTTTTCCTCTCACCCAATATCCCAATACACCAATACACTCACAAAGAAATACTCAAAACAAATCTTCCAATTCTCACCTCAAAAGAGGAATTTAACTAGAGTCAAATTTGTCATACAAATCTTTGATTTTGGATTGGTGCATTAAACAAAGAGGTAGCAACCTCCTTGTATAGGCAAGAGTCTTTCCTCAATTATCGTCCCCAATCAATATGGGACAACAAAGGCGCCAAAAACTCAACAACTTCTTTCCTCTCCCATTTTCTTCATCGTATTCTCATGTCGTTTGTCTTGGTTAAATCTTTAGAAGTCAAATGTTTGTTCACTTCCCACTAGTTCCTATAATTACCAAGTATCCTAAACAGAAATTTTAAGAAGTAATATGACTTTGATGTAATGAGCTGTGAAATACCGAACACTGTCGAGTTTGGAGAACGGGAAATAACTATCATTGAATGCCGCATACGCCTCTATAAGCGAAGGTTCTGATATTCCTTGTTGAACCATGAAACCTATTCAATTTTCTTGTCATACTCCAGGTATTCCAATGCAGGCCATACCTTCCATGCAGAATTGTTCATCTCAGTTAAATCACATATTTTGTGAAGCTATGAAGCTATTGTCAATATTTTTGGGCCCCTGTTCACTGTTATTATTGAATTGCAGATTCCACTTGGAGTGGTTTTAGCCATTCCTCCATTTAATTATCCAGTCAACCTTGCTGTCTCTAAAATTGGTCCTGCATTAATAGCTGGAAACTCCCTTGTACTCAAGCCTCCAACTCAGGTATCTTTGTGAATTTCTGGTCATGAGGAACAAAATCTCTGGGAATATAACATTCGACTTATTTCCAGGGTGCTGTCTCATGTCTACATATGGTGTACTGTTTTCATTTGGCTGGTTTCCCCAAAGGCCTAATCAACTGTGTCACTGGGAAAGGTTCCGAGATTGGTGACTTCCTTACTATGCATCCTGGGGTTAATTGTATAAGGTGGCCTTTCATTTTTATTTCTTATCCTGCAGTCCCTTCTTCCATTATCTTTAAGACAAAAATAAAAACCAAGTTCAATTCTTTTCTGCGCAGCTTCACCGGTGGAGACACCGGCATTGCAATTTCAAAGAAGGCAGGCATGATCCCTCTTCAAATGGAGTTGGGAGGAAAAGATGCTTGCATTGTGCTCGAGGATGCTGACCTGGATTTGGTAGCTGCAAACATAATAAAAGGAGGCTTTTCTTACAGGTGACGAAGAATCGTACTTGTAATAAGAATCCGTAATTTTGTGGTCAAGTTAGTATGTTTATGCCTTCAATCCTGACCAGCAATCTGATGATCTAATTTCTCTACTACCATTTCTTATTTAGCGGTCAACGGTGCACTGCCATTAAAGTTGTATTGGTTATGGAATCTGTTGCTGATTCTCTTGTTGAGAAAGTAAAGGCAAGAGTTGCCAAATTAAGAATTGGATCTCCAGAGGATGACTGCGATATTACTCCTGTAGTAACAGAATCATCTGCTAACTTCATTGAAGGACTGGTTATGGATGCTAAAGAGAAAGGAGCTACATTTTGCCAGGAGTACAAAAGAGAAGGCAACCTTATCTGGCCTTTGTTGTTAGATAATGTAAGGCCTGACATGAGGATTGCATGGGAAGAGCCATTTGGACCAGTCTTGCCAGTTATAAGGATCAACTCTGTGGAAGAGGGAATCCACCACTGCAATGCTAGCAATTTCGGACTCCAGGTACTCTCCACTTTCAACCCTTTTTCTTTTTTTTTTCTTTTTTCTTTTCTTTCCCTCCAACTATGATACTAACACCTTCCAATGCAAAACAGGGCTGTGTTTTCACAAAGGACATCAGCAAAGCAATTTTGATTAGTGATTCAATGGAAACCGGGACTGTTCAGATTAACTCCGCACCTGCTCGTGGTCCAGATCATTTTCCTTTCCAGGTGAAACAAACTCTTGAAATGCTGCTACCCATTGTAAACTTGCTTCAAACTCTGATGTCATTGCTCAATTTTGTGCTAACAAATGCTTTCTCATTAGGGACTGAAGGATAGTGGAATTGGATCTCAAGGCATCACCAACAGCATCAACATGATGGTCAAGGTCAAGAGCACTGTTATCAATTTACCAACCCCTTCTTATACCATGGGTTAGTATCTTTAAGGAAACAAATTTCCCTTTAGAGTACAAACTTCTGCTGTGTTGCTAATTACATCAAATTAATAGTCAAGAATGTAATGAACGAAGAAATTATGTACTGAGATACTTCATCAATGAATCATTATGGCATTGATTTTTTTCATGCTTTTTTCTTGTAACTCATCTTCTCCAAAATGTATGATATCTAAATTTAAGACCAGATTATTCTTTTACAACACTAACGCCCTGTCAATTGAAGGAGCTTGTAATGTAAGCCCTTAGAAATGCAAAAGAGTGAGTGAGAGCAGAGCGTTGAATAACGTCTATTAGGTGCTTGTCCAATGAAGCAAGCAACTTGTGCCTGAAGTTGAGCAGCAACTTGGCGTTCTACTGCCAAAACTATGTCATTGACGGGCGTATAAACAAACTTATTTTACAAATAAGAATGTTGCTTGTATTTGGTATTCTCTGCTATAGGCTTTGAACTTGTTCATACTGCAGGTGGTCATTTAGATTGGTTTTTCATTTGGCATGTAATCTCCAGGGTCCTCATTCAGAAGTAAAATCTGAAGGGGAAGCTACGTGGAGCAAAGGACTTTGATTCTGTTAAAACTTTTAGTTACGTGGCAATGTTGCAGGTAAAATGCCAAGTCTTTTCTTGTTTCAATTTTCACGACAGAACTCGAGATACTGTCCATTTTGAACAGGAAAGGAGGAGAAATAAAGCATACCCATATCATCAAATAATGTTAATTATTGAATCTCAGTACTTGCAAGCTGAAGAACAATGAGAGGAAACCTTTTTTTCTGTTTCCTCTTAGATTCCTGTGATAGAGGCAAGTTGTAGCATAGATAAGAAAATATAGATAAGTTCATACAAGTTACTGACCTAAGTCCTAGATTAGGCACTCAATAATATCGAATCTGTCAAAAGACATTTACAATCATCAGGTTGAAAGAGCATAGGCTAGTCTGAGGCTAGAGTCAGTTTGCTAATACTAGTGTTACTTTACCCATTAACCGTCCAGCGCAGGTTGGTCTCCATGTTCTAACCTCACATCATGTGATATAGCTGTGTGCAATAAAGTTCTTCTGAGGTCAAATTGCTCCTCTTGGATCAATCATTCTGCCTCTATATCCTCTTTACACTGTCACCGTGAGTAAGTACAAATCCCTCACTTGCCAAAGTTGCAACCGCAGTTCTCAGCTGTATACAAAAGAAGAAAAACGAGAATGTTTTACCCATTGGCAATGGCGTACAAAGGAAAATATCAACTTTAGAGAGATATTTACAAGATACATATGCTTACATCTTGAAGGTTAACTTCACTGGTAGAACTCTGCTTCTTCAGTTCATCCAGTAACTGCAGGGCATATTAAGCACATCTTAAGCATTTGTACAGTATAGCATTGCTTAAAGTAGAGATTTTTGTTTCAACTCCAAAGAAGAATACCTCCAACAAGCGCATTGAAGGTCCTCCAAGTTGCAGCTTGTCTAGAATAAGGTTACGAGTCGCTGATACAAGATTCTCTCTCCTCATTCTTTCACTTGCCGATACTCCAGTTGTAATGAGATCCATGTCAATGGTTCCTTTTGAAACAAGAAAGAAAATTTGTATACTATTGGATTGGCTCAGAAGGTAAAAATGAGAATGAGAAAACAGGTTTATGTAGAGAATTACCTGTTGAATGGTCCGTGGCAGATTGCTGCATTGCAACTTCCAGGAGCCGAAATGCCTCTACTACATCAGGCTTCTCGACCTGAATTTACCAGGGCAGAAAAGAAACTGTCAACAAATAACTACGTTTTATAATGCCAACCATGTAACTACAAACTGGGAGTTATCCTAACCCATTCTGAGAAACGAATGCGAGCCAATGCTTCGCTAAGGCGTAGCAGACTTTCTATTTGTCTAGGTGTTGCTGTGATCACCTGTCAAGATTATGAATCCAAGGAAAATGAAAATATCAGAAAGTTGGACAAGTACAGACAAGGCCACTAATGGCAACGAATACCAAAAGCCATGTATTGCAATAACTCCAACTCTTTTGGAAATCAAACAGAAGATATGTAACAATCTGGAGAAGTAGAGCATCAATCACTCGAAAATCAAGCAAGGGCATGTGCTCAAACGACCAGAATGTGGCATTCTTACATAAACTTGTTAAGAAACGAAGAGAAACTAAAGAGATAGTGAAGGCACTGAAATATACAAGCCAACAACATACTTTCTTGCTGCTGCCTGGAAAATTTCCTCTTCTCCTCATCTCAACATAGCCTCTAGTCAACTCTTCAGCGGCTTCGTCAGACAACTGAGGATGAATATACTTACGAGCATAGCTAATATATGCCGTCAACGTGCCAATGTCCAAGGCATCATGTTCTGCACTCTGCAAGTTGACTAAATCTTGAGACAAATCATGACATTAGGTCCAAAAACCAAAGGCATTATTAGAATTCCACAGACCTCAGGACTTTCAAAATGTAGAGAAACAATATGCTTGGCAAGATATCTATCGGTTTGCTCATCAGCCTTATCCAAAATCAAGTAAATCAAATCAAACCTGAGAAATCATCCAAAAACAGTCAGAATCCACTCATTATTGTCCAATTGTCGGAATGTCAACTAACAATAGCTTGCAACAGCCAGCAGCGAGAGCATAAAGACATCACATAAGAAACTAGGTAGAAGCTTATTCCTTACCTGGACAACAAGGTAGGAGGAAGGTGTATATTGTCGATGACAGACAACCTAGGATTATAGCGTGAACCAATAGGATTGGCACAAGCTAATACGGAAGTCCTAGCATTAAGGGAAGCAATGATTCCTGCCTTTGCAATGGAAACAGTTTGTTGTTCCATTACCTGCTTGAAGAAACAAACAAGGTCATTCATCAAATATGATTGAAAGGCTAGAAATGATTATAGTACACATAATTTCAATGAAGAATCACAAATCAAACACCAATATATTTCCAGACATAAGAACAAAAAGTAATAGAATGAGTTTCTTGTTTAAATCCTCAATCAACTAAGCAGGTGCTTAAGATTAACACCAAGGAGAAAGTAGAGACGAAAATCAGAGAAAGTAGGATTAAGGCTTTTGCAATTTGATTTTTCGGAGTAGTGTGAGATAAACAGATAGACAGACACAATTAGGTGAAATGTGACTGAAGGCGATGAGCAATTTATGGAGAAAATATACATTCAAAAACAAAGGGTAGACTCCTTTTACACACGCAAGGAAAGGAGACAATAACGAACCTCATGTAGCATGCTCCTAGCATTTTCAGACATTTTGTCAAATTCATCAATACAACAGATTCCTCTATCACTCAAGACAAGTGCTCCGCTTTCCAAAACCTGAGATATTGCATCGTATAAAATTAACATATACATAAGAGCCAATGAATGGGAAGAAAGGAAAAAGGTCGTACACACCGTTTCCCCAGTTTCAGGATCTTTGCTAACATAAGCAGTTAATCCAACAGCAGAACTCCCCCTTCCACTGGTATAAATTCCACGAGGAGACAGCTTGTGTATGTATTGGAGCAGCTGGGACTTGCTGGTTCCAGGATCACCCACAAGAAGGATGTTGATGTCACCTCGGAAGTTAGCACCCGATGGCAAACTCAAGGCATTTCCACCAAAGAGCTATATTTTGGTCATCAAATAACCAAGGTTATGAGTTACGAAGATGAAATGTAAATGAAGAATAATGAGAAGTTATCGAATCTACTCCTCTAAAAAGTGGGGAGGATGATAGTCAAATATGACAAATACCTGGCAAAGGAGACCTCTTTTCACATCATCCAGCTCCCAGATGTTTGGAGCCAAAGACCTTGTAAGTCTGTCATATATATCAGGCTGCTTAGACAGTTCCTTCAGTTGCTCTATCTGAACTTAGAAAAGAACGTCAGCATGGATAAAGCAATTCTAGAACAAAAAATTATGAATATACGATGAAGTACCTTAGCTTCATCAAATTGTACATCTTCTTCAACCCTCTGCGAAACATTATCAACTTCCATTGACTCTTCTGTAAGCATTCTTGACTTGTCGGTTTTCTTTATGTGAAGACAATCAATGTAAGTCTGCAAATGAGAGAGTAGACACCCACGATTTTAGACCAGGTCATGTCCAAGGTGATTGAACATGTTTCAACTCAGAAGCCAAACAACATTTGTACTTGCCTTAAATACTGATTTAACAGTTCTCTGTGTGGGCCCAATTCTGATGGTCATAGCTCTATAGATTCCAGTGACCTGGAGAGGCAAAAACGTGTTAAACCCGACACAAACTTCTGCGACTTTCAGGAAATATCCTGTAATTAATTCTCACCTCAACTCTGTCACCCGGCTTTCCAGCATCCACTAGTTTGTCATGCATCAACAAGCTCACCGTGTGCGGTGTTCCTCCATCAGGAATCTCATCAGGCGTCTCTTGAAGCCGCACAATCTGCTTGTCAGCAAACCTAATTTTCAGAAAAAGAAGTTAATCAAAATGTTGCATTTGGATATAAAAAGAGTTGATTGTACAATAAAAGGTGGTGTCAGTCTTAAAACAGCATCTCCTACTCTTGGAAAGTAGTGATCCTATCTCTCCCCTAAGATGTTAATTCCTTTACCGTTATTGGGAGATTTCAAGCAGAAAATATAACAAACTCTCTTTTCTCCTTCCAAGTTCCTTCTCCATCTTTTTTCTCGGATTGTCTCTGTTGAAATATTCTTTTTTGGTATCACTGACCTAATGCCTTGGACTCAAGGATGGGCTCTAGTGAAACCATTTTACCAATTTTTTAGTTCCCGGTGATCTCAATTTGCTCAACAATGTCTCGATCAGAAACTCATAAAGGAAGCAAACTTATGCCTAAGGCACACAGAGCCATTTGTAAATATAGGAGAACGCACATAACATCAGAAGATAAGTTGAAACATTTGCTGCTAATGAAATTTTCATTCATAAAGATATTAACAGCCATCAAATTTGAACCAATGGTCGAGCAACTAAATTGTACAGAGATTCACCTGCATCGGTTATGAACGAGAGTCATGGAGTTTTTTGCAAGGCACTCCTGCTTCAAGCATGTTGTTGGTTCACTTATACGACCTGTAAACACTTAATATTAAATGCAATAGCTCATCCATAAAGAGCAGTAGATAGCACCATAAGCTAAAGTGAAGTACCTCTATCAACAACAATGGGGTCAGTGAAAAACCCACACACAAGGCATCTAAACACTGCCTCCCTAATCTCTGGAATTATCGAGCTGCATCGGATGATCATTCCCTTCAATGACACCATCTTCTCAATATCTAACCAGTTACGATAATAGTCAAATATAAGTAACCCTATGACAACCATTTACAATAATCAAATAAAGGCATAGAAGATTAAGGAAAATCACAAAACTTACCGGAAGGGTTGAGATTTCTCATCGTAGTAGAGGACTTTAGATTAAAGATCCTTACTTGCACGTGCTTCTCAAACAAAGGATTGATCAAACTTACAATATCCATCAACACAATATCAAAAATGGCCAAAACTTCAAGTGGGTACCTAACCATCTTAGCATACAAATCAGAATCATAATCAAACACGTCTTGAGCATCAACATCAAGCCACTCTCCTTCAACTTCAAGCACTCTTTGAACAGCTTTCATGTACTTCCCTTCCTCAAAAATCTCACTCCCTTGACTCTTATTCTCCCTAAAGTGCTTTAAAAACATTTGAATCGCAGCTTTCACATCCTGCACACTGATATTCGTTCCCCAAACGAATGTAGGTGTGGCCTCATCAATATCGTCCCCACCTTCCGACGACGGCAGGCCCTCGGAGGCAGAGGAGGGGGTGGCAGCAGCGGCATGGTGGCCGTTAGATCTACTCCGGTGAGGGACGGGTGTCGATTCGGAGGAGGCGAATCGAGAGTGTTGGTGAGGAGGGGTGCCGTAATTTGACGGTGTAGAGACTCCGCGTCGACGTCTATTCCGACCGTTGGCCGCCGGAGACGAGAATGTGTTGCCAATCGGACTCGAAAAGGAGTCATCTGGAGAGGAAGATCCTGTACAAATTTCAACACAGAAAACCTCGACAAACAGAAATCCGACAAGAACCCACGTATAAATTCATACATATAGACGGATATGTACATAGAGAGATAGAGAGAGATACCGTTGTTGAAGCGTGCAGGAGAGGAATCGGAGGCCATGATTGCCAAGAGATAGCACAGTGAACAGAAAATGAGTAATGGAGAGAAAGGTTCAAGGGGAAGAAGAGCTTTGAACTTGGGAGAGGATATGGTATAATTTGGCGGGAAACGGGCATGGTTATCGCGCCATAAGCCGTTGTGGGCTTGATGGGCTTTCGAGACACTGAACTGGGCATACCGACCTTTTTCTCCGCAACGTTATAATTATCCTTTTGGGTTTGCTAAGTATCGGTGAATTATGGCGACGATCTTTTATTAATTTTTTATATTATTATTAAACTCTTTAATCTTTTTAATTAATTTTTAATTTTTAAAAATATAATTTAGTAGTGAAAATATTTTTAATTCAAAATAAGCCATATATAAATTAAATAAGAATACAAAAGTTTTAGTTAAATTACATTTAAAAAGCTTTGAAACTTATTGCGGTTCAAGTAAATAATTTTAATAGTGAATTAATTGTTAGTGTTATATAAGATCTTATTTTTAAGTTTTTCTATTTCAAATAAAAAGTGATTTTGTTTGGTTTGTATAAAAATAGAGATAATAATGAATTAGATCAATCAGGTCTATTGTTAGTACCTTAATTTTATTTTTAAATTATATTAAATTCTAACCTAAGTGATGTGAACTTAATTGGAACTTATTGATTAAGATAACAATATTTTAATACCTAAGTTTAAATTTTAAAAATTAAAACAACTAATGGAGAAAATGTAATGAATTAAGCTTTAAAAGCAATCAAACGTTTACACAAGCTATATAAAGCATTACAGACAATATGAAGAGAGTTAACGACAAGGTTTAAGGCTTTAAGCAAGTCTAGATATTCCACATTTTCCTCCAATGCATGTATGGGAGAAGTGAGATTGTGTAAGCTGATGTGTCATCTAATTTACAAGTACAGATTGTTATGGAACTGTGCTTTAATAGTGCTTTTATCTTGAAATATGTGAAGGTTCCTCTCATCCCAAATAGCTTTAAGAGTGTTATGCAAAAGCTTCAACGGGTAGGGTCATCATACAACACAAAATGGTCACACCAAGCAATAAGAGAGATCCAATTATGGGGCACATTCATCACATTGTATTTATGCTGAATCATTATCTAGCTAGGATTTACAAACTCACATTAGAAGAACATATGTTCGTGGTTTTCCTCTGCCTGCTAACAGAGTTTGCATCTATTTGGTATGTAGAGAAAAGTCTACATTTTATCAACAGTCGGCACTCGTTTTTTCAAGTAGGCCATAAGGTAAGTGTAGTTCTCAGGTGATAATGTTTAACCCAAACTACTTGGATCCAAGGAAGAAGGTCGTGCTGCCTCTGAAGGAAGTCTCGGTAAGATTTACAGGTAAATAATCCATTCCTAGAGTGCTGACAAATGAGCCTATCCGCCTCTTCATTTGGATTGGTTTGGAGTAATTCAAGGTAGATGGAAGCGATGATTGTACGATGATTGAATGTTAGACCCTATTTTCGGAGTCTAACTCCTACTTGCTCTGATACCATAACTGTTGGACCCCGTTTTCGAAGCCTAACTTTCATAGTCATACTTGAGCACATTACCTTGTAGGGTCCTTTTTATGGAACCTCATTATCCAATTAGGCTCGTCTTCCTTCTCATAACATCCCAAAATTTCTATAATTTGAATACTTGATAAACGTCAATCCATTCTTATGTTCAAATGCTCAATCATCACCCTAAGCACATCGCTCGATTTATCTCTTATTTCCATAATCAACTAAGTACATTTCAAGTTCCATTCAATCCTAAATGAATCATAAGAAAGCATTGATAAGCCCACAACTTATAAAATGTACATGATTTGGGACAAAAAGCATAACTTTCACTAGGAATGTCAGATTAAGACTATTCTGGGACGGTTTCAAAGAAAACTTCAATTCTTACAACTTCTGTGAAGACCCCAAAGAGAGATTTTACCATATAGATGGTCAAAATTTGCACATTTTTAAAATTATCCCAAGAAGGTCCGCCTAACGGACATAATGTCCCTTCAAACGGACATAGACGAGCTTGGTGCCATTTTTCACCCGAGAAGGTCCGCTTAGTAGACATGAATGTCCCTCCAAAGGGACATGAACTGAGCAGAAACACTGAAACACCAGAGAAGGTCCTCCCAACGGACATCAAGACTGTTTAACGGACAGCTACGGGTCAAATTCCACATTTCCAACTTCTACAAGCTATCATGACCCATCTTATGCCTATCTATCATTCCTAACTCATTTTCCTCATCATTTTCACTTCCATTTCAATTCAACATCACTCACAATCAATTCATCATCCATGTTTGGTCATCATCCCAAAAACACAACCATTCAACTATACACATTCATCATGAAATT
>JAOQMS010000007.1:31429523-31449494 GCA_027563885.1 Erythroxylum longipes
ACATTTTCCAGCTTACCACTTCCAACATTTCACATATAATAGTTCTAACTTCCAAGAAAAGTTTTGGGGTCCAACATTGAATATGTTTCGATTGTTTAGAGCCTCCTTCATTGTTACTTTCAAAGGTAGGACTACTCGAAGACTATCAATATCCGACATATTGTGTAATGAACCACAAGACAGCCAGTTGTCAGACTAGAAATGAATGGTCTTGTCATTGCCAATAATGGTATGAAATTCATGGTGCATAAGCTTCCTTGTTCTCAGGATGGCCCTCTAAGTGGATGAGAAGGTAGATTTACAGCTTATACTCCTAATGCTTCAACCTTTTAAGAAAATACTATGTATCCATTTACACCACAATGCTTCTTTATCCATCTTCAATCTCTAAAGTCTTTTGTCCAGCATGATTGTATTCATCAGCTTTAGAGATATGATGCCCAAGTCCTCCTTTATCTTTCGGTAAACACATATGCTTTCATTGCATGCAAGCTTTCCTACCAGAATCGTCCTGACCATGCCAAAGAAAGTTATTGCAAAGCTTCTCTATAGTTTTAATGACTTGCCTAGGAAGAGCCAAATAAGCAGCCCAAAACACATCTATCGAGCTCAAAAATAGATGATATTAAGTTGTCATCTCCAGGAAATTGCTAAAGTTTTAGAACTCCAATTAGCAATAGTGTTTGATTCGTTCAACTAATGAAAAGAAAATCAACAATTGTATGAGTAGAGTTTGCAAGAGGTATGTTAAGGTAGATCACTAAGAGGGATTCAAATCTAAAACCAGTTATAGAGTGGAGATGTGTTTCATACCCCGATGCATATTTGGATAAGAAGAAGCTACTTTTGGCAGAGTTAACCTCCAAACCAAAGAGTTTGTTGAAGATTTTGAGTGTTTTCATCAAAGTGAAAACTGAAGTGTGGTTTGCCTTTGAAAGTAAAATAAGATTATCTGCAAAGCTTAGATTGTTAATCCTCAAACCTTGGCATTTGGAGTGGTATTTAAAAGCTTTGGTATGTGCAACCACTGTTGTTAAAATTATGTTAAAAACCTCCATTACAAGGGTGTAAAGATATGGAGATAAGGTTAGGGTTATCTTGTTGAAGTCCTTTGAAGCTCTTGAAATGCTTACTAGGTTGCCCATTCACCGTGATTTTAAAGGAAGGAATGGTGACAAATTTAGAAATCCATTTAATAAAGGTTTAGGAGAAGTTCAAAGCCATAATTGAATTTAATAAGACTTGTCAGTCAACACTGTCAAAAGCCTTCCTCAAGTTTACTTTGAGGAAGCAATTCTTCCTACCTCTCAGAGAGCTTTAACGTTTAAAGAGTTCTTACATAAGGAGTATGTTGTGTCTCATATCTAGGGATGAATGCACCCTGAGATAAGTCGATGTAATTAGCCAGGACTCTTTAATCTTTAAGCTAACACCTTTGAAATGATTTGGTACATTGTATTGCAACATGAGATTGGTTGAAAGTCAGATAAAGTATTATGCTCCCTAGGTTTAGGCACTAGGGTTATGAAGGTACTGTTAAACTCTGTCAACAACTTCCCATTATTGAAGAATTCAAGAATAACAGTTGGTCGAAAGTCAGATAAAGTATTATGCTCCCTAGGTTTAGGCACTAGGGTTATGAAGGTACTATTAAACTCTGTCAACAACTTCCCATTATTGAAGAATTCAAGAATAACAGCTATCACTGTAAGCTTGATTAGGTGTCAGGCCTTGTTGTAGAAGAATGGATTGAATCCTTCCGGACTAGGGGCTTTGTAGGGGTTTAATATTTTCAAGACATCCTCAACTTCTTGACTAGAAACAGGCTGTGTTAACCATTCAGCTTCAATAGTTGTAATCTAACATTGCATGATTTCACTCAGAAGGTGCTAAGAAGAAGTGACATGTGAAGGGGTTGTCAAAAGTTGAGAAAAAGAATCATAAGCACCACATAGCAATGAAGGTTAAGAAGTTAATTCCTAGTTATTATGTAGCAAGGAGATTATTCTGTTGCAATTTTTCTTGAAGATGACTTTTTTGTAAAAGTAAGCAATGTTTTTGTCGCCCTCTTTCAACCACTTAACCCTTGACCTTTGTCTCAATAAGGAGTAATCATAATGAAGAGCACTGGAGAGGTGTGGAATGGTTGTCCTTTCCTGCTCGAGCAATGATGGAGATTGGGGATCAACTTGAATTTGTAATTGGATTCTGTCCAGAGCAGTTTGTGCAATATTCAATAGATGATGAGTGTTCCCAGTGTTGTTTTTAAAAAGCACTTGCATTTCCTGCCTAATGAGTGAGGGCTTCCTTGCAAGAATGCATTGCTTGGTTCTTTGAACTGGTGTACATAATGTTTTCATAATACGCAAGTTGAATTCAGCAAGTCCAACTAGGAGGTTGTTGAACTGAAATAAGAAGGTGACTCTTTATGAAGTTAAATGAATTATGAGAGCTGAATGATCAAAGAGACTTGGGTTACTGAAGTGGGTGTAACAGTTTAGGAAATTGGTGAACGATAACTGATTAGCCAAGCATCTATCTAACTTATTTTATATGAGGTTTTCTCCATCTTGTTTATTAATATAAGTGAAAAAATTGCCCCCTTCAAGAATATTTGTAACTTGAATATCAACCAAACACTGTCTCATCTTATGGAAAAAGGTGCAAACATATTTGATCCCTTGTGTTTCTTCTGGGTGAATAAAGGCATTGAAGTCTCCAAGTAAAATTCAGGGTTGAGATATAGAGGTTGTTAAGGATTTGAGTTTGCTTCAGAGTGTAGCTTGTTGATATGGATTGTTACAAGCATAAATGAATGTGGTGCAAAAGGATATACCTGCATACTTCTGGACAACTTCAAGATGTATCAACTGATTCGAGGTGAAGCCTGTTCTAGTGGTAACTACTATAATATTGTTGATAACTAATAAATTCCCATTTGGATGGTGGTGATAATTGGATATCAGGTTCCAATGACTAGGCGAAATTGAAGGATGTTGTAATTTGAGGGCTTTATACAGGTTTCCAATAAACCTACTACGAAAGCTTTATTTTGCATAACAAAGTTCCTCAACAAAAGTTTTTTGTAAGGAGCATTGACCCCTTTGATATTCCAATCTACTATAGACATGTTTTGGTTTCTCTAGTATGAACATTTTTCTTTTTGCTAGACCTCATTTTAACCACTGTTGCAAACTCATCTAGAGTAGAAGGTTATTTGATGTAGTTTAAGTGCCCTTGCCAGATTCACAATTTATAGGCATCTCAGAAGAGTCTAAAGTATCTAGAGAAAGGGAAGCTACCTTATTTAAGAGACTTCCATTAGAAGTAGGTAAGGACTCAGGTTACATAGCCACTTGAGGAGGTGCCGGGATATCAACATCCATATGATTGTCCACTAGCAAAGTAAGAGTTGGTGCTTTTGGCTCAGAATGTGCATCTAGTTAGACATGAGATTGTGTCTCAGTCTATGCTTCAGCTAATCCCAGAAGTTCCTCATAATCCTTTTAAGCGAATATTCGTCCAGTTGGCTTCCACATTTTCTTGACATTAGAATGTGGTTTCCAAGTATAAAAGACAAAGAGCTGATCTTCATATGGTTCAAGATCTTCATCCAGTCTAATGATAGGAATGCTATCTAGCAAAACCAACACGGAGGGTACCAAAACACATATTCTAGCATATTGAACCCTCCTCACCTTCGCAGTTACTTTATCTAAGCAAATAAGCTTACCTAAATAACTGGCAATGTAACTGAGACCAAAAGTGGTATAGTATTCCAATGGTACCCCATATAAGTGGATCTAGATGGGTATATTATCTTGCTTGATGTCTGCCATTTTTAAGTAAGGTCTCCAAATTTGCAGAAGAAGTGGTTTGCTCTGGATGTGCCAAGGATTGGTTTGGAGCACTTTCTTGGCATCCTCAACATTTGCAAATCGAAACAGGAACACTTCCTCACTATTAAGTAGAACCTCCTGCAATCTGAACGATTTCTAAGTTGCTCATAACCTAATGCTTCATAACAGGGAAGGCCACTCTTTTGTTAATGAAGAATCCCACCAAGGTAGAGTGTCATTTGGAAGCACCAGCTCGGAGCACCTTAAGAGGGGGAGCTACAATCGAGAGTTCAGTGGTGGCTGAAGGAAGCTAATAACACAGTTTCATCTCAGGGGTGGTTTCACCAACAACATGGGTCCAGGTTTTAGGGACGTTGGTAGTGGGGTTGGGAGTCGGGGTTAGAGAAGGGTTAGCTAGAGTAGAAGGGACAGGGAGGACAATAGGTGGAGTGGGAGTGGGAGTGGAATGTGTGATCAATGGCAGGAAGTGTTTGAGGTCTATGTACGCTCATTTTGGTAGGAGATGAAGAAGAAATGAGTCGAAAGCTTAAAAGTCATAATAGGTAGAGTGGGAGTGGGAGAGGAATGTGTGACCAATGTCAAGAAGTGTTTGAGGTCTATGTACACTATTTTTAGTAGGAGATGAAGAAGAAATGAGTCGAGAGTTAAAAGTCAAAATAGTTAAAGAATACTAAAAAGGTAAAAGAGAACAATAAAACTAAGGCTCTCATATTTGTGTAGATTAAAATGGTAAGTTGATACAAACCAACAACCTATTCTTTCATAATTCCATTTTTTCTTTAATGATGATAATCCCCTCTTATATTCCCAAACTTTATTGTTTATAATGATGATTAACAATGGCATCTACAAATTTTCTTTCCCGAGTTATCCTGTTTAAATAAAATTTTATATTAAATATATTAGAACTTTTTATTATTTGAATATTTTATTTTTATTTTTATATTTTTAAAATATTACTTATCTTTTTACAATATTAATTAACATTACACGATCTCATTTTCTACTATTAGTTTTATTTATATTTTAATACAACATCATTTTAAATTTATGAATAAATTAAAGAAATATGTCAAAGATTTCTTAAAAATATTGTGTAAAAAATAATAATTTCTGAAGCATTATAATTAAAATAAAACATAGCATATCCTTAATTCTAATATTTACACTAATTACATGAAGATTTATATTGATTAAGTCAAAATACTATAATGATATTGTTTTATTCAAAATTTAATCGAACTGAGATTTGACCGAAAATCAATTAAGTAAAAATAATTTTATTCTTAATTAATTAAATCCAATGCCAACCTTAACTAAAAATACTCTTCTTGCAATCTGCACTCGATTGAAGGATTGTAATCTTTGAAGTTAGAAAGATTCTTGCTCTTGAGAAATACAGATCAACGTAGAGAATTGTGAAAGAAAAAAGGTTCTGATTAGTATACATCGATGCAACTGAAATCGGATGCTCAATTCTGATTCTAACTCTGCCAAACTTGGGGTTGGCATGGAATTGTTTTTGATTTGATTGAATGACTAAAATGGAATTCGAATTTATGAAAGACTTTTGAGCTTTGGGTAAAAGAACTGTCTGACTTCTTTGCTTTATCAATTTTCTTTTTGCTGCTTTATTTTCAATGGAAAATCTCTTTTTCCAAATCATAAATCTAAATTTCAAATCATTAAAGTACTAATTATTTCAAGGAAAAAAACATAATAAAGTTTCTAAGTGATGATAAAAGTATATGCTTTGTCAACAAGATAAACAAACACTGATTAAAGAGCTATATATACTACCATGTTTATAACCGAATAAATGTATTATCGAAACTAAACATGATAAATTAGTTCGGGTTTAGATTTAAACCCGACTCGACAAATTATCAACCCTAATTAAAGGTATATGTTTGGTGTAATGGGGTGGGTTGAGGTGTAAAATAGAGCCAATGTATAATCACCTGGTGAAAAGTTTGGCCTTGTGATTGGTACAAGACAAAGACATATACCTACAACTTCTACCGTTATTATAAGGTGATTTGCTAAAAGTAGCCAAGTTACGTTAATTGTCTTCAACCCTGTGAAATCAAATCATCTTCATATAACCATCACCGAACCCTTACGAGCTGTGTAAGTAAAACTATGGTTGAATGATATATGGAGACGAGAAGATCTAAGTTAAGACTAACTAGAAATAGGATGGTCCCATAACTCCAAAACATAAAGAAGATCGAATATAAACAATATCCCACATATCAAGCCCTGTCGAGCAAGAAACCTAAACAAACCAGATAGTACCATACCAACGTAGATGTACCTTAAACAACTACTTTCCTGATGAGTTGTGAGGATTCAACGAACCCCATGTTGATATTTAGAAGGGTTGTGAAGAAATGAACGAAGATTCCCCATTTCTTGGTAGAGGTTATTTTTTAATATATGTATATGTATTCAACGTGCGGGGAATTCTGAGGAGCTATCGTGTCACTTTCATGGCAGACTCAGAACCTTGCAAGTCCAAAGATTTGATGCAGTGAACAGGATTTGGACCAACTAAGATAGGATATGTTAAAACCATATTAAAAGAATGCAGAAGTGTAGGTAGATCCTCATTTTTGGTGAATGCATAATGGTTGAAGATCTTTCTGGTAATTTATGCCAATTTATGTGATGTTATTGGCGTAGTTTCAACCAACAGGAGAATTTCAGCTCTAGCTGTCGGATTTTGACGAAAACCTAGAAGAATTCGCATGGCTTGGTTAATAAGAACTTGTTTTAATCAAGCCATTGTGTTTTTTTTTTATTTAATATATTCAAGATTTCAAAATAACGAAGAGTTTATATATACAAAATAAAAATTATCACTAAATTTGTTAATTTATTAAATTTAATAAAAAATTCTTAAACAACACCAACTCTTTAATTAATGACTATTTTAATTAATTAATATCATATATCTAATTTAATATTTTTATATTTAAAAATTCTAATAATTAAAAATCTTAAATTTGAATAATGTCTTTTTTTATTATCAGTTAATGTATATAAATTCACTAGATCTAATCATCTAATGTTAGAAAACACTTAACTTTTGATTTATCTCCTTTGAATTATTGCTAAAAGTCAATAACGATAAATCTAATGATAAAAAACCACCATCACTCAAATAAATAATGCTCATTGGGAATGTAAACTTCTTAAACTGTAAACTAGAGAAGAAGATCTCTTCTGATTTCTGAATCCTATAGCTATTAAATACACACGTGAAAATGATGAACTGGGATTCTTCAATTTCATACTAATTATATGTTTAATGTCAATTAATTTTGGTGCAAACTAAGAATTGTGACGATAATTAATCACTAACATGCAGTCCAAATATATAATAACCTCACCCTCGTCCACCCTTCATGTGAGATGGAGTGGTGCTTACAATGCTACATTTATTAAGTCTAAGGTTGTGTTTGGATTTGTGGTGCGGTGCGGTGCGGATAAATACTTATTTACCACAGTTTTCAAATGCAGTCACATGTTTGGATCTGCGGTAAACAACTGGAGGTTGGAAAAAAGTACGGTCCTACCGCATAAATTATCAAGCAAAAAGAGGGTTACGGTAGGAAACTGTTTTTGCGATAGAAATTTTACTTTCTATTAATAACCTTCACCACAAGTATTATTTTTTATTATACTCTTAATTAATATGACTAATAATATATTTTATGAAATATTTTATTTACTAAATTTATTTTATTTATATTTTCTTATTTTAATTTAATATTTTATTATTTATAATTTTAAATTTATATAACTAATAATATATTTTTAATTATTTATACAATAATTAATAGTTTATTAAATTAATTGGCTTTTTAGTCATTTTATCTGTTTTCAACAACCGCAACCGCACTTGCCAAACACCTATTTTCACGTTTCAGCAGTATTAAAACAGCAATTCCAAACACACAAGTACTTATTGAGAATAAGTACTTATCATTTCAGCAGGTTGTCAACCGCCATCACTCCTTCAAACCAAGCCTAAAGTTGATAGATGTGGTAGAACGGCACGAGCTTCTCCATCCTTGACCAATACCTCAAATTTGAGTTTGAAACCTCAAATTTGAGTTTGAAATCTCGGATAGATTGGAGTCGTATTAAAAACTTGTGAGAGAGAATTTTATTACCCAAAAATAATCCTACTAGACTCAAATTCGGATTAGTCGGTTGTTCGTGTGGCGTTAGACAGTGGGTGGTTTAATAAAAAAAAGTTGATATTAAAGTTTAATTAATCTTCATAAGTTATTAAATAGAATGAAAACATGTTAATGCAATCTTAGAAAATTATAACACATACTCAAAGTAGTAATTAAATTTTAAGAGTCTCTTAATGAAACTTAAAAACATATGGCATAATATGACTAACAAACTATCCGAAACAAAATGAAAATGGAAGTGGCAGCTAAATATAAGGGGTGGTGGGCTGGGGGCGTTAAGCCTCTATTTCGATATTACTATTAGTATTAAGGCTTTAAACCCTCCTTGTTGACTTGACACGTCACACTAAACAGCTTGCTCTTGTGTGATTAGATTACATTAATCAGATAATTATGATCTATGACCTGAAAGAGAGTTGTGTTTATTGTGATAATCAGACGTCTACAGGGTATTTCGGACAATTCATTGACCCCGTTGAAAGCGATCCTTAATGGGAATGGCCGACCACTAGTCCACGCGAGGAATTAAGATCTTTACCACGCGACATTTTCCAGCGTATCGTGCACTTCGGTGTAGATCGCTATTTTACTGTACCGCCTTATTATTATAAAAATTGTCTTTTATATTTTAAATACTTTATTTGGTGTAACTATAAAATTACTATTTTAATTATAGGCAATTTTTATGATTTTAAAAATAAAAAATATATGAGAAATATTTCATTTATATAAAAATGTTACAAAATCGTGCTAATGCAAATTTATTAAGTGATCATATTTTCAAGTATGGTTAGATTTATATTAATTCATAAATTTAGTGAAAAATAAAATTTAAATAATTTAAAATTATATAAAAAATTTAAAGTATAAATAAAAGAAATGAAATAATCTATATGATTTAAACTAAAATAATAAAATTATTAATAAAATATGAAATTAGTTTTAATTTTGTCAAAATTTATTATGTCTTTAATTAAATTGTACATAATTTAATTTGTAAAATCTTTCTATTTATCATTTTCAACTTGGTACACTACGTGACTATTTTGACATTTTGAGTTTTAATTCCTCCACATATAATGGGAAAAGAAGTCCACGCGCCACCATTGACTAAGAAGCAAAGTAAAGATAAAGTCGCTGTTAACCCTAGTACGACCGAGAGCCCACGGAACGACAGGAAGAGAAAGAGATGATGATGAAACCACACCTTCTGCTATTTAAGCTCCCTCTCTTTCTCTCTCACTCAGCCCCAAGACCATTATAAGACGGACTCTCACCAACAAAGCCAAGAAACTCCCTGAGACTGAGAGCGAGCAAAGAAAATGCAGCCTTGTACCAGAGAAATGCAAGGTCTCAATTCACTCCTCAATCCCTCTTCTCTCCAAGTTCAGGACCTCCAAAACCAACAACAGATCCATGGCAGCTCTCACTTTGACCCTTCCTCTTCCTCCAACGACGACTTCCTCGAGCAAATGCTCTCTACAATCCCTTCCTCTTCATGGACCGACCTCAAATCTCCTTGGGACCTTAACCCCACTTCAAACCTCCACATGCCCCTCAAGTCTCGTGACGAAACTGCACCCGACAACATCAACGACAGTAACAACCTTGGTTTCCACAATTTCGACGAGTCCATAATTCTCGCCTCCAAGCTGAGACAACACCAGATCAGCGGAGGAAGCCCTTCTGTCGCCGCCAAGATGATGCTGCAGCAACAGCTTATGATGGCCGCCAGTGGCGGTGGGTTATCCCCCAACGACGTCGTGGATGGGTCGTCCTCGTTTAAGTCTCTCACTCAGGTCAGTGAATTAATCGAATCGTTTTCCTTGTTTTTATACTTTTAATTTATTTGAAATTCTGATTAAGCTTGTCGATTACAGGGAGGAGAAGCTTCAGTGCAGGCACTGTACAATGGGTTCGGAGCTGGATCTCTGCATGCGACTGCCCAAGGATCGAACCAGTCTCAACAGCAGTTCCACCATCCTCAGGCATGAATTTATTCTATTCATCTTCCTATATGTCGATACAAAAAACATAACACTGAAATAACAACGCGTCCGTCGTTTATCGAGGCACAGATGAACCAGCAACCTCAGGCGAGCGGCTCAACCGGCGGCGGTGCACCGGCGCAACCAAAACCTAGAGTGAGGGCTCGGAGAGGCCAAGCCACTGACCCCCACAGCATCGCAGAAAGAGTGAGTAACTAAAGTTTCTTCCCAACGTTTTGTGGGAAACCAAACAGACAATCCCTTCCCTCTTCTCATTCATTTCGTTTTCTTGGTTGCATCAACAGTTACGGAGGGAGAGGATTGCGGAGAGAATGAAAGCTCTGCAAGAGCTTGTTCCCAATGCCAACAAGGTACAGAGAGACACGTGTCGACATTTCCGCCACCATCTTGTGTGTCTAGCGGTTTGTTAATACGCGTCGTTTTTTGGTTCCGCGATGTTTGGCGAAACCATCGGGATATTTATTTATTTAGTTATTATACTTTTCATATTATTTATTAAATTAAACTGTAATTATTCTCTGATCCGGATGGGTATTGTGGAATGACAGACGGACAAGGCGTCGATGCTAGATGAGATCATCGACTATGTCAAATTCCTCCAGCTCCAAGTCAAGGTTCTCTTCTCTTCCTCTCATTAAATTAATCCATCTAATCTAATTACCAATTATTCAATTAATTTTACTTAACTAATTACCTTTTGTGCTTTATTTGATGAACAGGTACTGAGCATGAGCAGATTAGGTGGAGCTGCTGCTGTTGCCCCTCTTGTTGCTGATATGTCCCCTGAGGTAAAACCTTCTTTAACTACTCACTCAGCTACAATTATGTTAATCCATACCTTAAATCACTTTGTCCATCGTCGTTTCGATATGTTCTGTTTCGTGATAGAGTTTATTATCGATCATCTTAATAAATTTTATTAGGGGAATTTGAATGGTTGCCTCACCATCTAACATCTGAGGCATTCTATAAAATGGAAGAGAATGGAACGTGTTTGGTATACTTGCAATGTGTAAAACGTCAGCCTTTGGAGCCATTCCAAGACCAAACACACCAACGTAGCCATCTTGGTTGGTCTGGTTTTATTTGTCTAATCCAAAACTTCCCAAAACTCAGAAAGGAATTAAACAAAATTATCAGATCCAATTCCAACTACCAATCACCACAAAACGACAACAGAAAAAGCAGCACGCGTGCTTCCTTTCGCAGATTCCACTCACAGTACTATGTTTACTTTTTGCTTTTTTCTTGAAACAAGAACAATCATATTAAACGTTGTCTGTTTCCTGTCTATTTGTCTTTGTAGCGTGGTGGTACAGCCACTGCCGGTGGTGGTGACTGTGTTCAAAATCAAGCCAATGCCAACAGTGGGACCCTCTGTCGGACCTCTAACGGCAACCAGACATCTTCATCCAACGACACCCTAACGGTGACGGAGCACCAGGTGGCAAAGTTGATGGAAGAGGACATGGGGTCCGCCATGCAGTACTTGCAAGGTAAAGGCCTTTGTCTCATGCCCATATCTCTCGCCACCGCCATTTCCACCGCCACATGTCACAACAGGAGCCCTATGATTGGGAACTCCAACGCTACTGCCGGCCCCCCCAACAACCACCGCCAACAACACCCTCTTCTCCAATCCAACGGTGATGGGCCGTCCTCGCCTAGCATGTCCGTGTTGACCGTCCAGTCAGCTACAATCGGTAACGGAGCTACTGACGCCTCCGTTAAAGACGCTGCCTCCGTTTCCAAGCCGTGATAACGACTTTAATTCTTTGGCTTTTGGTAAATAATAAAAGAAGGACAGGTGAAAAAGACGAGGACGCAAAAAAAAGCAAAAACAAAAGAAAAGCAGAAAGATGGAGGATATCAACAACAGCGTCGCCGCATTTGCGTAGACTTTGTCTAAAGCTTAACATCACCAAGAAGAAGAAACCAAACCAAGTCGTACCGGATCCCAAGAACAGCCCTTTTATGGGGGGTTTAGGGTTTATATTATATTTTAGTTCTTTTTATGATTAATTTAATCACGTCCTTTAGTATTATCTGTTGATCTCTTTTTAACAATTCTAATTAGGTTCAATGTTGTTGGGGAGCACACGTGAATCATACTCGCTTTTTCTAATGTTGCTACTAAAGGTGTTGAATAGAATTAGCTTTTAATAATTGCACAATTATTATTATCCTTATTGTTAAACTATATATTTTGTAAATATTTCTTATTTTAAATATTACTTTTAATTAAAAATAACTTCTTTATTAATTAGAATTAACGGTATATGGCAGAAATTTTACCTCTTATTAGTATTTGAGTAGTTGTATTTAGTGTTGGTTTTTAAAATAATCACCTCTTTGTCTAAGCTTTCAATGTCTTGTTTTTGCTTTACTTTGACTTTTAATTGAAAGAGGGCAAAAAAAATATATCAAACCTTTAAAGTGCAAGAGAATAAAGTAAAGGACGGAAGCTTTGAGTGGATTAGCTTACAAGTCAACGGCCCAACACGTCACTTTTGTTCCCTCTTGAGTTGCGTTTAAGGAACCAAACAAATAGAAAGTAACACAAGTTATTAATTTAAAATTTAATAAATTGAATTCAACTAATATTTATAAATTTATTTTCAACCCACCCATACTTTTCTAAATTATTAAAATAAAAACAACTCTCAAATCATGATTTGAACTTCAATTATTATTTTTCTTAGCATAAGTGACTTATTACATGTTTTTTGGTGTGTTCATTTCTTGTGTGGAACATATAATATTATGAAGGTGTTTGGCAAACAGTTTATCAGCTATTTTTTTTAGGTATTTGACAAACAATTTATTAACTGTTTTTTAACTTATTGACTAAAAATTAGCTTTTTGACCATCTTCAAAAATTATTCATGTGTTTGGTAAATGTCTTATTGATTAGCTTATTTAACCTCAATAAGTTGATTTCTAAAAACTTCATAAGAGGAGCTTTTAGAGTTAGCTGTTTGTCTAATGACAGTATTACCTTTCATTTTATTCTCTACTTTTGCTCTGTGTGTTTTCAAAGTTAAGTTTTTTTTATCGTGCAATTATGTCGTAAAGTTTAGAAGAAAACAATAAAGGGATTAATTTCACATCAAATAAATATTTTTAGTATATAACTATTATATATCGTATTTGTGTCATAATATAATTATATATATTTTTAATTTATTAACTAATAAAATTCATACATATTATAAAAAATATAATATAGCTCACTATATCATTTATATTAATAGAGAATTTAACGTTGAATTATTATTATTATGTTTATGTTTATTATGTTTTTATTAAAGTTATAAGCTTAATTTTTGTAAAATTAAATATCTAAATCTAAATTCTTATAAAAATATTCAACAAAATACTATGAAATATAATATTTATGCTCTTATAATTTTTTTAAATCATGCCCTTATAAGTCTTTTTACACATAAACAACTAATACTAAATAGATAATTTTATAAAATATTTTCAATAAACAGTTGATATTATCCACTAATCAAATCAACTAATATAATCAACTATCAACTTACAACTAATGCAATCCGTTATTAGCAAGATAGGCCTATATCTTAAACCAAATCAATCAATGTAATTGGTAGCTAAGTCAAATCTCTCCTCATTTTAAACACTATCATCACTTTAGACGGAGCACGAGTCTATTGAATGACCGAAGCCAATTTCACAATCTCTTTACCACACCACCACATAGACATAAGTGTACTACTTCGTCACTAACACAAATGTCTCCATCTCCAACAGCTGGAACTTGCAAATTGACATGTTATAATATTGTTATTTGGAATGGAGTTGCGTTCTGGTAAGCTATTCTAAGAGTTTGGGGTAAAAGTTAATCACACAAAAAAAGGGAGGAAGATGGATCAGACAAGTTAGTCTTCAAGAACTTAATACATTAGTACTAGAGATAAGGCTCTGAACTATATAAAAAAGGAACAAAGAAACACAACTGTACCATATTAAATAGCTATATAGTATATGTTAGGTCAAGAAGCATCATTACCTTGCGACCAACTCAGATAAGAAGACTAATGAAGAAGAAGTGGGGAGCGACTAAGGGCCCAACTTTTCACACACAGCATGACATCAGTCCATGGTGTTTCCCCTTATCAAGTTGTCTTCTTTTTTACTTTCTTCCAATCAAAATACTCACAAATTAATAATTTAAATTTAAATAATAATTATAATTCAAGTAATACTTAATAATTTATTACGTGTTATTCATGATAATTTTTAAGGTCAAAGTAAATTAAAATCTTAATTACAGGACTATTGACAAGAGTAATTTCTCTTCTTGCACCTGACTTTAAGGATCATCCTTTTATATTGTGGTGGTGTGATGGAGACTTGATCAAATTAGTCAATACCCTTTTGAGATCAGACTTGTAAGGCTACTGAATTCTGTTTTGATAATATGTTAATGGCGGATGCTTGTCCTTAAACACCGAATGCGCCTGTTATTTTCTTGTAGAAAAAGACAAGACGATAAAAGGCAAAAGAGAGACAGGGTTCAGTACACGTAGCGCAGTAACATTTTTTACAAGCATGGCAAGAGTAAGGCCACAGCCATGTACATCACTTCCTGTCATTGTTACAAGTTTGATTAAGCAAGAAAGAACCTGATAATGGTTAAATTATATGCATAAATAGAAGTTTAAACCACACAATCAAGCAACTGAGTCAAGTAAGGTTGGCAATGGCCCGGTTTGACCAGATTTTTATAAGTTCCAAGCCTGAAGCTTTAAACCAAACAACTCTAATTGAGTATAGGATTGGCAACGGACCCAGCTTGGCCAGATTGTTGTAGAGTCAAGCTTCCAGCCGTAATTCAGGCTCCGGCAGAGGATCCAAGTCCGAAGGCTGGAAAATTTTTATTTAAGCCCAAACCTAATCCGAAATAAATAAAGGTACACAAGCAGCAGCACCCAATTAGGCACATGTGACAGAGAAAAGAATGCACGTTCCTATCCAGTACTCAGAAGTCAGAACACCAACCTACAACTGCAACTGTTGGTTAAGAAGGCTGAAACTCAGTTTAAGCAGATCTTAAGGTATCAGAAAAGATTATGCCAAGTTGACAATGGAGGCACATGTGTGTGTATTAAGGGACTTGCATCCCATCACTTATTGTCAGTGAAACAAGATGATCAGGCATAGAATATTAAAGTTCAGAAGACAAGCTCTTTAAACAACGGTTTAAACCTATTCATATACACCAATAGACAAGCCTTCAGAGACAGTTGCACAAAATAGATGAATATTCTACTTGAGCACTGAGGCATCTTTCCTTATTCTGAATCTGAAAGTTTCAACCCTGTTGGTGATTGCTGATTAATTACTTTTTATCACTCTTTTATTATACAGCTATGGTAAAGCTCAAAAAATGAAGAAACCACATCTGCAAACAGAGAATTGCGATGTAAAAATAACACTTTTTTAAGTCTTAATGAAATTCATCGCATGCGTTTGAGTGCTAACGATCAAGGCCGAGCCAGCCTTTCACCTTAACCCAAACTAAGGTAATTCCTTCTGCACCAGGCTTCCTAAGAGGAGCCCCTGAAACTTTGGGCAGCTACTAAGCTTAGATATACATAAAAAAAAATTGCAATTAACAAAAAAAAAGGAATGAAACAAAGGTTTGACATTACATCTAAGCACGGAGATACTCAGACCAAGAGTGCAGATGCATAAAATAAAAGAAGTCTCCAATGGAGCTTAACTGGAAGGAATGGCCATATGAATCCAAGATTGATTAGGCAAAATTTCAATAATCTAGACAGATTATGAATCTATGTACTGTGATATATATGCATAAAATAAAATACCGACAATCCGTTTGATGCCTGAATTCTGTCACAGTAGTTTATTCACAAGCAAATGATTCATACAGTAGCTCTGGCCAATATGCCCAAGACCAAATCAAACTTACAGAGAGGTTATCAAGAATATAACTATTGAAATAAATAAAAAAAATTGAATCTGGTTAGAAATATGTCAATTATTGTCAAAATTACGATTACAGAAAGAAATCAGATTTTGGAAACTTATAAAGATTGTTGATCATAACATCATTGCAAGTATCACTCAAGCAAATAAAACATCACACAAATATCAGGAAGATGTAGTTTTTTGATAAGATCAGCCATTTTGAGGAAATTTCCATGTGTACCACCATTGACGCTCATTATAATTGGACATGTCAAGTATTTCTAAAATTCCTTGCATCGGTAGCTGGCATGCTCGTAATAGCAGAACTTTTTGCAAAAACGTAAGATCAAAGCTTGATAAGAATCTTTGCCTAAAAGCTTGTTGCCGATATTTTTTATTACCAAGCATGGAATCATCCAAAGGATAATGACTTCAAGGCAATACTAGATTTCTTAGGAGACAGAAGAAAAGATATCATAGTAGGCATAAAAGAGGGACATGACCATGAAACAAACTCCAATAAGGATCGAGATTAGAACCTTGGAAGCCACCACAGATTTGCAAAACTAAGAACTTATAACAAGTTCCCTTGCACAACCGACCTCCCTTCCTACAATTCAGAAACTGAAAAATATGAAAGAAAATCCTTGGGGAAAAAGTTATTCCTCTTCCATCTTAAACGCGAGAGGGGCCTTAAATGGACAGAGAATCCCCTATACTTCCTCATGCTATTTCAATGATCAATCACTATGCTCAAAATGCTACTACTTACCTGCTACAGTAGCCCTGAAGAAGGGGGTCGATCTTTTGATCTAAAATGTCATTTCAGCTATGTAACTAAATGCTAAGTTCAGCTAGAGCGCAGAAGATTTTTTTTTTCGCTCTAAAATGCAGAAATAACGGAAGTGTACTAGTATGTTTAATCAAAATGTAACCTTAAGCATCTAAATAACACCAGGAGAAAAAGAAAAACTAAGGAAAGGATACATGTCAGAAGTCAAGTACAACGAGGCAAAAAAAGTTTCAATTTCATTGCAGTCTCATTAGAGGTCATAAATGCATCTTGCAGCATCCAAGTACGCCCTTTCTCAGTAATAATTATTAGTCACTCATGGCAACTAGAAATTCCACAAAAATGCAACAAGGCTTTGATTTTGTTCAATTTCCCTGTCTCACTTGAACAACATGTCGAAAGTCACCCAGAACTAGCCCACAGTTTAGCATCCATCTTCCTAAAGGACCAAGCCAAGCTTCACACCCTGCCAAGGTTGATATGCTCGATCTAATGAGACCATAATACTAACGGACATGGACAACAGCAGATCGATTTCCATCTAGCAACTACACTGCAAACAATTCGGAGAAGTCGAACAATGTTGGAAACTAAGAAAGGACACTAACCATGAATCTCAAATTCAGAAATCAAGAATCTTTTCCCACTATATAGCCAGCTATTAATCTTCATGTTAACAAAGCAATCCCCACAGTTGGCAAGATATAAAGAATCAATATACAATTACATATAACTAATCAACATAAGCAAAATGCTACTATGAGAATTTTTAATACTACACATAATGCCAAAACCGAAGCTTTATTTCAAACAAAAATGTCGAAAGACAAAACATCAACTAGGTGTGTTCTTGAAAGTATAAGGCTGCGGAAGCGACAACGGACCTCTCCTGGTGTCTCTGTCGTCCAATAACCTCTGAACCCTCTTGTTCCTACAGTACAGTCTATCGAAATGCTTCACCTATCGATCATTTCCCCAAGAGCAAAATCAACACAAAACCAAGACACCAATTTAGAAAAGGTCCACTTGAAATGAACTAAAAATTGAAATTTTACGAAACCTACCCAAGAAGCGCGACAATTCTTCTCATACTCAACCCTCGCGCCTTTGCAATCAGAGGGATACATAAGCCCCACAGATGCAATTTCGGTGGGTTTTTTCACTGATTCCTTCTCCAAACAAGCATAAAAAGAATCGCGAGCCTAATAGAAAAATCCACAAAATACCCAGTTAAATTCCGTTGCCCTTCCATGCAAAAGCCCACAAAACGTGTGAAAAAGAGCTTGAAAAAAGTGAAAGACAGCACCTTGTAACAAGCTGCTCTAGCTTCAGATAGGACATCGGTGTGGACTTGGTCAGTGTCTCTTGATGCGTAGGTTTTCACGTCCATTTGGTTCTGAACTCCGATGAACGACAACCACAGCCTTGCGGTTTCTTTTGCAGTTCACTGACTGGGCTGGGCTGAATTACGTTCTCCACACCTGCAACACAGTCAAAGTGGGCTTAGACTCGATAACGACACTTTTTCTTTGGAACTCCGAACTCTGAGCACACAAACAAAGCCTTGCCTGTTATTTGTGGAAAACCAAAAAAAAAGGGGTTTTGGTCCATAAGATAAATTTATAAACTCAGATGGTACCTGTCCCTCTTTCCTGTAACTATAATAACTCGAGTTACAGTTAACAGGACAAGATGCTCCTGCAAGAACCTTGCTTCGCTGCCTCGACAAAACCTTTCCAAAACGATACATCTCTTCAGTGCTGAACTCAGAAGGAGGGAAATGATTACATCTATCTGCACTGCTATAAGGTACAGCAGCACAACGATGATGGGTCTGATAACTAGAAATCTTATCCCAAATTAAACATATCTCTTTGGAAAATGGTGTGGTGTGTGTTTTACGTACAATAGACAGGACAAGTTTTGTACTAACATGTAGGAAGTCAAGGAATGTACTGGCTATGGCAGAACAGCATATATGAGCAGCAAGCAATAATTCTTGCCGATGCATCATTTCGGTGTTTAACTTGGAAAGAGTAAAGTATTCATTCATGTACTGAAAAGGGTTTTCCTTTGAAGTAACCCATGCTTCAAGAATTTTCATAAATACTAAACAAATTAGACAATTTGCTTAAATGGTCAAAGCATATAGATTCTATTGACAAAGGTTATATAGTTAGCGTGTTGAATTTCTTATTGCGAGTATCAAAGGTATGTGAGGATTTATCGATATTCACTTTAACCAAGGGAATTGTACTTTCTGTCTTTTTGGCCACTTTATGGAATAAATAAGAATGAAGAGAAGAAGCTAGACAAGTAAGAGTGATTTAATTGATTTTAACTTTTTATTTAAGACTTTTTTTATAAGAGAGCTTGAGTTTGAATTATTATAAATAAAGGAAAAAGGGAAATTTTCTTATTAATAATTCTCTAATTTTTAGGGTATATTCCTTGGTCGAATCAATTGCGAACGTATCGCTTCTAACGATAATGTGGGAATTGAAACTATTGAAAATTTAGGGCTGAAGAAAACTTGATATTGAGCAAAGTCAGCGATTAATTAGCAGTCGACTAATCAGTATGTAATGACTCTTTATGTACAAAAGTGTACAAATTATGTAAAAATTTGAGGGACTTTAAGATTTCAGCTTTACATCTTTTAAAATTCTTAAGATGACGAAACTATATATATATAAAAGGAAGAGAAGAAGTTAGGAAGCATGTTCCATGATATCTGCAAAACCAATAATTAGTTTTGTCGCTGCCTTTACCGATTTATGTATAGATTGTCCCGTATGACCTCAAATTGAGTAACGATTTCTCTGTACCTCCAACTTTATCTCAGTTTAAGAAAGAATTGATACAGATATTATTTTGAATAAAAGTTTATTTTCATAATTGAATTTTGAACTTAAGCGTTTTTAAAAATAATATAGTGACTACAAAGGGGAGGAAAAGTAAAGTTGAAATGACAAAGGTCTCCTATTGGAATAAGGCACTTTATCACAGGAATTAATAATTCATTTGGATATTTTAATACTGGAAGTGCTTACTTTTTTGAAATCAATATGACCATAATTATATGCTTGACAATCCCAGTGAATATATAAACGTAACACACATTACCATATAAACTA
>JAOQMS010000007.1:31452177-31470789 GCA_027563885.1 Erythroxylum longipes
AATAATAATAATAATAATAATAATAATAATAATAATAATAATAATCTAACGTTAAATTCTCTATTAATATGAATGATACAACGAACTACATCATATTTTTTAAATATTTTTCATATGATATGTATGAATCTTATTATTTAATAAATTAAAAATATCTATAATTATAGTATGACACAAATACGATATATAGTAGTTATATATTAAAAATATTAATTTAACGTGACTTTTTATATTCAAAAACTTAATATTATGGTATTTTTAAATGTTAAATAATATTATAAAATTAAATAGAGATTAAAAAATTTAATTAACCCTTTTATTATATTCTTCCGAACTTCACGACAACTCATCTGCCTTGGAGCGTAGGAACGGGAGGTACTCAGTAATAGATTTTGTCCCTTGCTCAGGCTTCTTAATGGCAGCCCTTAATTGTTTGACATGGCCTCGTGAGGCAGAGGCAAAAGTATGCGCTAAGATATCCCAGATTTCTTTGGATGTCTCAGCATGATTAACAGATGGGGCAACTGTGTGATGCAACATCGCCACAAGAGCTGAAAAAATTAACTGATCTTGTCGAACCCAAGAATCATACTTGGGGTTGACAATAATCTGATCTTCCACAGTGATCATCTTCGGAGGGGCTGGAAACGAGCCATCAACAAATCCGAGAAGACTATGACCAAGAAGTAACAACCGGATCTGTAGTTTCCAAGTCAACTAATTGGTGGTGTAGAGTTTCACCGTTGATTGAGCTGCAATGTTCAGAACGATGATTGGAGTTTCTAGGTTAGCCAGATTTGGCAGAAGAGGGGCTGACAGAACTGAAGGGAAGGTGGAATTGGAGGAGGCAAACTATGTCATGATGTGTTGGAAAAAAAAAAAACGAAAGCTTTGAAGGTTTGAGCAGACAACGACAATGGAGATTCAAGAGGACCAGGACCGATTAATGCTCTGATACCATATAGAATGATATAATTGTGGAATCGTTGTTTCATTACTATGATGATCACGTATATATAACGTACAGCAGAATCTCAAGCCTTAATGGCTATACACAGAGGTCTCCTATAATTGAAGAGATCTATAAATACAATCAGCTAAATATATGCAACTAATTATGTTTATCCTTATCAAATTGTAAGATAAAAAAAGCTAACATTGAATAAAGTGAGGAGTGATATTATTATTAAGCAAATAATTAACTCCTAAAGTTTTTAGAAATCAACCATTTGAGATTAAATAAATTAACTAATAAATCAATCAATAAATATATCAACTAATTTTTAAAGAAATCAAAAAGTTAACTTTTAAGAAATAAACTAAAAAAACTGAATCACGATCTAATCAAATCTAACCGAACCTGATATCTATTTTTCTCTCTTTTTCGTTCAAAAATGTCCAACGCCTGCGCATAACAGTGGCCAAAAATCCCGGTTCGTTAATCGTGGACTAGGTGCACTGAAACAGAAATTGGGTTTCTTTTATGGGTTGTTCGGTGTGGAATATCTAGAGCAACTCGAGAAGATAAGAGCTTTGAGGATTGTGCACTGAAAAAGCAAGGAAAATACCTATCAGGAAGAAGAACAAAGATATGGGTTTCATTCAGTTTTCTCAGAAACCCTAGCAAAGTCTTTACTTTTTTTTTACTGAAATGGGTTACAGTCAGTGGCTGGCTTCTCAGATCTGATGGGTCTGCGCGCAGAAGAAAAAGTTGAGGACTCGTGTCGAGTAGGGCTTTATTTCTACTCTCTTCTTTGTGAGAATCTACATGCGGTTGATGTTCTAGGTACATTAAACAAGCGAAGAGATAGTGACAGAGATAGACTTTGACTGACAGAAGAGAGTGAGCACACACGCAGGCAATTGTATGCGGTTTCATACTTTTGCAGGGTGCGTGTTCACTTCTCTTCTGTCAGCAGATGGCTTTTCTTCTTGATTACAACACCTCATTTTTTGATAATTTTTTTGTGTAGATATTATGCTATGAGCTGTAGAGTGTAGCTGGATAGATAGATAGATATGTACGTGTGTCTTTTGAGTCTTTCTCTTGAGAAATCTCGATCTTTCTTTCAAACTGTTTTCTCACAACCACACGTCTCTCTTCATAGTTTGTACCCAACCTCCAGATGTCCTTCTCTCTTTCTTTATTTAGAAAGAAAATGGCAATCTGAAAAGGCAAATAACTTCAAACGGCCGAACACTCGTGACCCTGACCCAACTCCAGTTATTGTGTCACTACTTTTTCTCTCGAGTGTTAAGATTTAAGAATCAGAGGCGTGGTAGGAGCGATATTGGTGAGTTCTTCGTCAGGTGTTTGACCGGTCCTGATCATTAATTAGGTAGCTGATGAGATGATTGTAAGTTTAGCGGTGTTAATGAATATGGATGTGCTTTGGCTCCTTTTTTCAGACACTTAATGCAAAACTTATCATTATTTTATACTTAATAATCTTGTGATGGGGATCCAAAGCGTGGCTTTTCATGGTCCTCTATGGGAGACGAGAGGACGCCGTGTGTTCATTCAAGGTACGCCTTCCCACTGTTCAAGTTTAACGGAAAACTGTATTTCGGAATCTATCCATCTCTGATTAAACGTTATTTTAAGGTCGTCTTCTTGTCGAAATCAGGATTTTGTCTTTTCTTTTTGCTAAATCACTCTTCACTGTTTCATCTTCTTCGTGTGTTCAGTGACTGCGATGCAAATCCCTAAAGGTTACATCTTTACCGCTTTCTCTTTTTAAACCCACTTAAATTTTGTTCTTTTCGTCTCTCTTACCTCTTACCCCAATTGGGTTCTCATATAATCACTCCGTTTTATGAATTTCATGTTTGCTTGTTAGATTTTTTCAGTTGACTATATTGGAAAATAGTGCAACTTTTTACTCGACTTGGATACTTTAGTAACATGGATGGTGTTGGAGAAATCGGGAAGGTGTCAGAAGCTCAGAATCGGTGCTAATGGTTCCAATCAGGATAAGGGCTCGACCTTGCTTGTTGTGGGAAGAAAATCCATTATTATGTAAGGATTAGAAAAGTTCCAGAACAAAAACGAAAATTTTTCGAAGGAAACAAGAATTTTCAAAGTGGGAGTTTCGGATTTTGTTCTTAAACCTTTGTGTCGGTTGATTTTACTGATATTTTTGTTTTTTTCCCCTCTTTTGGAAATATTTTGTCTTCCTCTGAGAGCCTTGTATACAGTAGCGATAGTTCTCATAAATATAATTGGAAATATTCATCACTATGTTTCCTTTTTACCTTTTTGTTCCGTGCTTTCTTCTAATTTTATGCACTCTTTCTTAATGGTTCGGTTGATTTTTACAGTGCTTCTGCTTCCACTTGTTTTAACGTTTTGTTCGATAGCTTCTTAATTGTTTATGGACAGACACAACAAGAAATAAAAGAAGAGAGGCTAAGCTTTTCCTCTTATGGGTTCGTAGTGGTTTTCTTGGTAAGTGACAAGTCTTTTCTTAAGTTTCGTATGCATGTTTAGAAGCCTTTCATCTTTCTAGCTTCAAATTTCATATATCCTACAGGAATAATTGTCTATTTTATGCATGAATGCTTAAAACAGCTGATTGGTTTCTATTTCAATGTGCAATGATAGTACAATCTTTGTAATATTAACACTTATCCTCGAAGTTCCTTGTTTCCCGGAGCTAGCTTGTGATTGCTAAGACAGAAATGGAAACGTTTTAAGCTACTGTTACATTAGTTTAACGCGTAGTTACATGGATAAGATCGAGGTTGTGGTACTGTTGTAAGTAATACTGTCACGCAAATTGAAGCTTTATGAACTGTTGATTTCAAACACTGAAGAACTCAAGTGTGGAATGATAATTTTAAGTTCGAAGATTCTCTGAAAGAACTATAACACTATCATTGCAATTTGCAATTAGGATTTTTTTTTTTTGGGGTCTGCGGAATGTTCTGAATGTTCTTAGTAAAGCAATGAACTTTTTAAGCTTCCTCGTCGAAAATGTTTATTGGAAGCTGTCAGAATGTAGTTTGCCTTATTACTACACCTCTTTGGAAATCTGAGAAAAGCGTGGTGTTTGTTTCCCATGTGATGTTTCTGTGAAAATCTGTTACTGCAAGGTCCCTAGTTCTTGAAAACTTGTTGTGTGGTATAAATGGCTTAAAGATCTGTAATTGAAAAAGTTTCTGGTTCAAGTAATTATAGCATTCACTTTTCACAGGCACTTAGCTATGACAGGAATGATTCCATTTGTAGATTCAAAGGTATATCACTGCAGAGAAATACCAGTACCACTTGGAAGGGTGAAACTTCCAGTGGAATGAGACAAGATAGCACATATGATTCCATGTTTGCTGTTATTATTTCTGCACTCGTTCCAGTGAACTAGACATTGATTTAGCCTCAACTTCGTCGGGTCAGTAGTGAATGGAGTGCTAGTGCTACGTTGAAAAAGCTGTTTGAAGAGGAGTTTTAACATCAAATGATGTAAAACCCCAACAATGGACATTGTTGATGCACTAATAAGTGAACAGAACCCTATGTAGGTGGAGGGTAGTTCTTAACTGAGAATATCTCCTGATGAAAACCATCAAGTGATGTTTGTAAGCAGCTTCTTATGCTGCTTACATAATAGGTTTGGCAATGGACTGAGCTCCATCGATCCTCTTGGAGTTTTTTATAGGCATCCTCTTGAAGTTTTTTATAGGCCCTAGTGGATATTACGCGCTTTTTACACATCGATCCCTTGCAAAAGAAGAGCTAAACAAGGGAGACAACAGCTTAGGCGAAATGGAGTCAGTTTGAGTTCGAGTCTGATTGACTTTCAGGTTGGTAAAAGTACGAGTCAAATTGATCTTTGGACTGAAATTCGGATTCAAACCGGACTTTGGTTGGGTTTTTTTTCTTGTATATCTGTAAGTAGTGAAGGCAATACGAATTTTGGCAGGTTGCATGCCAAGCAACTAGAATTCCATGATATGTCGATCAAGAAGCTTTGGATTGTTACTGGATATAGCAGTAGTTTGTATCTAAAACGTGGTTGGAGAATGGTTAATCACTTTGAGCCACCAAAAAACAGTGTAATAGATTGTTGAACAAGAGGCAATGGAAACTGATCAGGAGGAGAAGAAGCTTTTTAAAGTCCAAAATCATGTTTCTTTCATATTTTTAATCAGCACTAATACAAGTTTTAGCTTTTAATTATTTGGAAACAACTTTTTTATTAGTTAGGAATTAGGTTGTGAATTATTCATGTTTAAAAAATTGGACTGAAAGTTAAACCGGTAAAATAAGAAATTTAAGGTTTAAAATATTTATTTGGTATTAGATCTTTATAAAATTGATTAAAGATTAAATAAAATTAAAATTTTAAAATATAATTAAAAGATATTGCTTTTATTAGAAGAATTTAAAGTTTTTTGGTGATGGAGGTTATTAAATGAAAATTAAGGGGCTGTTTTGTTTCTGTTTTTATTTTTTTGTAGTTTTTAATTTTCTGTTTTCATTTTTAGTTTTTTATTTATATTTTTCTTTCAAATAAAAATTTACTTGGTACTTGCAACTTATACTTCTTATGTGGCTAAATCAATGAAAGTTACCTTGTACTTGTTTTACTGCTAATTGATTATCAAAATTTAATTCATTACTTGGTGAAAAATAATTTAAATAATCCAAATTTAAAAAACTGAAATTTAAAAAATTGAGAAAGGTAGAGGTATGAAGAATTAAGGCTAATTAATTATAATTAAAATTTTAAAATAACAGATAAGGGATTGACTCCAATGCTAAGCAAGTATAAAAATGACAAATTAATTTAGGCTATAGGTTTGACTTATTCCAATTGTTCAAATTAGAACACAATTAACTTAATCTAATTCAAATCTAAGTTTGAATTTGTTTTAATTTCAGATTTTTATGCTTAAATTGAATTGAATTGGAGTTTGTTTTAATTTCAAGCATTTAGGGTTAAATAGAATTGAGTTTGTGTTTTGATTAAATTTTGAATTTTGACTCAAAATGAAAAGATAAAAATTAAAAATGAGTCAAATTGAATTAAAAAATGTCCAAGAACAAATTAGTTTCACTTTAAATATTAATCTTAAAAAAAAAAAGCTGGGGCCTAAGTTGGCCATAGCAATTTGCAAACGCCATGTGTAACGTGGATGAGCATGATTCCTAATCTGGAAACATGGTATGAGCCCAAACTTACACGTGTTCTGCATATCAGCTAATTTTAGAAATGGTGTTTTTTTGGTACTGAAAATTTAGAACATGGAGTTCTCGTGTCACACTGTCACTCACTACTCACCACTTTTCCTGCAGAGTGCTAAGGATCAAAGGCGTGGTAGTGGGAATATTGGTGAGCTCTTCGTCAGGTGTTTTGACTGGTACTGATCGTTAATTTGGTAGTTGATGAGATGATTGTAAGTTTAACAGACAGTGTTATTGAATATGGATGTGCTTTGGCCCCTTTTTTTAAGACACTTAATGCAAAACTTATCATTATTTTATACTTAAAAATCTTGTGACGCTGATCCAAAGCGTGGCTTTTCATGGTCCTCTATGGAAGAGGTGAGGACGCCGTGGGTTCTTTCAAGGTACGCCTTCCCACTGTTCAAGTTTAACGGAAAGCCGTATTGCGGAATCTATCGATCTGTGATTAAACTTTATTTTAACTTCTTCTTCTTCTCGTCGAAATCCTCATCTCTGTCTTTTCTTTTTGCTAAATCACTCTTCACTGTTTCATCTTCTTCGTGTCTTCAGTGACTGCGATGCAAATCCCTAAAGGTTGCATCTTTACCGCTCTCTATTGCTAAATCCACCTAAATTTTGTTCTTTTCGTCTCTCTGACCTCTAACCCCAATTGGGTTCTCATATAATCACTCCGTTTTATGAATTTCATGTTTGCTTATTAGCTTTTTTCAGTTGACTATACTGGAAAAGAATGCAACTTTTTTCCCGACTTGGATACTTTAGTAACATGGAGGGTGTTGGAGGAATCAGAAAGGTGTCAGAAGCTCAGAATCGGTGCTAATGGTTCCAGTCAGGATAAGGGCTCGACTTTGCCTGTTGTGGTAAGAAAATCCATTATTATGTAAGGATTAGATAAGTTCCTGAACAAAAAAGAAATTTTTTCGAAGGAAACAAAAATCTTCAAAGTGGGAGTTTCCGATTCTGTTCTTAAACCTTTGTGTCGGTTGATTTTACTGATATTTTTGTTTTTTTCCCTCTTTTAGAAATTTTTTGTCTTCCTCTGAGACCCCATGTATACAATAGTGATAGTTCTGATAATTATAATTGGTAATATTCATGACTATGTTTCCTTTTTACCTTTTTGCTTCGTGCTTTCTTCTAATTTTATGCACTTTTTCTTAATGGTTTTCTGTTGATTTTTTCAGTGGTTGTGCTTCCACTTGTTTAATGGTTTGTTTATGGGCAGACACAACAAGAAATAAAGAAGAGAGGCTAAGCTTTTCCTCTTATAGGTTCGTAGTGGTTTTGTCGGTAAATGACAAGTCTTCTCTTTAATTTCGTACGCATGTTTAGAAGCTTTTCATCTTCGACTTTCATCTTGCTTGCTTCAAATTTCATATATCCTACTGGGAAGTCTAGTTTATGCATGAATGCTTACCACAGCTGATTGGTTTTCTGTTTCAATTTGCAATCATAGTACAGCCTTTATTTTTCAAAAAAAAAAAAGAAGATATTATAAACTTTTTAATATTGACACTTATCCTCGAAGTTCCTTGTTTCCCGGAGCTAGCCTATGATTGATGTAACAGAAATGGAAACATCTTAAGCTACTGTTACATTAATTTAACGTGTAGTTACATTGATGAGATCTAGGTTGTGGTACTGTTGTATAATACTGTCACACAGATTGAAGCTCTTTGAACTGTTGATTTCAAGCACTGAAAAACTCGTGTTGAATAATAATTTAAGTTTGTAGATTCTCTGAAAGAACTATAAACACTGTCATTGCAATTCGATTTTTTTTTTTTAATCTGCGGAATGTTCTGAATGTTCTTAGTAAAGCAATGAACTTTTTATGCTCCTTGTCGAAAATGTTAATTGGAAACTATCAGAATGTAGTTTGCCTTATTACTACACCTTTTTGGAAATATGAGAAAAGCGTGGTGTTTGTTTCCCATGTGATGTTTCCTGTAAAATCTGTTACTGCAAGGTTCCTAGTTCTTGAAAACTTGTTATCTGGTGTATATCGCCTAAAGATCTGTAATTGAAAAAGTTTCCGGTTCAAGTAATTATAGCATTCACTTCTCACAGGTACCAAGCTATGGCAGGAATGATTCCTTTTGTAGAGTCAAAGGTATATCACTGCAGAGACATACCAGTAGCACTTGGAAGGGTGAAACTTCCACTCAATGGTACGCCATAATCACTTCATAGAATGAGACAAGATACACATATGATTCCATGTTTGCTGTTACTATTTCAGGAGGACTCATTCCGGTGGACTGGACATTGATTTAGCCTCAACTTCGTCGGCTCACAAGTGAATCGAGTGCGGGTGCTAAAGTTGAAAAAGCTGTTTGAAGAGGAGTTTTATCATCAAATGACGTAGAACCCCAACAATGGACGTTGCTGATGCAGTTATAAGTGAACAGAACCCTAAGCAGGAAGAGGGTAGGTCATGACTGAGAATAACTCCTGATGAAAACTATCAAGTGATGTTTGTAAGAAGCTTCTTGTGCTGCTTAAAGACTAGATTTGGCAATGGACTGAGCTTGATCGATCCTCTTGTTTTTTATAGGCTCTAGCGGATATTATGCGCTTCTAACTCATCAACCCCTCGCAAAAGAAGAGCTATGCAATGCAGACAACAGGTAGGAGAAATGGATGCAGTTCAGATTGAGTTTCAGGTTGATGCTAAAAGTCCGAGTCTATCGATCTTTGAGCTGAAATTCGAATTCAAACCGAACTTGGGTTGGGTTCTTTTCCTTGTATGATTTGTAAGCAGTGAAAGCAATAGGAAAGTTGGCAGGTTGAATGCCAAGCAGCTAGAATTCTTTGATATGTCGATGAAGAAGCTGTGGATTGTTACGGGATGAAGCAGTAGTATGTATCTGAAATGAGGTTGAAGGAGAAGGGTTTAATCACTTTGAGCCGCCAAAAAACAATGTAATAGATTGTTGAACAAGAAGCAATCGAAGCTGATCGGGAGAAGGGGGAGCTCTCTGATGTCCAAATTCTAACCTATCATGTTTCTATCTTAGTACTTGCAGCTTAAACTTCTTATGTGGCTAAATCCACGAAAGTTATTTTAATTTTAATTTGTTTTATTGCTAATGGATTATCAATTTTTAATTAATTATTTAGATAAGGTTAATTAATTATAATTTAAAATCTCAAATAACAATGAGGGAGCTACTCCATTGCTAAACAAATCTAAGAATGACAAATTGGTAGCTCAATTGATTTAATTTGTTCAAATTGCACGATTAAATTAATCCAATTTGACAAATTGGTGGCTCAATTGATTTAACTTGATTTTGATCGAATTTGAATCTAAGTTTATGTTTGCTTTAATTTCAAGCGATTATGCTTAAATAGAATTGAGCTAGAGTTTAAGTTTGTGTTTTGATAAATTTTAAAATATGGCTGGAAATTAAAAAATAAAGTTCAAATTTGATTAAAATTGTATTTTAAAAAATATTTTAAGAGTAAATTGATTTGACTTTAAATTTTAAATTAAAAAAATTAAGTTGGGGCCTAAGTTGGCCCATTGCAAACCCTACATGTAATCTGCAAGACCCATGATCTGGAAACATTGTGTGAGCCCACACATACACTTGTTCTGTACATCAACTAATTTTCCCAATAATTAGATAAAAGGTGTTTATTACCAACTTTTGAGAATAAAACAAAATTAAAAAAATATAAGAATTAATTTTTAATTTAGTTTTGAAGTTGCAATTAATTTCAGTAATTGAAACTAAATTGATTAAAAATGAAAATAATTTGATAAAATCAAGCATTGAAATTTAGTTTCAAGTAATCAAAACCATGGTGGTGGAGAAGATGGCGGTGGGTGAATTGGTGTGGGAGTTGGGGGTGGGTTTGGTGGTGTTGTTGGAATTAGAGTTGAAAGGAGATGCTGATGGAGAAGGAGGAGCTGGTGCTGCACGAGAAGCTGATGGTACTGCAGCTGGATGAAGAGCGGATGGTGGTGCAGCAAATTGAGTTAAAATTGCTTTCAAAATAATTAAAATTAATTATTAAATCAAAATAATTAAATAAGAAAATTGTATGTGCATATTAATTATTATAATTAAAATTGCTTTCAAAGCAAATCTTGTTTGCATTCTTTATAATTATGGAAAGATGTGTTTGTCATTAGCTAGCTAAGCTTAGAGCACCAGTAATGTTGAGTTCTTGTATAAATTAAAATTGTCATCACTAGTGCTTATGTTGTTGGCAGATTCATTTTGCACATATAGTATTTGTCCATAGCCACAAAGTTTTATGTTTTGTATTAAAATAGTATTGACTATGGTGCTTATTATTAAAGTAAATTGAACTATAATGTTTAATATTAACATTTATTTTTCTTATTTTAAGATGGTTTAAATTTGAGTAAAATACATAAATTATCGAAATGGTATAAAAATTTATAAAAAATTCCCCGATATTTAAAATTTTCGAAAAAACTCTTTTTAGTATTTAATTTTCTATAAAAACTCCTTTTGGACTTAGGATAAAAATATTGATGATACACATGTAATATAATATAAAGATAAAATGTAAACTAATTAAATATTTTTTATACGAAGATTCAACATAATTCTTAAACTCGAACCGAAATAATTAAATATGATAAACAAATAATTTGTTATAATTAATTTTAGGATCAGGTTTAAAAATTGAGTTGTGTTATCATATTAGTAACATTTTATTAGTCTATTTTTAATATTCATATTATGTATGTTTTTTCATTATTTTTTAACCGAAGTCTAAGATAAGAAGATTTTCTAGAAACTAAAAATTAGAAAGTTTCTTTCCGAGAATTTTAAATATTGAGAGGTTTAAAAAAAAGTAAATGAAAAATTTATTTCCGTTTCATGTTTAAATTTAATGGAATATTATTTGTTTCGAAAAAAACCATAACTTTTATAAATTATTTATTTTAATTTTCTAAGAATTTATATGGAATTTCATATTTTAAATATTTATACATTTATTAATTTTTCATTTTCTAGTTATTATTTTTCTTTTTATTTTAATTGAATAGAGAAAATTTTATTTTATAGTTATTAATTTTCTTTTATTTGGGTTAAAATAAGTTTATTTCCGTCGTTCTTTTTTCCTTTATTTGGCGTCTACTACACGATTTTAATTCACACTGGGGTACCTGACAAATTATGACACCCCTCAATAACCTTTTGACTTTCCCATGGTGCTCTCTATATATAACCCCCTCTACCACCCTGCATTTCTTGCCATAGTCATCTTTAGTTATGCATCTAACCAAGAAGATGATTTCTAAGTCAGTTCTTGTTTTTCTCCTTGTTTTTCTTCTCAGTGCCTTGGTTTGCAGTATCAATGATAGGAAGCATGTGTTTCACCATGGCGGTGGTTTATCTGGTGGAGGAGATGGTGGTGGGTTATGGGGTGTAGAACTTGAGGGTCGTTTTGGTGGTGTTACTGGAGCAGAGTTGAAAGGAGATGCTGATGGAGAAGCAGGAGCTGGTGTTGCACGAGGAGCTGATGGTGGTGTAGTACTTGGAGCTGATACCAGTGGAAGAGCAGAGGAAGTTGCACTATCTGCAGCTGCTGTTGGTGGAGAAGCAGGAGGTGGTGCTGGTGGCAGTGCCGCCGCCGATGCTGGCGTTGGAGTTGGAGGAGCCGTGCCTTGGCACTGATATGCAAAAAGAAACAAGTGATACGACAGCGTTCACTTATGAAATGTTGTTTAAGAAAGTCACGAATGTTGTTTTAATTTTCATTTTCGGTTTTTAGTTTATGTTTTTTTAAATAAAAATAAAAATAATATTTATTTTAAATATATATTAATTATTGAATCAAATTTTATTTAAAATTTAAATATTTTGAAGACATTCTAAATTGAATTATATTATTAATAATTATTAACTTAATTTCATTAAATTTATTTACAAAAATTAAATATTTTATTAAATAAAATCAAATCATTCATAATTTTTAGTAAGAATTAATTCAATATATAATATAATATAAAATTAAATTAAATTATTAATGAGTAAGAAGGAAAATATGGACCCAAAGAGCTTTTGCTTCTCCCGATGAGCTTCCACTGCTGCTTGTTCAACAATCATCAGTGAATGTGTAATTACATTAATTTCAAACATTTTTATAATCATATCTGATGTTATATGCACTAACTTTTTGGTACCAATAAAACCTCATATCGTTAAATTTATTTTAATGTCACGTACAATATTGGAATTAGAGGCAATTTTTAACGTGTTAGAATATAAGTGAGAGTTTGTTTCACATAGAAAGAATAAATGACCTTGAGCATGCATATAAACCTAGTGAGCTACTCCTCTAATCGTCAATTAATTTTAAGATGAAACTTTATTTAAAATTGTATGTACTCAGTTTATTTGAAATCAACCTTACAAAATTTAACGAGGATGATTAGAAAAATTTGTTGGGCCACCAAACGTTTCCATTATGGATTTTGCACAATGCATGTTAATGTTAGTAACGACTCATTATGGTTTGCTCCGCCTCAAAATTAACAAGCTCAAACCGAATTAATCAAGTTTTGAGACAAGTTTGGGTTTAAAATTTTTTCAAATTTTGAATTGGGTTTAAATTTGGGCTATTTCACTCGACCTGAAACTCAAAGTCCGATATTCTTACATAAATGATGTCATTTTTAATTTTAAAAATAAAAATTTAATTAAACTTTATTTGATTAGGGTTTGGACTTGGGCCTAAAGTCTCGGTCCAAGCTTGATCCTACCCATTATCATCTTTAATTAGTCAATAAAGTATTACGTTATATTTTATTGGGATATTTTAGGATATTTGGTGTAAATATGATAGCATGAATATGTAATATTCTAGAGATAATTTTTTTATTTATCTCCTATAATTTGGGCAAGTTGTAGTCATGTAATTTATATATAATGTCAATTCTTATCAATGAGAAGATACACAAAAATTCTTTCACCATAATTCTTTATGGTATCAGATTGGGAAAACAACGAAACCTATCTTTTCTTTTCTCCTAAAAAGATGCACGTCCTTCATCTCCACCAGTGCGAAGCTATACACCATGGTCGAAAGTGAAGGCAGCGATAAAGGGAAGAAACCAATGGCCCTTGATGTTACCTTACTCTATTATTTACACCCTTCTGGTGACCGCGACAAAGGGTGCGACGGTGGTGTATCATCTGGCAGTGGGCGTGGTCGAGGCAGTACCACCCTCGCCAATGCTGCACAAGGAGCCGCGACATCCTCTAGCTTGCATGGCGTTAATCTTACTATGCAGGCCCACAATGCTTTAGGTTCAGTGTTATTTGATGATCAATGGTCCACGGTGCTTAATTTATTTAAATCTTTTAATACCAAATGTAAATCTCATACTCGTTGAATTTTGGATATTAGGGCTTCTTATCATATGATTGGGGATAAGAATTTGCTCGTTGATATTTGTGATATTTCTTCACACCCATTATCCTACCTGATGGAACACATACTAATGTTGCCCAGAAAGGAATCGTTGTTTTTGGTGATAATATGAAAATTCATCATGTTTTATTTGTTCCTCGATTAAATTGCAATTTAATTTCTTTGCTCAGTTAATTGAGGAATTAAATTGCACAGTCACATTAAATGACAAAATCTGTGTGATACAGGACCACACTTTGATAATGGTGATTGGTGCGGGTGAAGAGAGGAATGAGGTCTACTAGTTCTGTGGCACCTGTGGTCGAACGATGTTGCGCTACTATTACCAACTCCTACCGCATGTTGCATAGTTGACTTGGACATCCATCTCTTCATCTAGTTTCTTTACTTCCTGGAGTTAGTAGTATTGATAGTAGGAAAAATAAATAAACCTTGTGATGTTTGTTTTAAGGCTAAACAGACTTGTGAGACTTTTCCTATCAGTTCTAGTCATGCTTATAAATTATTTGAACTGGTTCATATCAATGTTTGGGGCCTTTATAGTGTTTCTTCATCTTATGGCGCTTCCTATGTTTTGACTATCGTTGATGATTGTTCTCGTAGTGTTTAGATTTATTTAATGGCCAACAAGGCTGAAGTTAGGAAAATTTTTAAGAAATTTTGTGTCATGACTCAAACACAGTGTAATAGGTAAGTTAAAAAGGTTCATAGCTATATGTAAGGCAGTACCGACACGTGGTACCGCCATAGATATGCTATCTTTTTTTAAAAAAAAGAAGAAGAAGGGAAAAGCAAGTTGTCGTAAACAACTTGCACATAGCAAGTTGTTGTAGACAACTTGCATGCAACTTACATGCAAAATGCAAGCTGTCACAGTGGACAGCTTCCATACAAGCCCTCTTTCATACAAGAGCATAATATACATATGTGGTAGTATTTTTAAAGTCTTATGAGAGAGTGATTTTGGGTATTTTTAGGAAACATTTTTCCTAAAAAGGTGAGTGATCAAATAGTAAGGATATTATCCTAAGAATATTAAATTTGGGAAACACTTTGTGTGTGAGTGCCACTATTTTGTTGTATTATTTTTAACTCTCTGTATCTGCTATTTTTATTCGTGAAAGTTTTATTTGGAGTTTGGCCCATGGACATAGCCCAAATTAGAGGGTGAACCACATTAAATTTCTGTATTATTTTTTGCTTATTTTGCCTGTAGGATTTAATTAGTCAATTTTCCTAACAAGTGGTACCAGAGCCAGGTTCATACGTACAGGTACTATTCATACATACTGGTACTGTTCATACGTATGGGTACTATTTATATAGTCAATATAAAGGCAAAAATAAGTAAGATGATTAGCCTAAATGGCTCCAACTACCACATATGGAAGAACAAGATGAAAGATCTTCTGTTCGTCATAAAATTGCATTTACCGGTGTTTACCACAACAAAACCTGAAAATAAATCTAACGAGGAATGGGCGTTTGAGCACGAGTAGGTGTGTAGTTTTATTCCACAATTTGTTGAAGATAATGTGTATAATCATATCTACAACGAGACTCACTCACGGATGTTGTGGGAGAAACTCGAGGAGTTGTATGCCTCAAAAATTGGTAACAATAAATTATTTTATCTGACAAAATTAGTACCTTTGTAGCAGACCACTTGAATGAATTTCAGGGGATCGTAGATCAATTATTAGGAATGGGCATAAAGTTCGATAATGAAGTACTTGCCCTTTTTCATGCGTACCTCTTTGCCAAAGTCTTGGGAGACTTTGAAGATTTCAATCACCAATTCTGCAGTTGATGGTGTTGTTAATATGGAATCTGTAAAACGTGAAATTATGAATGAAGAGATGAGACAGAGATCACAGAGTTCGGCCTCTTCACCACAGTCAGAAGTTCTGGTCACAGGTTCTAGGGGAAGGAGCAAATCTAGAGGTCCAAATTTTATAGATAAAAGCAGAAGAAGATCAAATAAATATGCAAATGTTGAGTGTCATCACTGCAAAAAGAAGGGTTACATCAAAAGGTTATGTAGAAAGTTCAAAGAAGAAAAAAACAAAAGCAAAGAAGTCAAGAAAGATGATAGCAGTGATGATGAACACGCATTGACAGCTACCACTATTGATGACTTTCACATCGTCTCATATGATAGTGATGTGAATAGTGCATCCTGTGAGTTTAATTGGATAGGTGATAGTGGTGCGACTATTCACGCCACATCACATAAAGAACTCTTCTCATCATATACAGAAGGAGATTTTGGTGTCGTTAAAATGGGAAATTGCGGTTTAGCCAAAATCACAGAAAAAGGTGATATTTACTTGGAGATAGACAATGGCATGAGACTGCCTCTGAAAGATGTCAGACATGTTCCTGATCTTCGCCTAAATCTGATCTCAGTTGGCATACTTGATGATGAAGGTTTTTGCAGCACTTTCAAAGATGGCAAATGGAAACTTACTAAAGGCTCCTTGGTAATCTCCAAAGGTAAGAAGTGCTCAAAGTTGTATGTGATGCAGGCAAAGGTCTCCAACGATGTTGTGAATCCAGTAGAGAAAGATGATGCAATTGAATTTTGACACAAGAGGCTCGGTTATATGAGCAAGAAAGGAATGACTCAGTTGGTGAAAAAGAATGCATTATTTGGAGTTGACCAGATACATTTAAAGAAGTGTGTTGATTGTTTTTCAGGAAAGCAAAATAGAGTTGCTTTCAAAAGTTCCCCTCCTTTCAGAATGAAGAATATATTGGATTTGGTACACTCAGATTTATGTAGCCAATGCCAAATTCACTAGGTAGTGCTTAATACTTTATAACTTTCATTGATGACCATTCTAGGAATACGTGGGTATACACATTGAAGAGTAAAGATAAAGTGCTAGATGTTTTCAAGCAATTTCATGTCTCGATTGAAAGACAAACTTGAAAGAAGTTGAAATGCATTCAAATAGACATTGGTGGAGAGTACACTGGACCATTTGATGTCTATTACAAAGAGCATAGTATTCGACATCAGACCCCTCCTCCTAAGACACCGCAATTAAATGGTTTATTTGAGAGGATGAATAGGACTTTGATGGAGAGAGTTAGATGCCTACTCTCACGTGCAAAGTTGCCTAAGACATTTTAGGGTGAGGCTCTATTAACAGCAGTTCATGTATTAAATCGCTCACCATGCATTCCTTTACAGTTTGATGTTCCGGAGAAAGTATGGTTAGGAAAGGATGTTTCTAATGATCATCTGAAGTTTTTGGTTGCAAAGCTTATGTTCATATTCCTAAAGATGAGAGATCTAAGCTTGATGTCAAGACTCGCCAGTGTGTATTTATTGGTTATAAAGAAGATCAATTCGGTTATCGATTTTATGATCCAATCCAGAAGTTGATTCGGAGCCGTGATACTATATATGTCGAAGATCAAACAATTGAAGATCTGGACAAAGTGAAAATGAATGCTTCAAGAACTAATGATGACATGATGGATTTAGAGTTAACTCCTCCAAAAACGGTGCCAAGACAATTTGAAGATGAAATTGAAAATCGCCAGCGGAATGTAGCTGATGATGATGCTTCCATTCAAAATCAATCAGGTGATGATTCTGATGAAGAGGATGTCGATCATCAACCACTGTCATCAGAGACTGCTCAGGTTCCATTAAGGAGATCTACGCTAGTAAGACAAGACACGATGCGATACTCCAATGATCAGTATGTGTTACTTATTGATGAGGGAGAACTTGAGAGTTTTCAAGAGGCTATGGTAGATGAACATAAGATGAATTGGTTTGAAGCCATGCAAGATGAGATGAAGTCCTTGCATGAGAATAAAACTTTTGAGTTGGTAAAGTTCCCAAAAGGCAAGAAAGCTTTGAAAAATAAGTGGGTGTTCAAGATTAAACATGATGAACACAATCCTCATCCAAGATTCAAAGCTAGATTGGTTGTTAAAGGATTCAATCAAAGAAAAGGTATTGATTTTGATAAGATATTTTCACCAGTTGTTAACATGACATCCATTCGTACAGTGCTCGATTTAGTAGCGAGTCTAGACTTAGAAATCGAGCAAGTGGATGTCAAGACAACTTTTTTTCTTGCAGATTTGGAAGAAGAGATATATATGGAGCAACCAGAGGGTTTCAAGGAAAAAGGGAAAGAGGACTATGTGTGTAGATTGACGAAAAGTCTTTATGGTTTAAAACAGGCACCGAGACAGTGGTATAAGAAGCAGTTATGGGGGAGCAAGGCTATAAGAAGACTACTTTAGATCACTGTATTTTTGTACATAAATTCTCTGATGAAGATTTCATTATCCTTTTACTTTATGTTGATGATTGGCCAAAATATCAACAGGATTAACAATTTGATGAAGTAATTAAGCAAGTTTTTTACCATGAAAGACTTGGGGCCAGCAAAACAGATTCTTGGCATGACAATTATCAGAGATAGGGGCGCCAAGAAATTATGGTTATCACAAGAGAAGTACATTGAAAAAGTACTTTAAAGGTTCAACATGGATAAAGCTAAAGCAGTTAGTTGTCCTCTTGCTAATCACTTTAAGTTGAGTACTAAGCAATGCCCTTCAACAGATGAAGAGATGGAAGAGATGATGAAAGCTCCCTATGCTTCTGCAGTTGGAAGTTTGATGTACGCTATGGTATGCACACAGGGAGATATTGCGCACGCAGTTGGAGTAGTGAGTAGGTTTCTTTCAAATCCTAGTAAGGAACACTGAGATGCTGTGAAGTGGATTCTTAGATATCTACGTGGTACTTCCAAAATATGCTTATGTTTTGGAACTACCAAGCCTGTGTTAGTTGGTTACACAGATGCAGACATGGCCAGTGATGTTGACTCGAGAAAGTCTATTTTAGGTTACCTAATTATCTTTGCAGGGGGAGCCGTGTAACATCCCCTCACCAATGGGAAGGGTAAAATAGTAATTTGGAACAGGTTAGGAGTGTTTAAAATTGTTTAACTATGTTCATGCAT
>JAOQMS010000008.1:12389-24584 GCA_027563885.1 Erythroxylum longipes
AATTTTAATTTTATATGACTAATAATATATTTTTTAATTATTTATACAACAATTAATAGTTTATTAAATCAACCAACTTTTTAGTCATTTTATCTCTTTTTAGCAACCGCAACCGCACTTGCTAAATACTTATTTTCACGTTTCAGCAGTTACCAAAACAACAATCCCAAACACATAAGTTTTTCATTTCAGCAGGTTGATTTCAGCATATTATTAACCGCTACCGCTCCCCCAAACCAACCCTAAATCTGGTCTTCTGGATGGGTTTGCGACTGCGTCTAGCCATTTGGTGCTAGTGCTAATGTGGGAACGGTCTGACTATTGCGACTTGCGATGGGTGTATGCGATGTTGTGGTTGGTGTGATGGGTACAATTGCTTGACTAGTGCCCCAGTGCGAGTTGCGATGGTGACCAGGATGGCGGGTCGAGAGGAGAGCACGGTGAGATTGAGGTGTGAGACATAAGCGGGCGGAATAGGTGGGAACTGGGTTGAGTGGATGGGTGGGCAAGTTTAATGTTATGGTTAAATTTTTGTAAAATTTCAATTAATCCTCTCAACTTTTTACAAATTTGCAATTTAATCCGATATTTAAGCCAGATACAATATAGTACCCGTAACACTGTCTCTCTCTCTCTCGATTTCCAACCAACCAACCCCATTGCAAACCATATTACAGTGAGCAAGACTCGTAACATGGAAACATTGTGTGAGCCCATACTTACCGTGTAATTTTTCCCAATTATCTTCGGCGACTGCATTTAATTCCAATATTATTGGTGATACTAAAATAAATAAAATAGAAAAGAGCTTTTATTGGAACTGAAAAAAGTACATAAAATGTCTAAAATGATTATTATTAATTTTATTAAATAAAGTAATTAAACGATTAAAAAAAATGTTTACCCATATTAATTAGAATTAAAATTTCTTTCATAGCAAATCTTGTTTGCTTTCTTTATAATTATGGTTTGCAGTAACGGAAACATGCATTTGTCGTTACCTAGCTTAAAGCATAAATAATTTTGGACTCTTATGTTATATAAATTAATTTGTCACCATAAGTGTTTATGGTATTGGCATGTTCATTTTGGACAAATATGCATAGTCATTTTGCACATATAATATTTGTCCATATAAAGTTATATGTTATGTATTAAAACAGAATTGATCGTGATGCTTAATATTAAAGTAAAATTGACTCTATTATTTAATATTAACATTTATTTTCTTATTTTAAAATATGTCGAATTGGTCTAATATAATTTAAAATTAATAGAACATATTTGCATTGACCAAATTTTGAATCAAAAGTTAACTTAAGATATTGGTTCAATACTTAATCTAAAAGATAATCTCCTCTCTTTTATGAAGTTAAACTAAAACAAGCCTCATAATTATAATTAATTTAAGTAAAAAATTAAAATTAAAATTAAAATTTGTTATAAAGTGATTGATGTTGTGCTCTGCTTTTGAGTTCAGGGGGAGAATATTTAAAATAATTAAAAATTTTAACTTCTCAATTTTATTTTAATATTTATTTAAAAATAAGGAATAATTATTTTTATAAGTCATTTATTTTAATATCTCCAAAAAAATTATTCGAAATTTCTTATTTCAAATCTTCTATATTAATTACTTTTTATTACCGTATTTTTCTTCTTTTATTTGAATTGAATAGAGAAAATTTTATTTTTAAGTTATTATTTTTCTTTTATTTGGGTTAAAATAAGAAAAGTGTTTATTTCCCTCTGCCAGAGAGAACGAGACGAATTAAGATACATCTCAATAACCTTACTGACTCTCCAATGGTGCTCTTTATATAAGCCCTTCTACGACCCTGCATTTCGTGCCATAGTCATCTTTAGTTATGCATCTAACCAAGAAGATGATTTCTAAGTTACTTCTTGTTTTTCTTCTTAGTGCCCTGGCTTGCAGTATCAATGATAGGAAGCTTTTGTTTCACCGTGGTGGTGTTGTATCTCTTGGAAATCGTTTTATTAATGTTGCTGGTGGAGAGTTGAAAGAAGATGTTGATGGAGGAGCAGGAGCTGGTGGTGGAGGAGGAGAACGTGGTGTTGCTGCACAAGGAGCTGATGCTGGTGGAGTACTTGGGGCTGCTGGTTGTGCAGTACTTGGAGCTGCTGCTCGTGTAAGAGCAGGAGATGGTGAAGTATTTCGAGCAGCAGGTGGTGAAGGAGCTGGAGATGGTGGAGCAGTAGGTGGTGTTGGTGGAGGAGCTGGAGATGGTGGAGCAGCAGGTGGTGTTAGTGGAGGAACCTGGAGATGGTGGAGCAGCAAGTGGTGTTGGAGGAGGAGCTGGAGATGGTGGAGCAAGTAGGTAGTGTTGGTGGAGGAGCAGCAGATGGTAGAGGTGCAAAGGGTGGTGCTGTTGGTGGAGGAGGTGGTGGAATTGGCGGAGAGGAGACTTCACGGCACTTGCATGCAAGACAATTGATCGACAGTTTTTAACTAATATAAAAAAAACTTTGTAATTGCCTAATTGTTAAATAACAACAAAATTATTTAATATTAAATTGTTAACATGCATGAATACTTTAATTAAATAACAAATTACAACAACATTATTTTGTAATTTTTAATAGTTATTACTATTAAATAAAAATATTTTTATTTTAAAAATAATTATCCGTTCTTAAAATCATTAATTATAAATATAATTTTATATCTTAATTGCAACTATTTTAATTTAAATATCCCAAACTACAAATTTTTTAAAACAATAATAAGCTAATTCATCACTCTTAATTTTATTAAATAAACACGAGTTTAACTATATCTCATCTTTATTGAATATAGGTTTCCATAAAATAAATAAAAATTTACTAATTCATTTAAGAACCTAACGATGGTAAATGAAATGACACACTTAATCTTACTAAATCACAATGACTAATATAAGTTGAATTGGCAGATAATAAAGAAAAGGAAAACAAAAGTTTGTGCATTCTATTATTTGGGCCAATGAATAAAAGCAATAAGGAAGAACAGGCCCACAAGCATTAGTGTGCATGTACTTGTCTCTTGATATTTATATTTCATTAAAACTGGTCGGCATTACTCTTAATAATTAGACAGAACATGAACTACTAACTGCCGCAATTTTGTCGGAAATTTTGTATTATAATGTACGGCTTTAAGTACCGTATTTGTATTCAATCTTGTTTGATTTATGTACCATATTTGTATTTAGTGCATAGAATTTCTATTATGTATATATATATGTATATATACACATATATATACATAATAGAAATTCTATGATATATATATATACAGACGCACTCTTCAGCAATAAAATCTCTTTGCAAGCCGTTTTCTACTACTCTTTCTCTACAATATGCCTTCGTCATCACTTAGCTTAGAACATCAATGATTTTGGTTCTTACATAAAGTTAATGAGCATTATTAGTGGTAATCTAGTTGGAAAGTTCATTTTGTAGGTCCATTTCAACCGACAAAACTATGCATTGTAGGTTGGTTAAAAACAAAATTGATTATGATGTTATAGTATTCTTTAAATGATAAAAGACTATTAATGAAAGAACCCCTGAATCTATCTATGCTCTTTTATATTTTATTTATGGAAATAAAAGCATGCGTTGCAAGTGTCTATACTACGTAATGAACAATTACGTGGGGAAGGTTTTGTTGTAAATAAATAAATAATAAATAATTTCTTGAATAATGCGTATAATTTGTCATGCTCATTAATTAGCCTTTTTTTAAAATTTAGAATAAAGTTAAAGATTGGTTGAATTATTAGACCTAATTTTTAATTTTTTAATCAAACCCTAATACTTTTGCTATCTACAGAGAACACCGAGTCATACAAAAAGCCACTCTCTAAGAAACCTTATCGTCAGGACTTCAGAACCTGACAAAGCTAGCTCCAAAACCCATGTGCTGTGTGCCTTGTCAAAACTTTCCTTCCGAGAACCATTTTGTTGGCTCGCCGCAACTTTAACAAAATCCGGCATATCCGTTAACCGTATCTAGGAGATTAGATTAGATATTTGTAACAAGTTCGTCAGATCCACGTTAATCTTATCTCAGATTCACCGTCAACAACTCTTTTAACGATTTTTGCCTCCAGATACGATTATCTTAAACAAATATCTCGTTAATTTCTGTGTTTGAGAATCGGGAAAGAGAGGAGGAAACATGTCCAACGTTGTACAGAAACCCACAGATAGAGATAGCTTGAAAAGATTGAAGCATGAAACAGAATCATCAACAGAGATGTTGATCGAGAAATTTTCACAATTCACATCTGACAAAACACAAGCATAGGATGAAACCAATTGACTGAAAGGCTTTAAAGGTTAAAGCCTGTCTATTCTAATTCCGTCTCAAATGTCTGATCACAATCACCAAAACATGAACAAGAACAACATGAATAATTAAAGAGAAATCGAGTCTTTCAAATCCCAAGTCCCGCATCTCAAGCAATCGTTGAGCTCTCAGCAGGAGATGTCCACACAATATCCTTTAGAGCCGGTCTAAGCTCTTTGCTGCAGAATTGGTTGTACTCCAATGTGTCACCGTTGTCCTTCTTCACCTCGACCACTAGGAAAGACGGCGTCAGGGCGTGAATCTCGGCGGCTATCGCCAGTTTCCCTTTCCGACCAATTTCTTGCCCTTGTAACTTCACTATGGTTTCACTCTTCTTGACACTAAATTTACCAGCTTTAGCTACCTCCTCAATCCTCGAAATAACACTACTTGCTGGCCTTGATGTGGCAAATCTAAGCTCCTCTTTCTCTTCCCTTTTTTTCTCTTCAAACAAAGGAGACAAATCGAAGCCCTCCGACAAGGATATTATGTGAAACGCGTTCAACGTTTCGGGTTGCTTGGATTTGCCCCCAACCGTGTCTTCCTCACCATTGAACGCATCGAACTCCATCTCTGACTTTGACCTCACCATCTTAGGCACCGATTTTTTAAACCAAGACGACTCCATCACCTTGGACACTGTAATCCTGGTGCCTGGATTCGGATCCAGAAGCTTTGTAATTAGTCTCCTAGCCTCAGGAGAGAACCAAGGTGGACATTTGAAGTCACCTCTGTAAATCTTCCGATACATGGCCACCAAATTGTCGTCTTGAAAAGGTAAGAAACCAGCAAGAAGTACGTAGAGAATCACTCCACAGGACCAAAGATCGGCTTTCGATCCATCGTACCCCTTTTTACCGATAACCTCCGGAGCAACATAGGCTGGTGTCCCACACGTTGTGTGCAGTAAACCATCAGGTTTCAAGTGCTCGGAGAACGCACTGAGACCAAAATCAGTCACCTTCAAGTTGCCTTCTTCGTCTAAGAGCAAGTTTTCTGGCTTCAGGTCACGATGGTAAACACCGCGACTGTGGCAAAAATCCACCGCAGATATCAACTGCTGGAAGTAGACTCTAGCCACGTCCTCTCTCAACCGACCTTTAGCAATTTTCGAGAACAACTCACCCCCTCGAATAAGTTCCATTGCGAAGTAGATCTTGGACTTGCTTGCCATGACTTCATGTAGTTCAACGATGTGTGGGTGCTTAACCATCTTCATAACCGAAATTTCCCTCTTGACTTGCTCCGTCATACCAACTTTTATCACCTTCTCTTTGCCAACCACTTTCATAGCTACGCTTTTTCCTGTCCGCAAGTTCTTAGCGAGATATACCTTGGCAAAGGTGCCATGCCCCAACATGCGACCAAGCTCGTATCTTCCATGGAGCAGAGTTGGGTGACAGTCTCTATTTTTCTCGGCCATTTTTAGAGTTTAATCACAAAGATGCGATCTTTATCAAATGGGTACGCTTATATCTACAAAAAGAACTAAAACTTTGGGGGATTGGAAGTGAATAGTTTCAGCAAATTTGAGAAAAAAAGACAGAAAGAGAGAGACAAAGATGGGATTTATGGCTGGTACGGAAAATAACAAGAAGCTAATAGATCACCCGTCTTCCACGTGTTTCCGGTGACAACTCCGGCCTCCGATGGACCTGCGGACACTGCCTAGAAGCTCAGTCTTCGTCAGCGAAGCGCCTCTCATCTCTCTGCATTCCCTAACCTACAACCTGTTGTTTGTAGGAGAGTTCTAGTTTCTCTCTATTTTCTTCCACTCTCTTCAAAAGCCACAACACTGAGTGCTTTTATAGCAGATTTTGGGTCCTACTTACAATTTTGCCCTCATCATGACCCTCTCAATCATGGACTCCATCCGACGGTTATAAATCAATGTTTAAAGTCGGCATTTGTTAGGATATCGACGGGTGCATAAAATCTCATGTGGGCTGACATAAGCTAGATTGGACACGTGGAAGTTTCTCAGTGGAAGTCTATGTGGTTGCAACTAGGGAACCGCGTAACTTCAGTTATTCCATTTGACCACCCACCTGGTGTTAATTTTGATTAATTAACCATACGCAACATGGCTAATGGCTGACTGATAGGTTATCGGAGTCTTATCACATGTAACTTTAAATTAGTTCTTCTTAGCAATATATTAAAAATATAAATACGTATGTTTTAAGGTAAAAGACCGATGATTTCACTTATTTATAATTTTTTAATTATAAATTATTAAATATATTTCATTAAATATTGACTAATTATTTCGTACTTGATAGAGTTTAGGAGATTGCTTTAATTTGATCTTAATATTAATATTAATTTTTTTGTCAATATTAGATTTTTGTATTTATAATAAAGATAATTATAAAAAAATTTCAAACTTCACTTAATTTTGTAATCATAGAATAAAATTTAAAAATAACCTAAAATTTAAAAAGTAATAATTAAATGCCCGAACTTTTAATTTTTTACAAAATTAGCCATACATTAGTATTTCCATTGATGGAGGTACGATAATAGTAGGGATAACAATGAACTTAAATTAAGACGTTTTCAATTAAACATAAGTAACGTCAATTTGCGTAAAAATATTGAATTTCAGAGTGGTTTGAGCTAGGTAGCCCAGGTCGGATCCAATTATACAAAAATATTATTTTATATTTTTTAATTTTAAAAATTATGATCAGCTTATTATCAACCCTAAATAATAGGTAAAATAAGATGTAAATGTCAACATTATGTTTAAATTAATAATTAATATTAAATAAAACAAATAATTTTAAAACAATAAATACTATCTCATCTGGAAAAAAAAATTTCTCCTCTACACATAACCTAGTTACAACGTTGAAACTTGATATGTTTGTACCCAGAGAATAGATGTAGTCGTTTAGAATAACAAAGCATTAGGTTTACTAGCAAGATTAAATAAAAATAAGAATAAAATTCTTATTAATTTTTTTAAAAATAATTATATTAATACCGATTAAAAATTTTAAATTTAAATTTAATACCTAACAAACCCACGGTAGTTATGGTCTAAAATCAGGAAATGAGAGTGATGGCAACAGTGAAAGGCAATACGTAGTCGTCGTCATCATACATAGTACATAGAGGCAGTGGTGGGGTGGGGCTATTCTCTATAGTAATTCTAAGATTGCGTCAATCAGATATTGGCTGAGACGCTTTCAGGGCCCTAAAACGGTGGCCCCACCTTGACCTTTGTACTTTTCTATAGATGAAGTGGCGAAAAATGCTTGCACAAGGCTTGGGTTGGAGATCCAGATTATATTCCTTGGGATGCTCGTGTACTCTATAATGCTTAGAATGTGAATCTTGAAGGGTTGGTAAAACGAAGATAAGTCAATAGGTTTATATCGGTTGAGTTGAGTCCCCAACTCCGTATCCACCAATTTAATATAATATTGTTTTAAACGATGAGAGTTAATATTTTCAAATTTTTAATATTTTTTAAATAAGATAATTTTATTTTTAAATTTTTATAAATTATTTTCAATGATTAAAAAATTTAATCAAAACCAGTCAAATTTTTAGTTCAATTTTTAACTTTTCAATTTAATTTATTTTAATAAGTTTAGTTATTAAAAATTGATTAATTTATTATTTAAATTGTCAATTTTCTTAAATTAATAAAATTTTATAAATTAAAAATAATTAATTAGTTTTTATTCAATATTCTCTTTTAAATTAAATTTTAAATTTTTCGATAAGTAAAAATAGTCCCCTTTAAGCATATTTTAATTTTTAACTACTTTTTTAAAAATTTGATTGCAAATTTACATATCAGAGTCAGGTGTTGGTGAGCCCATTGGACTATTTATGTAGTTGAGAGCCCTCACAATTCATACACAACGATGCAATTATCAAAAGTACGTTTTATAAATTGTCGTGCGGGGATCAAATCTCTTGTATCACTTATAGTGTTTTTATCATGTTCTATTAAATCTCATTCACATATTTATATAAACCTTATATAAATATTTAAACGATATTTAATAGAACAAAACTAGAACCAAGTAAGTAAAATAGAAAATTTGATTGGCGTCATGCGGGTTTGTCGCTAAGAATCCACTACGTATCTTAAATCATATGATAAGTTAATTTTGTTACGTACAGTTTAATAGATATAAATTTTACTGATAAGTCAAGTCACAGAACATGTTCTTTATCTTTTACCTTTATCTATGAACTTTGGATTGCTAGACGCAACGACTGTAATGTCTACGCACATGACTCTAATGCCAAGTCAGTAAATCACCACTTTCCAATAACTTATCAAATCGACGAAGGTGTAACTTTTGCGGTCGTTGGAGAATTAAGAATTTATTCTTTTATAAAGATGGTTGTGGGGTTTATCCTTTTAATAATAAAAGTTCAAAGAGTCAAGTCCCTACTTGTCAATTATTCAGTGAAGATGCATAATCAGGTTCTGATAAATGGATTTTCATATAATAAGATAGGTAAAGGTTAATAGGAATAGATGAATAAGGCATAATTTAGAGAATAAAACAAAAATTTTCTTGTTAGGTTCATTCTTTCACTTTTTATATATGTTTAGATGGATATTTATAGATTATCTACCGACAATGCATGTATTGAACATGTTCGAGTTATAGAGAACGGTGGCCACTAAAAGCAAGCATAGCAATCCACAATTGTAGCCGAAAGATGAAAAAAGAGTTTGTTAATACCAGAAGTTCAAAGCTTCACAAGAGCCACCAAAAATGGATGGCTAGAACCAAACCAAGGCAAGAGATACAGCACCGTGCCCAGAGTGGACCCTCTTTAGTCTTTACATGGTCTTAGCAGGACCACCTTGGTTGTACCTTTTGCTCGAGGGAAACACAAGCTTTTTTAATAGAAAAACAATTTAATAGGAAATACTTTTGAAGAGTTGCAGATACTCAATTTCAAGAAGTGTAGTGTTCGTAGATACTTTTGGAAGTCTTTCTACACCACAAACAATCTCGAGTATAATTAACGTTTTTGGTAGTAAACAAGAAAAAAACATTTGTCACGAGCACAAAGTACCTACTTGCAACTGCAAGTGGGTGGCAAAGAAGCTGCTTGGAACTTGGAAGTTGGAATTGTAAAACATGCGGCGGCGGCGGGCGTTTTGGACTAAACAAAGAAAGATTGTAATGAAAGAAAAGCGGTTACTTGGAAACACAAGCATGACGCAGCCGAAACTACAACAGCCAGCCAGGCCCACCTTGTTGACGACAACTGTAGTGCAACAAAAACCAAACTCATCCTTCTTAGTTTATACGACCATGCCATATTTTTTAAAAAAAACGTACAATAATTACAAGTTAATTAATCAGAACAAACATGCTTATATAAGAAAGAAACAAAACCAAAAGGAAAAATGAAGAACAGACAAGAAAATGATTAGATGAAATGCTGACGTATAACAAAAATGAAGAGACAAAGGGTTGAGGATAGAAATCAAGACCGGTTTTTTCTGGCTTAGGTTGTATGTACAAGCAGACATGTTTTGTTCCTAAACGTAATTATGATTCCACTTAACGTGGATTAATCCCACCAAGACAAGGATTTAGGTTTACGGTTTATTTGTAGGATATGCACACAATTTTAAATTGCAATTTTTATTTTTGTTGATAATAATCAATAAATTGTGTAAAATCTAACTTATAAGAATTAAAGTGTAGGTCAATTTGAAAAGTAATTTTAGCCTAGTGAATCGAATTAAAAGAATTGAGCTTAGTCATCACCTAATCTTAATCCTAATCCTTTACATTAATCTCGTGCATCACCATGTTATTATATGTACAATTTGCAATTTTCTCTCATTTCTTATGGTCTGTTGATAGCCACTTCCTGACCAAATTGGTTTCTTCTTAATTTTTTTTAAATCACTAGAGGTTTTGGCTTATTGAATAATTAAACATAAGAATCTTGTTTGGTGGTTGTTGATATCTTGTAGTATATTACAATTCATAATTTGGAATTTGTTATTATTTCAGACTTTATTTTATTTTAAGAAGTACGTTTTTTTTCTTAATATTTGTTTTATCATCTTTGTCTCGTAGCGTCACCGCGGATTTCTTTCCAAAATTTCATATATTTAATTTAGTAGTAATCTAGACCAGAAAGAAACAGGAGTTGACAAGTTCTACAATTTTGGCCACAAATTTCCACATATTTTTAAATTATTCTCATTATATAATATATTAAAATAATAGGTTAATTATCAAAAAAGGTCCAAATTTTTTAATTATTGTTGGAATTTTAAAAAATAACAATAAAATACTCAAACTTTTAATTTTTTCAATTCTAACTCAACGTTAGTCTCACCATTATTTTTGTTGACTTGGCACTATCACGTGTCAAGAAATCCTTATTAATTAGACACGTTAACTAATTAGCAAAAGTGAATCTGATTATTGAAATGATGTAGTTTCAACGAGAAAAAAATCACACCCCTCAATTTGTAACCTAAATTTCTATGTTGTTGATGAGATATTAAGCAAATTGAGAAAAGCAGATTCTCTAGCTTGGCTTGGCCAAGGATTTTGTTGGAATGGATTCTTGTATGGAAAAACTAATTTCATTCTTAGATGTTGAAAGAAATGATGATGTTGGGATACAGGGAATGGGAAGAATTAGGAAGACAATTATTGCTAGAATTTCCTTTAAGAAATTGTTCTTGCCAATTCAAATGTAGCTGCTTTCTTCCAAATATAAGGGAAACTGATCAAAAATATGGAATTGTTCATTTACAGGAAAAACTTCTTCTTCAAACATTATTGAACAAGAACTTAAGAATATGGGATATCTGTCGGATCCCGTTTCTGGAGTCCAACTCACATGTAGAATATCTTAATATGTGAGTTTATCTCTCAAAGAGAACACCTTGACCATTATCGGATTATCTTCTTTGCTCTAATACCACAGCTGTTAGACTCCGTTATCGGAGTCTAACTTTCAGAAAATCATAAGATTTATCATTATCGGGTCGTCTTCTCAAAACTCTCCTTTTCTAGGCTTAGCTCAGCTTTTAGAACAGTCGACTACTAAGATGGTGGTCGACTAGTCCATTTATCCCTTTCAACCCGAATACCTAAAAAATCAGCGTTAGTGAGTCCACACTTTACACATATACCTGTTTCGGGGCTATTAGTATAACTTTTCCTATAGGCATCCAAACTAGGGCTTCCTTAGATAGATTGAAAGAGGACTTCAAAAGCTACAACTTTTATGAAAACCTTGAAGGCCAATTTTATCTTCTGGAGGGTCGAAAAGAGGACAGAAGATAACCATGAACAGTAACCCAGACGATAGCGTGAACAGTATCACAGATGAAGTCTGTGAACAGTAACACAGACAATACTCTATGAACAGTAACACAGACGATAGTGTGAACAGTAACACAGAGGATATACTTCAACTCAAATAACTTCTTATAATCCTTGACTCATAGTCAATCCTCTGTGTTCTATCCTCTGTGGTTGACTTTTATCTTCTAAGTTGACCACTTATCGTCTGTGGTCTATCCTCTATGTTCTATCTTCTATGTGATGACGTGTCCTCTTTGTTCTGACATCATCACAGACGATACTTCTATACTCTACCCATCATTTCCTCTGTGTTCTGACGTCAGCACAGAGGATGCTTCTACTCTTCATTCCTCCTTGCCTCTGTGTTCTGACGTCATCACAGAGGATAGTTCTACTTATAAATTTTCCTAGCCTATGTGTTGTGACGTCATCACAAACGATATTCTTCCTCTGTATTTTCCTTTGCATCTGCCTTATTTAATGCAATCCATTATCCTTCTCAACTGCTCTCAT
>JAOQMS010000008.1:24684-44957 GCA_027563885.1 Erythroxylum longipes
AAAACCTCTCTTCTTCCTTTCTTTCTCTTCTTTTCTCTCCCATTCATGTTTTTCACTCTTCTAAGATAACAAGACTAACATGTGGCTTAGGAATATCCGCGGTAATGATGCTTTGTTTCCCTTATCGTGTGGAATACCTAATTTCACGGTTTATTAAACAAGCAACTTTAAAAAGAAGTCGCATGCTCTAAAGATTTGACCTGTGGCGAAGAGAGCTTATTTTCTTTTTGATGTAATCATGCATGTGAATGATGAGCCGTAGATGAGCTAGAGTTTAAGTAGAAGAGGATCGTGGAGTGGACTATTGTTTTTGATCTTTACTTTACTTTTCTTTATAAAAATAAAATTGTAATAATCATATTTTGAGATTATTACAATTATGTGATTTGTTTAAACTATTTAGAATTATGTAATAAATTCAATTTAATTAATATTTATAATTAGCTACTTTTAATTAAATGTCATCTTTAAAATTTAAATGAATCACAGCTTTTTATTATAATTTGAAATTATAATACCTTAAATTAAGACTCTTAAAAAAATATTTTTTATTTTTCATATAAATTTTATATAAAAATTTAGGAGAATAAAATCAAAATGGTGTTTGGTGTGACGTTGATCAACTAAGTGGAAATAATTTATACTTTAGATAATTTATTTATTTAGTATTTAAAAAATAAAAATTTTGACAAATTTCTGCTACAGCTGATGATATTGATAGTGTTACATCAAAAAGATGCTCTCACCGAACCCTCCAAGTTTTTTCCACGTTCTTGCCTAACCTTATCTCTATCTGAATCATTCTGTTGCACTCCATCAAGTACATATATAATTTAGGTTTATACATTCGGCAAGTTCGGTAAATAAATGAAGACAGGATAAAATAACAGTGCCATTATTGCTGGCCTAAGGTCTTCATGCATGTGGAATGCTGATGATGTATTATTTAACAATACCAATTACTTGTTTTTATATACTTGTTTGCCTTTATAATGGAATGCTTAACAGCACAAATGGTCAGGAATGGTCGCTTGCAAACTTATCTCTCGGAACACAAAAGAAGAAGAAAGTTGGAAATGGTCGAGTTGAGATCTAACAATCAACAGACCAAAAAAATATATATATATATTTATATATTTCTAGTTTATATATTGAAAAATTTAAGGCAAGTTGTTCATACATAGCCGCAAAGTGCAGTAGAATCATCCATTAGAGAATGGTCCCAACTCGCAGTGGGAGGACTCTCAAGTATAAACAAGTAATGCCTGCGAGTTCTCCGTCTTAGTCCCTCAACTACAAGAAAGGCAAGCGATCACGCCATTAATTACCTGTCTTGTTCGAGGAGGTGTTGCCCTCTAGTACAGGTAACCCAAATCAATGAATCATCTTAAAGAAGTAGAACACTGAACCTCTCCCACCTCTATCTTAAGGTTACCAGACTGCCCTATTGAATTGTCTTATTCGTAGAACATTGTCACCATAGTTTGTTCATATTTGCATGCCATGTTCGATCCCTGTCTTAATCTGTGAAGTTCTAGTTGTGGTTTCAGAGATAGAATAACCATCTTTCGTGTATTAGATCGATCAAGTTGAGAAAAAAAAAACCGTGCAATGAAGGTTCTAAAACGTAGAATGGATAATTAAGTGCAGACAATACAATCATAATTATAAGTAATACGAATATAATTACGATAAATTGTAATAACGAACTGCTACTAAACTTAAAAACTGATAATTTTCAGCTAAATGTATTACGAGTTATAGTCATTATCACATGCATTTTCTGGTTTACGCTCCATCAACAACTAGATCATGAACATGGCAACTCATTGTTAATAGCCATTTAGGTAATGGGGTCCCAACAGTTCTTGGCCAAACTACTGAAACTAGTGCTATATGCCTATATTGCATCTCTAACACAGTAAAGTTCCAACTTCTAAATCGTTCAAACCTGCTTCATTAACTAGCTAAAGGACGGAGTTAGTTAAATTTACAACAGGCAAAAGAGCAGACAAGGTGTTTTCAAGTGACTCATGGATTGGAGCAAAATGATAAATATGGTAGGATCATATGCCAAATGTGCTGAGATAATTCCCTGAATTAGATTCCGAGGATGATTTAGTGATTAAACTTTTCCTGAATTTTAATACACATTTAGTACATGAAATTTACAGAACTGAACATATTAGGTGTTTGACTTGAAATTGTATTAAGTAGAGTTGTTCAAGAATTTATATTTCAATTAAAAACGTTAAGATATCAAAATATAAATAACATATATACATAAATTATTATGTGAGAATTTTACATAAAATTAAAAAAGGTAAAAAGAAATCTTCTAAGATATAAATGTATAGATAATTTTTTATTTTTATATTCATCACATGCGAAAAATATTGCAAAGCATCTTCATCATTTGGTTTCATACTTTATCCTCCTATTTTTATTTTTTATTTTTTGAAGTTGAGGAACCTGTGACTACTATCTTTTGGATGCACAATAAGTAAACTCCTATATTAATATAATAGCTTACAAATTACGCTAATCGGGTACTTCGTATTAGATAAACTCTGTACGACATGCTCAATCTAGAAAACGTAAATAGGAGGTCCGAACACAGGACCTTTTGGTCTCATATCTCCCATTTCACCAACTCCACTACTCTTTAAGGGCTCCTGTTTTTATCTTGGACAATTTAACATATAGATTATACAAAAAGAGTGTTCTTTAGAGTCTTGATGACTAACAAGATTGATAGAAGTTAATGATAATTGTTTAGTTAATGTAGAAGGGTCCAAATCCAGCAAGTTGAATGAAGCAAATTCGAGCTCTAGCCACTCGTTACAGATTGGTGAATCAAGGAAATAAAATAAGGGCCACTCATTTGATCTTTTTCGTCGTCTTCCCTGATTTTCCCCGTTAGAATGTCTGCAATTTAATGTGAAAAGGCCGATTCCAAGAAGCATATTTATTAATGAACCGCAAGGGCAGACGTAAAAACTGACAGATCTCCAATGTCTCAAGTGACAGAAAACTAAAGAACCATTGAAGGGCTGTGCCCTGTGAGATTTCACATGCCATCCTCTGGAAGAGAGGTCCAACTGATAGTGATGAGCTAGGAAACCATATTTTAGTATCCAGGTGTATCTATCTTCTAAAGGCCAAAATTAGTCAAACTCAACTTGAAATTAACGGATAAAACGATATTATATATATTAATAGATAAAACGATACCATCTTGTTAAAATGTAGCAAAGCAATACTATTTATTTAAATGTATAATATTCAATAATGATCGATATGAAGCAAGGATTAAAAATAGGAGTGATCATTAAATCTTAATCGACCGAGTTAAAAATACAGATACGATTCAATTTTCTTTTTTTAATAGACAATTCGAGTTTAATTTGAATGTGTGTACATTATTTTAAAATTTAATTAATGTAAACTTAATATATTAATTATGAATTAAATGAAATAAAATAATTTTTATACATATCTGTCTATAAAGATGGTTTTACAACTCATTTTTAAAAGCTAGCTTGAGAGGAGAGATTTATACATTATTATAAATTATTGAATGCTCTTATAATTATCGGATGTGAGATTCCGACGAGCATTGATTAGTCTACAAATCGCACTTACATGTCATGTAACAGGAGACAAGAAAGATTGGTTGGTTTAGCATATATAAAAAGGTATTCTGTTATGTTCGAGTACAATATGGTTACGATGGGTCATTGTTAGCCTTCTTAATTCTATAATGTAGAGTCGTCCTTCGTTGGTTTCTGTAGTTGTCTCCATTGTTGGCCATCAAAATAAATAAATAAATAAAACAGTTATTGATATTAAATTAGATTATAAAAAAATAGAAACTGAAAATAAAAAAATGTTTTGATTGATAAAAAAAAAATTACTTCAACTGATATACTCTTAGGCAAAGTCATACATAACATAGAAATCACGTTTAAAAATGATAGGCAATTAGCTAAAGTAGCAGATGCTATAGCAAAATTAATTTTAAAAGAGAGAAAATCTTCTACATTAAAATTACCTTTTAAAAGGTTCGTTTACTATTCAAAAATTACTTAGCAACAGCCGAACAAATAAAGAATGTTGGAGTGAACTAAAAAAATTTGGATAAAGCTGAATCTAAATATTAACTAAGTAAGCGTCCGGTTATAAGAGGAGTCGTTATAAATCCTAGAAATCATTCCCATCGAGTGGTGAAAGTAAGGCCCCAATTAATTAAAAAAAATCCACAATTTCAAGTTTTTATTTTCAGTTTCAATTTTTTTAAATCTAATTTAATATCAATAACTGTGTTTATAATATCAACAACTACAGAAACCAACCAAGAACGACTCTACAATATAGAATTAAGAAGGCTAACAATGACCCATCATAACCATGCTGTACTCAGAGCATGACAAATTGTAAAAAAATTTTGAAAGGCTTAACTCACTCTCATAAGTCTGTTTAAGAGAGGAAGTTTGTACATTATCATAAATAACTGAATGTATTCATACTTATCTGATATGAAATTCTTGACACACCACTTTCAGTTTAAAACAGGACTAAATATCTGTTGAAAATATTAGATAAAGAGACAGAACTAGACACCGCCCAAACTATATAAATAAATAGGCTCTGATATTATATTGAAAGGTCTAACTCACCTTAAAAGTTTGTTTAAAAGGAAAGATTTGTATACTATTATAAATGACCGAATGCATTTATACTTGTCTAATGTGAGATTCTTGACAAAAATAAAAGTATCTAAAATAAGAAACAGAAACTTCTGAACCTAATCTGCTAGCAACTTATGCGTAATAAGTTACATGATATTTTAGATGTATATTTAATAAATTATTAAACAATACAATAGTATGTAAATTATGCATTCTAAATAAATTAATAATTTAAAATTAAAATCTAACTAATATTTATAAGTTTAATTTTTCTTCAATTTTAATTTATCATACTCAGATTTACTTAATTAGAAAATAATATTGTATGAGTTGAGTTTGGAATTTTTATATTAATTAATATATAAAAGACAAATTTTACTAATCAAACTAACATTAAACTTCCTTTTAGATTGCGAAATCTAATTGTTTGTTGTTTGTGTAATCATTTGATCCTATTACAATTGTTACAAATTATTTCAAATTGTCGTGGAGTAAAAATATTGTGATCTTCTCGTTCACCCATAAAACTTTGCAACATTTAATGAATTTTAATGTTATATTTTAGACCAACATTTGAAAGACTGAACCGATTCGAATGATTTAATAATAAAAACTTTAAATTAACTTATTTTTTGTTTGATTTTTAACTTTTTTTATTTTAATAATCTTTATTGTTAAATTTTGATTAATTTATCAATTATTCAGTTACTTTTTATAAATCAATGTAAACTAGTTAATTTTTATTTAATAATTATCTTTTTTAACTAAACCCTAAATTTTTTAAAGATAGTATTTTTTAAATAAATTTATAAATTATTTAATTTTATTTAATCTTAATTTATTTTATAATCAGCTAATACTAATTCAACCTTTTAACCTTTAAAAAATTATTTTAGAGTAATAATCGATTGCTTTATGATTACGAGAGTATGCAAAAGTGTAAACCCCATGGAATTATATATTTGCATTAAATACGGACATGTTATAAAATAAGATTTCTCATTATTTCATGCAATGATTACGACAAAGAATATTAGTATGTAGAAATTCATATATCGAACACTTTTCACCACTCTCTTCCGTCCACCTTTACAAGCTGCTCGTACCTTCAGCAAAATGATTTTGATGTCAAAATCGGTGAGAAAAAAATTTGACAAGTCGGTTTTTCATAATAAAAAGATATAAAAATAAAATGAATTATATAAAAAATGCAATTCGTTATTTAAAAATTTTAAATTGACATAATTTCTCTAATATACTCTATCTTAATTATTTGTTACAATAAATTATATAGGTAAAATTACTTGGGCAAACACGACACAGCATGGAGGAACAGACAATCTCCTAAGGCGTGTTACAGTGATAGACAAAGACATCATCCCTATACGTGTCTTTGATTTTATTGATATGACTGAACAATGACATAATCGACAGCTGCTCGATGAAGAAACTCTTGTTGACAAGTGGACAGGACAGGATTGTATCAATCAAAACGTGTCACAGTCGCTTCAAATTCTTGGTGATGACTCCTTAGGCTAGTTTAGTCGGGGGTTATATAAAGAAATAAGATGAAATGAGACTATGAAAATTAACGTAATATTATTCTATAATTTGGAAAAAAAATTTATAATAGAATAATATAGAATGAAATAAAAGGGTAGCGTTTTATGTTATATTTTATTTTATTTTAAATAGTAAAAATTAAAAATTTTTTATTTGAAAAATTTAGGGTGGAATATAAAATAATAAATAACTTTACATTATATTACATTATAAACCTTCCATCTAAATAATATTTTGTTAAATTATAACATGAACCATTTCATTTATTTCAATCAATAATTTTCTAATATTACATCTATTTATCTTTTATTTTATTATAAACCATTCTATCCTATTTATTTCTACTGAAAATTTTACGTCCAACCACATATAAGTTTTCAACTCCTTCCATATTTCTCTTTTGGAAGTATAATTGATTGTCAACTAGAGAAATATCTTCAATTGCATTCAATTTCTACGTGTTAACTACAATTGATTATCGACCAGAGAAATATCTTCAAATGGAGTAAGGACTTCCTTTTTTTTTTTTTAAACTCAATTCTTATATTTAATTTGGTCAGTAATTTATCTAAAAAATATAATTTTAATGCGTATTAAATCATAATAAGTGAAAAGTACACATATTTATGATGAAATTGATGTTTCCAAAAAGTTGCTCCAAGAAAAATTTCTAAGAGACAAGTGGACATTAAAGAGCTAGACAGGAAGACTTATCACTCAATCAACGAGCAAATATACCTTATCTTGTTAGTTATCGATATATTAACCACTAAATTCCTGTCTCATCCAACACGTCTCAATAATTCATTCAAACTGGCCCATCCCTTCTCTTCGTTTATCGTTACAAGTGTACTTGTCATTTTGTAATTTGACGTAGCTGAATTAGAGTGGTCACATAACCCTCTAAAGTCCACACATCAACAATTGTTAAATGTCAATTCACCTTTATGTTGTAGAATTCACACACTTGTACTTAAGAGCCTCTGCTGCATTATGATTTGCCCAAATGGTTCTTTAAATCTTCGCAAATTTTGAAGTTGTAAGGAACATGTGTGCTTTATGGTTCATGTAAATACGTGAAAAAGTTAGATACTTTACGATCTAATGCAATAACATATATTGCATTATGATAGACCCTCCATTTCAAAAGTACATCAAGACTCAAATCAACCAATGTTTAAAAATACAAATCATATTTCTTTAATATTCCATAAAGAAATAATAGGCCTCCATTTCAGAACTTAGATAAGTACATTCAAGACTCTAACCAACTAAAGTTTAAAAATTTTTGACAAACCCTCCGTTTCAAAACTTCGATAAGTAGATCAAGACTGTGATGAACAAAAGTTAAAAAATACAAGACTCTAATCAACAAAAGTAAGTACAAATTTTCTCGAGGGTTAGAATTTAAAAGTTGGATTAAAAACCAATTCGAATCAGCAGATAAGAGTGGAGAATAAGATCTAAACATACCCCTTCCCATCTTAAAATGACTCCAAAGTCCGTTTAATCTCTAGAAGATAAGGCAAGTCTGAATCTTTATACTTTATGAAATGTAAAGACTAGTTCTTTTCGTATCTGTCTTTGTGCTCCTTTCGGCCATGTTTATGTGAACAAAACTTAAAGACCCTTTTGCTCTTTTTAACAACAGAAGGATCATATCATTTGAACACTTGGGCTATTGGCTCCAACTTCTCTTAAATAAAATAAAAACCAAAAACTCATCCTTAAAGGGCAATGTTAAACACTAGTAGTAAACCATTAACTGTGATAATAAACAATTAATAAAGAAAAAATATAACATAGTTAAATATGTTTTATGTTCGAGTCACAATTGAAGACTACTACTCAGTCTTAGGGATTAAATATGCATGTTGAAACCCATAAAATACACTTAACATGATTCTATTCAATTAGGCATTCTAACCATTTCTTAGTTCAAAAATTGGAAAACTAATGGGACTAGTTGTCTAGACCCAACTCTCAAAGCTGTAAGTACAGGGAAGTACACTTTCTTCCCCGAAGAGAAATTGTTTGCATTGAAAGAAATATGTACAGAACATTGAAGTGCAAATTTACATGTATTGGCTGAGACTAGAGAAAAAGAAAATTTGACGCAGAAATGTTCCAGAGAGACGAAAATAGTTTAACTATAGTAAAACCAAAGGAAAAAAAGAGACAAGAAAACAAAATTGAAAGGGAGAAAGTCACCAAAGTCCTCCTAGAAGACATATCCAGTGAGGGGGTATGTTACACGTTGCTTATCACAGAGCATTATTGTGCTGAGAATCCATAAACCTGCACCAAAGACCATAAGCATCGTACAGAGTACCTGTTAAAGAGTTAACTATTGGGTGGAACTACTCCACTAGGTAAGTTCTGTAAAGTTTTTAAGGCTAATTACATTCATCGTGTTGTGATTTGATCTTTTTTTAATATCAATTCTCGTGTTTTAAAAATTATTATTTATCTTTTTGAGACATTGTTTAATTATTACACAATTTTATTCATATTACCTTAATTTTTCATTCATTTATAGTTCCAAAATAACATTGTGTTAAAAATTAAAAGTTCCACTACACAATTTTGAAGAAGAAGTAAATGAAAAACTAATGAAATATAATGAGTTGTATGATATTTAAACAATATACATTGCTATAAGAGATAAGTGATAATTCTCAAAATATGAATATCGAAATGAAAAAGAAGTCCAATCACAGGGAGTCCTAATATATTTTAACTTAAGATGTCACCAAATTCAGGCCATATTCTTTTTATCTAAGTTTATATTATTCCATACTGTTATAGTAGTGGGCCAATCCCATAAAATAAAAAACTTCCTCCGATCGGAATCTGTAGGTTGCATTGTGGTTACTTGAATAGGAAGAAGTACTGAGATTAAGAGTTTACCTTGCAGGAAACATTAACCTCGAGATTTGCAGTAAGTGGTGCACTTTGTACTGCTAACTAGGTTACTGGTTAATCTACCGGATGAATATACATTCCTCGACCATTGTTAAGAGCCCTACTAACCGACAGGTCCAACACCCTTTTGTTGCCTCAACTCTGCTCGAGGGAACTCGCATTTACTTCACCCTACTCCTCTCTGCTGATTTTTGCAACAAAGGAGCAGACTCCTTGAGAGGAGCAGTGTCTTTCGATTTATCATTTTCAGTTGCTTTCTTTGTTTCCATCTCATATTGCTTGCAGTTTTCCTCGTGTGCTTTGTTGAACAATCTCATAAAATTGAGAAGAGTTGAAACAACTGTAGAAGTATCTTCAATTATTTTTTGCAAGAAAAAAGGAAAAAAGGTGCATTAGAAACAACATTACCTTGTTCGAAGGGACAGCGAGCTGGATCTTCTCCAAAATAAACAATCAATGCATCAACATTTCTACCCTGCGACAACATTAAGGTCAATGTGAAGTATAGTCTAATATGATGAAGAAACAAAGAGTGAACTTCAAGACCTACCACTCCAGAGTATAAAGAAGCTAGAGATCGTACTTCAGCTTCAGCAAAACACAGAAAGTCCTTCAAAATCTACACAACAGGAAGCAAAATTTCAGTTAACTTGTAAGGGAGACGTACATAAACGAACACAGATATGATGCATATGCAGGGAGAGCTAAAGAGTAAGAGAGGAGCACCAGTCATCCAACAAATCCATAAAGCACATAAGGGACTAAGTCATTGCTCATGTGTACACTACAGATCCATATACAAGAATTAAATTGCCCAACAAGCATGCATGATAGAGACAACATAGCCAACAGAAACAATAATAAGCAGATTTCTTTCATGATTATAAATGAGAAAAACAACATATACCTTGCAGAAGTTTTCTGATATAGGACCATCATTTTCAGAATTTGTAAGTTCCTGTACAACTTTTTCTAATCCTTTGCTTATCGCTTGCATCTCCTCCGCCAGAAACTTCAGTTGTATCTATAAGTAAACGTAATTCAGGACAAGATTTGCGTCTACTTTTTGATTACCACAATCACAATGTTAATACCTTTGATGATGGTGTCAAACTGGAAAGGTCATTTGAAAAATCTAGAAGCTCCGGTAATTTTTCAAAAAGCACCTACAGCATATCAAACAGAACGGGATAATTGAAAACATCTTAATGTGAAAGTAACATTCTCGAGTTATATGAGGCCTTGACTCAACTGCATATATATGTATGTACACTTATGGTCTTGAAGGATGCAATGGTCCACTTTTTGGTTATATAATGGGGCTAACCACTCCATCTCAAGTGAGATTCTGAACCATGAACCTCCCTTAGGAGAGGTACCAATCACTAGGCTACTCCCCCAACCTCAATTGTTTCCTATATGTCCATCCTGTTTGTAACATACTTTATTGGGCGTATTTTGGACTTAGCATATGTGAATCCAGATACCTAAGCAAGATATGCAGATTTCATGCACTCTGTACCTTACAAAGATAATGCATTAGAGTCATCTTGTTGTTCCTTGCCCGTGTATCAGTCAATTTAAGAAGACTGTCCAGTCTAAATCCAATAGCAGATCCTAAAAACAATAGAGAAACACAAAGAGATCGAATTGGTTAAAAAAATGAAGTTCAGTTTATAAGAAGAAATGTGGATCAAGTGAAATAAATGCTAGAAGGGTCAACCTTATTATACCCTAATCCATACTGAATCCTACATTGATAGAGGACACCTTTAACAAAACCTATTTTAGTTCAACTTCTCATAAGGAAAAAAGAAAATTATTAAAGAAAATAGACTACAAGAGACTATGGAAGAAAACAACACACCGAGACAAGCTATTAAAGAAAATACTAAGAGACTAACACCCTAACAGTGAAAATACATGTCAACACTTAAGCTAGCCCTAATATCCATTAGAGGGCAGAACACTTGGAAGCATTGTTTATAAATATGTACAAAAAAAATTGGTTTTGAACTTTAATAGCGTTGTGTGTAAGAGAATATATAAGAAAAGTATTCTGACGCAGTACAGTTTTTCAACAGAGCACTTAGGAGTACTGTTTATAAACATTTACCAAAAAAATTGGTTCTGTAACTTTGATTGCATTGTGTATAAGAGAATATACAAGAAAAGTATTCCGACCTACTACTGTTTTTCACTTACCCCTAGCAGTTCCTTGGTTCAAAGCATTTCCAAGTGAAAGAATAGTCTGCATAATTCTCTTCAATTTGGCAGAATTCCTGATCTGATGAGAAAAGCAAACTTAAAAATCAAATTTTATGTCATTGCCAAAACAAAAGGAAGAAAAGAAACACACACAGAGACTCTCAAGCACAGACATATGACTTGCCTCTTCTGCAGCGGAGTTCACAACATTCAGGCTGTTTCTAAGGTCAGAAACCTAAAAAGAAAACTCAAGGTTTTAAATATTTAATTTTCACAGAACTCAGAATGGTTAACAAAGGCAAATCAGGATGCCTGTTCTAACCTGAGAATGAAACTGCATCTTAAATGCAAAAACTCTGAGCTTCGATTCTACTCTGGGTACTTTCATCAACTCCAAGAAGAACTGAAAAAAATAACAATCTAAGCCAATTATAGAGCCATACGGATCACAATATACAATGGAATTTAACTACATGAGAAATCATGTTGACGATTGATGCATACAATACTTATCTACAAGGCGTGAACATAAATTGTCATATCAAGCTCATTTTACATATCAATTTCGTCCACTTTACCAGTTTGGGATTTCCTATGATGCATACAAATATGCTCCAATTAAAACAAACACACACCTAAATTTTCATACCTTCACTATGAGCCATAGGATAAGCCCCTTAACACTAGTTGGACTATGTTAAATATAGCCCTCAACGGACTAGGTAGTTGCATGCTTATAGCCAGTTAAGTAGAAGTTATTTCAGAAAAGACTTGCTATATTTTAGAATAATAACAAATCTTCATGTAATATTAAATCAATAAAGATATAAAAAGAAAAAGCAGCTAGTTCAGAATACCAACAACCTGTTGCCTATGCGGTCAAAATTGTACATTACCTATCCCATTAACTACACATTTAGTCCAGTAGCTCATTTTTGGAGCATAACAAGTTTTCATGTTTTAGTAATCCTTTTTGAAAGTGTCAAATCCATAGGAATACAGTTCATCTTCCTCCTATTTGTAGTTTGTGATTTAATCTTGGCATTTTTCCACATGGAGAAAGATTTAGATTTAGATTAAAGAACATATCACTCATAAGACACAAAATGATCATGAATGAAATACTTTTATAACAGAAATATCGCAAAGTTGAAGTTTAATAATACAAACCTGTTCACATTTTCCTAGTTTTTCCTTTTCACCAGTGTACCCCTGTATATATAAAGGCAGCATAACCATAAGTCTCCAAAGACAAGGTCTGACCTTGATTATCTAAACTAGTTAATAAAATCCTTACATCATTTCATAATCAAAGAAAACTATTCAGCTCAAAAATTACATATGATAATAGTACTTGTTGACTTTATAAAACAATTTACCTTTAGAAGCTCCATCTCTTCTTTTGTCGGACAAAACTTTATAAGGTTTTCAACCTGATCAATATCTAATGCTGAATCCTCAAGACTAAGCACCGAACCCTGTAGTATAAGAAAATATTTAGGAACTTTTCTTTCACAATTGTAAGGATCTATAATTTAGAACATACAAAATTTTAAAAAATGTGCAATTTTCTTAGAACAGATATATAATGCAGTTCCAGCATAAAATGTAACGTACAACTAAATTAAATGCCCAAAAATCTGTAAATTTGTCTTCCCATTGGGGAAGGCATCCGAGAATATAAGAAACTCTAATAATGATGAGGGATCTATACTTCAATGACATAATTCATATTTCTCATGGAAATAATGATTTGATCCCAAAATTTAGACAAGAGTACTTGATTCTTGATTTTTGTTTGTATAGTAAATTCTCTCTCTTCAGTAGTGTTTACTTAGTTAACTATCTGCGCAGTTGTTGAGTCTTGTATTGCTGCAACTGCCGAGTCAAACAATTTCTTTAAGAGAAAATTAAATATTCTTGCTAGCAGAATAATTGATGACTTTTATATCATAAGTCCACCCTTTAGCCCTGAAAGAATAAATCTCAAGGGTAGAAATCCCCGGGACATTTATTTTTATATACCAGAAAAGCCTTTCAGGGAGTTTGATATCTCTTTCACAAGCTTTTCTAACTACCCCTTTTTCATATGCTCTATAACAGCATAGCTTATAGAATTCTTGTAGATGTAAGTGAAGAAGCCATAGGTGAGAAATCCAAGACAAGTAGAAATACTGTGATCATTTAGGACAAAGAGTATGTAGCAGATTGGTTGACGTTGAGGAAACTTCAAGATCAAACAAAAATACGAAGCTGCATGATTCACAGTGATGATCCTAGACCGAACTATTTTTTCCTAGCTGACTGATATAGTAAAGAGGATAAACAAAGCTCAGTTTTTTACTGAATGAACTTGTGAATATCTAAGATGAACATGCTGAAAGAGAAGTTGCTAGCAATATTTCTCACTTACCATTAGCTCATGCAATGGAACTTTCACTTTTGAAAGCATGATTTCACAATTATAAGCGCGTCTGTGTTCAATCTGCATGAGAAATACTTAATTAAAAGAATGCACCTATAAGAGCTGAGTTGAATTTTAACTTCAATAATTTGTAGTAGAAGACATGGCGACAGTGATATTGACTTGAAATACATCGTCAATTCAAACTCATTAAGCTGTGATGCTTTAAATAATTTTTTAATGCTTTATAGTAAACTTAGGGATGTTGAAAATGCTAGCCATCTTATCAGAGTATGCCAGCGCAACATTAAATTCACAATGATTACACAAATAAATACCAGTTGCACTTTATCAGCCTTAGGCCCGCGTGAACTACGAGTACTTGACTTTCCTCCATGATCTGAATTTGGAACTACTGCTGAGAAAAGACTCTCCAACTCTGACATGTCAATTTCTGGGGCCCTATGTATATGCGGTCACATGAACGCACACAAGTTAAAACAATGCAGAAAGAAATGTGTGAAAGAAACCTAAGATTACCATTCACAAAGCAGCACATACTTGGAGGCATCACCGGATTTTTGTGCCTCAGCCCATAAACTTCCTTGCACAGCTCTTGTCAACTTCAACCAATGCAAAGGCTTCAGCTTTTTTGCCTGATTAGCCTTTGAAGTTATTGTACGGTTTAAGCGTCCCTTGGGAGTGGAGGGAGGATTGACTGGTGGGGCAGGAGATGGAGGTGCAGATGATGGAGGCACAGGAGCAGATCCAGAAGATGAGTTTAAAGTGCCTTTACCAGAAGGAACAGGAGGAGGGGGAGCAGAAGGAATGGGAGGAGGGGGTGCGCAAGGAACACGAGAGGAATTAGATGATGAAGTGAAGGGAGGTGGAGGTGGAGGAGGCACTGGGGATGAAGTGTTACCAGTGCATTTGCTTGAATGAAGAGGTGGGGGTGGAGGAGGAGGAGGAGAAGGAGGAGGTCCAACTCCACTAACATGATTCACTTCCAAAGGAGGTGCTGGAGGTCCAGCTTTACTAGTTAAATTCTCCTTCAGAGTTGAAGTTGAAGGAGGAGGTGGAAGAGGTGGAGGAGGTGGAGGAGCTGCAGGTGCTGTCGGATGACCAGCTTTAACTTTTATATTCTCATTCATCGATGAAGTTGATGGGGGAGGAGGAGGTAGTGGTGGTGGTGGAGGAGGAGATGCAGCAGGATGTGCATTTGCAAGAGGAGGAGGAGGTGGTGGTGGTGGTGGTGGTCGTGGAGGTGTGGAAGGAGCTGCATTTGCGAGAATAGGAGGAGGAGGAGGAGGAGGAGGAGGAGGTAAAGGTGGAGTTGCAGGAGGAGGAGGTGCTGATGGCGACAGAATATGACAAGGTGGTGGCGGTGGAAGAGGAATATTTCTGGTAGCATCAGTCATTTCAGATAAAATTGCCGTGGCTTGACCAAAGGCAAGCTTAGATGTTGTCATTTGACTATCCTCAGCACTTCCATTTGAGGCTTCATTATATGGCGGAGGTCTAACAAACATATTTGAGGGAACATGAGCATCTCCATGCTCTGGAACCTTATCCAAAATAGCATCTATAGATGATTTTCGCAAGTGCATAGAATCAATCTTGTCTAGGGAGGACATGAGACTCTTCATGTTGCTATCCAAGCTTAAGCGCCTCCTTCTCTCCTGATGATTTCTTGGGCTTGCTTGCTGACTCCGAGGGCCAGGTATCACACCCAGTTGAAAATCCATCTCATGGACGATATTTGATGCACTAATTTGTTGGAGCACATTAAGTGCAACATCTGAATTAGGATCTAACCAGTCAACTGAACTAAAGATCTCATGAACTTTAGCAAATGCCTCCACCGGCAAGCCTTCTTTCTCCTCAAAGCCAGAAAAATCTAATGGCACAATGGAAGTAGTAGCATCCATTTCTGAGAAAAGAACCTTAAACCCAAGCATACGCTTCATGTTAGAAGGAATCACAAAATAGCAAGGACAAAGTACAACTGTGGCAAGGAATATACCTCAGCTCTGAAGTCCTTTGGAAATTGATCCTTAGCATCCCAGAATGTGTCAATATCATCACGATTAAGCATTAGAATGTTTGACCTAATAAAAGCTGTGTTAAACACAACTCGAAACATCATTTGTTCACGCTCCATGTCATCATGTAAGCTGATGCACTCAAGTACAACATCACCTTGTATATGGCAATTGATATCTATTTTGACCAGTTCACACTCATTCTGCAATAGATAGAAAATTTTGTAACTGAGGACAGCAAAATTATCAGTATCGAAAACGGAAAGTTAATAAACAGAAACTTGACACTAGAAAGAAAATTGAACTGATTCAGCAAGGGATAATGGATAAATAATCTCTGAGAGGCTTCAGAGTCAGCAGAACAAGTAAAGAGGAAAAGGATAAAGAAAAAGAAGACAAGAAAAAACCTTTAATCTAAATAACTCTTTTTCTTCCTATATGGACCCACTGTTCGTTTAACATAAGACAAAATGGCAGAAAGTAATCATAATCATTGTTTTTCTGATTCATGAGATGTATAACCTTCTGGTTGCAGTAAACTACCTCGTAAATAACAACCCCCATATGAAGTTATTCCAAGGACATTGAACAGCTTTCACCAAAGAGTGATAAAAGACAAGGGCATGCAAATCAAGAGTTAATAACGAAAAATAAGATTCTTCCTAATATTAAAATGAAAAAAACAGAGAGTTTGCAAGAACAAGAATAGCATAACTAAAGGAATGGTGCTAAATTACAAGTTAATTGCTTATGTAACAAAGAAACTACAGGATACCTGCTTATAAGCCCGAACATTTTTGCCTTTCTTCGGGGTTGTGTACAGAATTTTCGTATTTCGGTCTGAAACAAGGAAGGGATCCTGTCCATAAATCCGAAATAGTGGACGGCAGCCCCCCACTCCATCAAAATTAGGGATGCTTCTTAAGATAACACAATCCAAGGTAAGAGCTCTATCTAATGGTGGCCATTCTGAGGTCACCTTCCTCCTTGATACATATTGTAAGTACCTCAGCTGAGAAGGAACAGGATTCATTGGCGACAATAACTGCAAAAGCTCACGAGGAGCTTGCCTATAGATCATGTCCAAGGTCTTCTGCTCTCCACTGTACTGTTTCCTATAAATCAGCAGTGCAGCCAACATGAAAGCAAGAACTGGCCAACCACCCCGTTCACAATGCATTAGCAACAAATTTTGCTGCCCAAGCGACAGCCAACTTTCACCTGATCTCAGAAAATGGTGGATTACCTCCATTTTGAGCAACGGGCAGCCTTCATAGTGTCTAGGATACTCCATTACTGTCATATCATGATCGGACAACACTTCAGCAATATTGCTCTGTCTATCTCCCTCACGGAAATTGAATGCCAAGAACGATGCATCTGGGAAATGCTCCTTAAGTTGACCAACTATTCCACTGATGTAGCTTTTATAATTTTGCCCTTGCCAACCATCAATAGTGAAGCAGCAATCGAAGACTGCAATTTTCACAACAAAGCCCTAAAGTCAGTGAAAAACCTAATCCACCTCAAATTTCACCCAAATGGCTATTACAACTTTGATGTTCCAGATTACCTCAGATTATGAAACCAGACAGTAGTACAACTAACAAAGCAATATGAAAATCAAACGTCCTATGATTCAAAGTATAACCAAAACAAGCAATTACTTATCTTAAACTCAATAGTCTCAACATACTAAAAGCAACAAAAAAATTGCAACAACTCCAAAATCCATAAAACTCCAAGTCTCTCCGGCCATTTCCACACGTATTATAATCCGGTTCGATTCAAAACTTTCACATGGTCACTCTCACAACACCAACAAGAACAACAACCAAACGGTAACATAAAATTATTAAGAAAAAAAAACGACCATAACGTGCGAATAAAACAGAACGGAACCAAAACGAATAGCGCACGAACCGTAAACTCTCTCGCAGATCTCAAGGAGACCATCGGGAGGCTTCCTGTAGAAAAGTTTCCGAAACAACGCCATGTTTTATCACGCCAGGCTTCCTTCCCTCCCTCTCTCTCCACCTTCGTCAAATCCGCTTCACAGCACCCAGCAATTACATTCAAATCCAGAGCTGATAATCGCAAAAGCAATCAAATCATATAAGATCACAAGTCTCGGAGGTTGTGAGGTTGTGATTGCGAATGTTTCATGTATCGTGTTGGCTTTATGAGATCAGTTGGTTTCTTCAATTTTTGTTTTTTTCGTTTAAGAGTTACCCGATCAGCTGGGCTCAGCAACATTTCGTTGGTGCCGTGGACACTATTACTTGCCGCCACGTATACAATCATTCTTGCACGCGAGCGAGGGTTCCTTGGAACTTCATCGTGTTATCGTTTTCAAATAGAAACCAAAACGGTATGCAATGTTCGTTGACGGTTAAAAAGTTGAAACAACGAAATGACAGTTTCCAACTCTTTTAACTCATAATCGATGATTAGATCTTATTAATCCTTGATTACTACGTCTAATCAAAATCATTGCAAATTGTCCTCCACCTATTCAAACAAAGTACAAGGTAACCATATTATAATAATAATTTATACTAATTTAAAGATTTTTTAATCTTGCGATCATTTCATAATACTATTTTTATGATTTTCTTGCAAAAAGAATTACCATAAGTTGCGAAACAATCAAGATTATTTTTAATAAAAATGATTTTAAGATGTGAAATCCTTTTTGTTTTTAAAATATTTATATAATAAGCTAGAAACGATTATGTATAATAGTAGTTAATATATAATTTTAATTCTCGTAATATTAACAATGCTAAATTTTAAATATATTTTTATTATATTATTTTTTGATAAAAATAAATTAATAATTAATAATTTTATTATGTCTAATAATTAGCATTTTATTTTATAATTACATAAAAATGTTATAAGATTTAGATAAAAATATCAAATGATTTTGAGCTTGACTTAAAAGTTATTTGATTAAGGTTAAATTCAAAGATTGAAGATATCTAAAATTAACTTAATTTTAATTTAACATAATATTATTTTAAAGTTTGATTAAATTAATATTTAATTATTTGTTTCCATCCTTTTAAATTTAAATTTAATAAAAAAATTGTTAATATAATTTTTCACTTGTTAACCTAAGTTAGGTCCGATTTGATTTACCAATCATATTTTAATGCCTAGTAGGTTTAGTAATAGATTAGTCGGAGTAGAGTAGGGTTTTAGGCTTGAGCTTGATCTAAAAATTTTTGTTCGAGCTCAAGCTTCGAGGTAAACAGCCTAAATCCGAGCTCAAATGAATTTATTATATAACTGATATTTTTAATTAAAAATAAAAATTATTAACTTTTTAAAAAGTTTTAAATTAGATGGTCGAGACTTAACTATCGCCCAGTAACTATATAGTTGGATAGTATAAAATCATTAATTAGTCATACCGTAACTAATGATGTAGATGAATCCCAATCCCATCTTTTGTTCTAAGCTTGGAAGGTTGGTCGGTGTTCATAAATAGACATCTTAGTCAACGAAACCTTCTCTTTCCCCTTTCTTTCTTTTTTGTTTTGCAATATGTTCTAAAGATGAAGCAAAGCCTCGTCAAGAGTCGGCTACTATAAATTCACGTTTCCGGCCAAGAATTTATCAAATCATGTGGAGTCGCATTTGACAGGGAAAACTTCAAATTGGCCTAACAATTTTTAATTTCATCATTTAGGATTTAAACATGTAATTTGTTAAACTTTCAAGATCTATTCAATTTAAAGTTTTTTTGTACGAAAATTAAAACGTGTCTATACACACCATTATAATGTATAACGTGACACTGTTACTATATTTTTAAATGCCACATTAAAAAAAGTAAAAGCTTAAATGAAACGATTAAATTAAATTACAAGTTATTGAACCCTAAATTCCTAAAACTTCATTGATTTTCGTCTTCTTCCCTCTTTGACGCATCTTCATCGTTTGTCGATCCGCGCTTTAGCTTTCATTCAAGGGATTGTCTTACCTAATTTACGCATCATCTCACCGATCCACCTTCTACTTTCTCTCCGGCAATCACCAAGTACATTTGATATACTCATTACTTTGGTCTTTTGTATAATATCTTTCAACTTAGATATGCTACACCTTCACGATATTGTGGGTATTCCCAGATGAATGCTCCTTAAGTAAGAATTCCGATGGACTTCACAACCGCCTTCAATTTTGTAACAATGATCTTTAAAATTAGTTTATATACTGTGTGCAATAAGAAATAAGGAGAATACTTAGTCAGAAACAATTATGAAGGCTTTAAAGATAGACAAGCTAGAAATGCTAAATGTGAAATATGCCGTAGAAATGGACATGTCAAAGCCTATAATCTACTCTTCAAACGATTGTACATAAGATTTTCATGTTTAGTGTATTTTAAGTTTAATATTTTGGCTTTCTTTTTTCTTTCTTTTAGTTTTG
>JAOQMS010000008.1:49443-84465 GCA_027563885.1 Erythroxylum longipes
AGGGAGACACGTGTTCATTTTATTTTAAAATTAAAGAATAATTTTTATTGTATAATAATTCTTAATCTCGATCGATTATTATTATTATTAATTAACACATTTTATATGATCCTTGCGTTAATTTATAAAGATTTAATTATATTTTTTCTCTTAATATTGAACTTAAATTTAATTTTTGTCATATAAAATTGTTCATAATGGTGGTGTTATTTTACATAGCAAAGGTTAAAATATCTATTCTGATCTTGGCACTAACTAAGAAAGGAAGGAGAAGTCCATAAAAGTTTTTTTTTCGTATTTTATTAGATATAATATACGATTTTGGTTATTTTTATTAAAATTTTATCGTAATTAGCACGTTATATAATTATCATATTGAATGTGGACCAATTTAATAAGATATAAATATAATTTAAAATAATAAATTATAGAATTTTTTGAAAAAATTGAAAATTTTAAAAAGTTACTTTATCTTTTTCTTTTATAAAAATATTCGTGCTTTGGCTAGAAAGGTTGAGACATTTGATCTCTAGTGAGGTCCGCAGCGGAAGCTGGAAATAGTTTCGGCTGAGCAGAACAAGGCCTCCTATATCACACATTTTTTTTGCGGATGATCTATTCCTTTTTGCCGAAGCCTTGTCTACCCAGGTACGAGTTATAATCCAAGTTTTGGAGACGTTTTGCTGCGCCTTAGGTCAACAAGTCAGACAAGACAAAACTAGGATTTTTTTCTCTCAGAATGTTTGTCGAAACACAACCCGCATTCTCAGCCATGCCTCGCAGTTTACTTATACTAATAACCTGGGTAAATATCTTGGTGTTTCGTTAATCCACGAGCGGTCTTCCCGGATTACATACCAGTATATCTTAGAGACTTACAGGGTGGAGTGCTCGCGAACTCTTTCTTGCAATGTGTGTCACCTTAACTCAGTCGATCATCTCTTCTCTTCCTACTTACAAAATGCAAACGGCGAGGTTATCGAGACAATTATGTGATGACCTAAAGAAGATAATGAGAAACTTTATTTGGGGCAACCGGTCTAGACGGCGGAGAGTAAATTTGATTCGATGGGAAGAAGTCTGTCGACCCAAATAGGCTGGGGGTTTAGGTATTAAAAAAGTTCTCATCACCAATGATGCTTTTCTTGCTAAGCTCGGTTGGGCTGTGCTCACCAAGCCAAATGAACTGTAGGTTCAAATTCTTCGAGTCAAATATAACGTTGACGATCACAGCATTCTACCTTCTGTAGCAAGGCTTGGGGTCTCGATTATTTGGAAAGGGATTGCAGCTACTTGGAGTCATGTTTGCCAAGGTATTTCTTGGTGCACCGGAAATGGAAAAAGGGTCAAATTTTGGCTTGATGGATGGGTCAGAGATTGGGGCTCTCTCTTGTCACTCTCGATCTGACCACCTCTAGATGAATCTTTACGGGCGTCAATCCAAGACATGGTTCATGAGAATGGTAGTTGGAATTGGGACCGTTTTCAACAACATCTCCCCATGCGAGTCTGTTTGTCCATTGCAGTTATTCCCCAACCAAATGGTGGGATGGAGGCAGATCAAATAGTTTGAGGACCCGGAAAGAATAGCTCTTTTACGGTTAACTCTGCTTATGAGCTCATTGCGGGTTCGCCAGTGCAAGAAAGTCATAGAATTTGGCGAATGATATGAAAATGGCCTGGTCCACAACGGATTCATTCATTCCTCTAGCTTTTGACAAAAAATAAATTGCTCACAAACCAGGAGCGTGTGGCTAGGCATATCTTCACGACCTCCACATGTCATTTTTTTAATCACGAGGAGACTATTTTGCATGCGTTACGTGGTTGTAGGAGGGTGACTGCATTCTGGAAATAATTCCCTCTAGCAGATCTCGATCATTCCTTTTTTCAAGATGAATATATTCATGGAGTTATGCACTAATCTGAATCAAGTGCAGCAGTTCGACTGGACCACTATTTTTGGCACCTCCTGCTGGTATCTATGATAGTGGCGTAACAAAAGTATTTTTGAGGAAGATTTTCACTGGCCTGATAACGGAGCCATAGTGGTCCTACAATTTGTTGGTTGGATAAAGAAGGTAAACGGACTAACAGGCAGAATTCTCCCAACATGGGTAGCCCTAATGGGTACACCAATCGGCTGGACTAAACCACCAGACGGTTGGGTCAAAGTTAATATAGATAGGGCAGTACAGTATGCCACTGGATTAGCCTCGATTGGCGGATTACTTTGGAATAGTGGAGGTTGATGGTGTGGTGGTTTTCTACAAAATCTAGGGATTGCTTCCCCCTTGCATGCTGAGCTCTGTGGGGCGTTGACTGGACTACAGCAGGCTTGGGATTTTGGCTACCGTTGTGTAGTATTAGTGGTGAGCTCACTGGAAGTCATTAACATACTTTCATCTTCTAATATTACGTTTTTTGATGGCTCAAAGGTGATCCCGGACCTTTGGGAGCTTATAGGACGCGAGTGGGACATCTAGTTACAGCATGTCTATAGGGAAGGTAATAGGAGTGCTGATAAACTGGCGCACTTAGCTATGAGTACACCTCCAAGAATTCGGGAGCTTATGGGACGCGAGTGAGACATCTAGTTGCAGCACGTCTATAGGGAAGGCAATAGGAGTGTTGATAAACTGGCGCACTTAGCTACGAGTACACCTCCAGGAATTTATTTGCTTCAGGACATACTTGCACAGTGTTTCCCGCTCATTACACAGGACCTTCAGGGTGTTTTGGCTCGTCGAAGTCTGTAACTGTAGGCGTTAGTTTTTCCTCATGTATCCAAAAAAAAAAAAACGAGTTTTTGATACAATCATATTGGATTATCTCACATGAAATTTAAAACTTTTTAAATAAAACAATGTTTTTTTTATAATTAAAAAATTCATTGAAGAGAAAATAATGTTTAGAGAGGGACTCTCCTCCGAAATAATTAAAACGACATAGTTAAAACACTTAAGTTTTTTTGAATAAAATTCATGAAAGAATTTTATTCTTTTTAAAATATAAACTTAAGTTTAATTTAAAATTTAATAAATTTAAATTTTCTATTAAATTGTTAAAATTTATTAATGGCGTGCTCTGATGTAAATCAATTCTTATATCATCTCAAGATCATTAATATCTCGCACAGCAGGAGTGATCAAGCACCTAACTACCATTTCACTTCATTCGTTGATAGTCTGATGATTATTTGTTTGATGTCTTCAACCCCTTCACATACTTCACAATCAGCTGTCTCCAACTCCAACTAACCAGTAACTTGATTCACCACCTGTCTGATCTTACTACCTCTGCTAAGAATCAATGCGGATCGCTTTCTTTTCTCACTCTTTCTGAGTTAGTAGAGCACCCACGACCAAGAAGATAAACCCGGTGATCACCAACTAATAGATCCAAGGCTTACTGCATTTAATGTCAGTGCTTCTTTAAGGCTCGAATAAGCAGCAGAAGTGATAACATGTAAGGAAGAAAACAATGGCAACTTTGGATGATTTACCCACGCATAAGTTCATGAAAGTTAGTTAAACATACCCATTCTCAAAAAGTTAGTTAAACATACCCCGTTCTCAAGAACAAAAGGTATTTTTTTGTAACAGTATTTTAAATAAATAATTTAACAACATGACAGTGTGGAAGCATTTTGGTAATAAAAAAATCCAGGCTTGGGGATGAGAATGAAGTTGGTGGGATGTGGACTTGTGCTCAGGTAGATCATGGGCGGCTTGGCCATTAATTGCACATGCAAAGTTGGTGATTCATTGAAGGAGTATCGGTTTTTCTGATTTATGTAATTATATTTAATATATTAATAATTTAAAATCAAATAATTTAAAATTTGTTAAAAGCCGTATATAGTTTATAAATAATCTAATAATGGAACTTAATTATCCTTAATTTTTAAAAATATATAGAAGATCATATAATTAGACAATGATAAACAAAAGGAAAAGATGAAAATATTCAATAATTGGGTGGGACAGAGTCCGTTTTGGAACACGTCTTTTAGTTGAGTGAGTCCATTATCCATAATGATTAATGATAAAGCGTGTACGACACCGTCATGCAAAACGACAGCTACCGCCACAGAAAACGATCAACCTTCTTTTTCTCATTTTCCCAAATTATTATTTTCCACATGTACAAAAAAACAGAACCAACACCCGTGAAGATTCCGCATTCCAACCGCTATCGAGCCCAATTTCGTATTTACGCCCCTTCCATTATGTGTCAGTCTGCTGTTGGCTTAACCCGCAATCACCTGTAACTCACCACCCGGTAGTCAAATATGAACACCCAACAGGCAACGAATCAAAGCGCTATAGAATCGGAGTTAACTACTTTTTCAATTTAGCTGATGAGATCAAAACTGAGTGTCCTAATGAAAGTAGGGTTTAACAGTGATATGTGTCTCTGCCGCTCATCTTACTCTCTTTTTCTCTTCTAGTTTCTCCCCAAACAAATAGTCCATAACCGTTATCCACTGCCAAATTTTCTTCTTCTTTTTTCTCTATTTTGCTCTTCGCGTGAAGAATCTGTCAATAGGTAGAACAAAATTGGTTCCTTTTTGGTTAATCCAATTTCCGATACCCAAACAAAGTGATCGAAACCGCTTCCGTTTTTATCGAATCGGTTCGGTGGGTTTTCTGGAGAGATGGAGAATCCTGTGATGAGCAGTGACACAGAGGTTAAGACCCAGTCGGATTCTGGCGGGTGTTCGTGCCCTGGGGACGGGTCATTGTTTTCTCCGACTGTTTCAACTTCGTTGCGAAGAGTAGAGTTTCATCCCGCGAGGCAGCCGTTTGGTGAGATTGGGAACAGAGACGGTGGCGTTGATTTTCGGATTGAGACGTTAAACAGTGATTCGGGTCGGAAAAGGCCCGCAGGGGAAACGAATCCCGGTCAAAGTGCGAAGAAGATTGAGGTGTCGGATTTTGTTGAGAGCGGGTTGGATCCTGAGTTTAATTTTGGTATCACTTTCAGGAGAATCGTGAGTTCTTTCAAAGCTTTTTTTTTTTTTAACTCTTCTGTATAGAGAATTGAAAGACCGTCTTTCAGCTAATAATGAAGAATTATCCTCTTTTTAGCGGTTTCTCTTAAGTTTACTTTCTTGATTCCCAGGATTGTGAGAACTGAGAAGATATCAATGGTTGAGCTGGTCTTTTTTTTCCCCTGAAATTTAGCTCTACTTTAAAATCACGGTGGCTTAATTTTGAACTCTTTTCCCTTTTATTCGTTGTTTTAACTGATAAATTATTCATTGTTTTTGTAATGTTTAATGTTTTGTTTTTAGATATTCAAAAAGCATTACTATTTTGTTGTTAAATTTGTCAAACTTCCGTGGCTCTTCCAAGTTAGTGGAAAATTGTTTTCTTGTCGGGGGACTTCTTGAATATGTTTCGTTTTCATTGCTTTATTTCCCCTTTGTCAATGCTTATAACAACACTTGCACCTGTGAAGAGTTCAGTTTCAATTGTTTCTTTTTTATCAGTAAAAAAATCCTGTTGCCTTCAGTTCTTTCTGGTCAATTCCTTCTGCAGCGAGCATTTATTTTGGTGGCTGCCTGTGGATTGGATTATGAGTATTTGGCAATAGATTGTTCTATTTGGCTTCAAATATCTGGAGATCTTCTAGAGGAGATTTCTTCGTTTAATGCCAATGGAACTTACGAATACTTTACAGGGTGCTGGTTTGGAAAATCTTGGAAATACTTGTTTTCTGAATTCAGTGTTGCAATGCCTGACATATACTGAGCCATTGGCTGCATATTTGCAAAGTGGCAAACATCAAAATTCCTGTGAGTGTCTCTCTTTTCCTCTCTCCATTCATTCTATATCAGGAATACAAAATTTCATGTGTAATTGTGTGTTAAAATGATGGTTTTGAGTGGTTTAATGTCTTATGAAATTTAGAACTGACAGTCGTGAATGTCTGAAATGTTCGTTGCCGCTTTAGGGTTTTTTAAATGGTTACCTTCCGCACTTACTAACAAATGCTTATGGCTTATGGGGAAAAGATAATGTTTACTTTTTTATGGTTATATCCACGTCTTTTACATCTTTTATTGAAGATTTCAGGATATCTTTGTGCTCTATGCCCACTGGTTCTTTCTATTTCTAATCAGGTAGTGATCATTTTCATTCTATTTTGATTTATTTATGAAGGCCATATCTCCGGGTTTTGTGCATTGTGTGCTATTCAGAAACATGTTAGCCGTGCATTACAATCAACTGGGAGATCTCTAGTACCGAAGGATCTTGTCTATAACCTGCGGTGTATCCTTCTGCTGTTTTATGTGATTTATTTCTAATATTTGATATGTATCTAGAACTTTTCTAACCAAAATTTCTACATTGTTTTCTGATATCTATTAGGAAGATTTTTATTTTAGAATCGTTATATTTATTTGCACTCTATAATAAAGCCCTTAAAAATTTTAGTGACTCCGTACATATGTTAAGGTAGCTGATCGAGTTACCTGTGAATATATGGAATCTTCTAGTGGCTGCTTCTGAAAGCTTCTCCAACTTGCTGATATGAAGATTAACCTTACAGTTTACATGTCTCAGCTTTTGTCCTTCTTGACAAAATATTAGGCATATCTCGAAACTTTAGATATTGTAGACAGGAGGATGCACATGAATACATGGTGAATTTGTTAGAATCAATGCATAGGTGCTGCTTGCCTTCTGGAGTACCCAGTGAATCCCCTGCTGCTTATGAGAAGAGTTTAGTATATAAAATCTTTGGTGGTCGCCTTTCTAGTCAGGTAAGTCTTTCTGGTGATTTCCTCAACAGAATTTATGAAATTAATGTGCATGCTAAAAATAATCCAATTTAAATATGTTGATTTAAGATGTGAATTTTACATCCAAAATTGTGGTAAACTGGTTAGATATATAATAATATCGTGGGTATGTAAAGTCTGAATCTTGTACTCATCAGTCATCGCTTATTTAGCTCATCATTTTCTGAAAAAAAAAACTAATAGTTCTTTTATCTGTTCCTTTGAGATTTTTAGAGTTCTATTACTCAAAATTTTATTTTATTTTCTTTATACAAGAGTTGTGGTTTCTTATCATAATCTTTCAGGTGGAATGCCAACAATGTTTCTTTTGCTCCAACAAATTTGATCCATTTTTGGATTTAAGCCTTGAAATAGTAAAGGCAGATAGTTTGCCTGTTGCCCTACAAAATTTCACAGCCGCCGAGCTGTTGGATGGAGGTGAGAAGCAATATCAATGCGAGCAATGCAAGCAGAAAGTGAGAGCTAAGAAAAGACTTGCAGTTCACAAGGCACCCTATGTACTTACCATCCATCTAAAGAGGTTTTATGCCCATGATCCTGGGCGTAAAGTTGACAAGAAAGTTTATTTCGAGCCCACATTAGAAATGAAACCATTTGTCAGTGGTTCCTATGTGAGTAAGCTTCCGTTTTAGTTATGTGCATCCTAGACCTAATAATTTGTCTTCTCTAGGCAAATTGTATTTTGCTGATAATTTAAGCTTATTCTAAACATAGATGAGTTTATTTAAAGTGAAGCCTTTTTCACCCTCTTATTTTTTCTTTTGCATGCTTTGTTGTAGCTCTAATCATTGAACTTTCTTGCATATTTCTTCTTCAGATAATGGTACATAAGCAATTTCATGGAAACTGATTCAATTTTTGGAAACTTATTGTTTAAGGGTCTAGACTGGGGCAAGTGCAAACTTTCATATCAGACTGTTTCGTTTGACCATTGTTGTATTGGTGGTAGTGATGGTTGAGTAATTTTTTATAATTATTTTTTGAAAAGGGAATTTTTACCATTCTGATGGATTTTCTTACTTGAGACTTAGTAGTCTTGTTGATACTGGGTCTTCACCATTCTTACAAGGCCTGTTGTCATGGTCATGCTACTTTATATTTGGTCCTTGTTTTTCCTATGGATACTGGGATTATATAGATATTAAATTTCTCTTTGTTCTTGGCAGGACGGAGATTTGAAATACAGTCTTTATGGTGTGTTGGTACATTTTGGTCATAATACGCATTCTGGTCACTATGTTTGTTTTGTTCGTACATCAAGTGGTATGTGGTACCTCCTCAATGACAATGAGGTGAGCAGATACTAGACTTACCTCTTGGAATATTCTATGCATAGAACCCCAAACGAGTTAGGGGGAAATATTAGTGATATTCGTGCATGGACGGTAGTGATAAATGCAACTATTATGTAACAGGTTCACCAAGTTAGTGAGAAGATTGTGCTTGAACAAAAGGCTTATATGCTGTTTTATGTGCGTGATAGAAAGAACATCGCTACAAGAAAGCCTTTTGATATTTTCCAGAAAGTAAATGTTAAAGACACTGTCAGTAGTAACAGTGCGGATTCAGTTTTGAAGCAATTCCCTGAACATGCAGATAATGGCTCAAATGTCAGTGAAACAAATGCTGGAGTCTTTTCAGTTGCAAATAAAAAGGAGGCATTAAGTGAGATGTCAAAAGAAACCCTTCTGAAAGAGCCTCTATCCCTACAAAATAGTGGATTCATGTTTGCTGCCTGCCAAGTTCCAAAACAGGATTCTGTTGCAGGATCTTCTCCAGCTGTACCATTGGCAAACAACCTATCTAAAGTGAATTCTCTAGAAATCCCAGATCAGCGTGAATGTTTATCATTTTCGAATCCATCTTCAAATTACAATGGCAAAAGCCCTAAACTTGAAAATGCTACCTCAATAACTGGATCAAAAGCCGGTGATCATAATGAGAACCCAGATAAGGTAAGTGGTTGCTAATTTCATCAGGGGCCGTGACACTACTTGTTTTATTACTTTTGGATTATTATTTTTATTTCTTACTTCTGAATATGTTTATCCATCCAGATTAATCATACCTTAGAAACTGGTGCTTCATGCAATGTTTCACCTGGAAATTCATGTGATAAAACAGCAGACAGGGCCTTAGCAGTAACTGAATGTCAGAAAACTAGTGAGCCAGCGTCGAATAAAGCAGATCCTGTGATGTTTCCATGTACACCAGTTAATGAAAGCAGTCAGGTGATTACACATCTGTTTTCTTTTTGAATATTCTGAATGGAAGCATGGGTGGTTTAGTTTTAGCATGCCTCTTTTCCATTTCTAGGGTGGAGCTGGCCCCAATCATAGAGTTGCTGGGAATGTTCCAACTGATCAGACTCGTGATTTTAGTCAATCAAGTGCGCATAAGTTGATGAGATCATCAACAGATTTAGCTGTGTCCAATGAATGCTTGCACAAAAAAGCTTCAAATGAATGCTTGCACAAAAAAGCTTCCAATGGAGCAGTTGGAAGAAAATTTAAAAGGAAGTTTATGAAGCACCAGCTTTCTAGAATCAGTGTTGGCTTAAATTTCTTTAGGGCCTCTTTGGGACTAAAGAAGAAGAAGAAACATAAGAAGAGGAAAAAGTATTCTTTAGACACTCAGAATCTCATTAAAGAACAATTGTTTGACAATAATTTTTTTACTTCAGAAACGGGGCCATCTACATCCAAGGAATTCTCAGCATTTTGGTTGCCTTTAAAGGATATGCAGAGGAATGGTGATACATCTGATCTTAAAAGGGGGGCCAGTGTACAAAATTCTGGTGATGGTTCTCTTGCTATCAACAATGCAGGAGTTTTAGCGGCAAGAAATATCCAAAATGGTGCTGCGCTCGCAACAAATAAGCGACAAAACTTTTCTATCTCAAGCTCTGAACCAAACCAGCAGAATGCCATAAAAGTAGGTTCTGCAGGAAATTGCCGCAGAGACTTCTCAGAAGAAGAATGTATACTTGCTGAAAATGTACAACAAACTGGTAATTTTATCTGTCTTCTTCTGTAGTTTGTATCACTTTTGTCTGGTCAATTAGTTTTCTTCACTCAGATGGAGTTTGTTGATTAGCAGAGGCCTCTGTTACGCTTGTTAGTCATCATTTGGACTTTGCTGACCATTTTTCCTTCATGGCAGTTGCAAGTTGGGATGAAATTCAGTTGCCTTCATCTGTTATAGTAGAATCTAATGTTACAAATGTCAGCATCGGTTATGTACCAGATGAGTGGTAAGTAGGATGTCTTTTCTCCCTCTTTTTTCTCTCTTTCTTTTTTTTCTTAATACAGTCCTTGGGAGCTTTCTATTGCTTTTAGATTGTGAAGAGCTCTAAGCTGGTGTTCTATTGAAAATATTGAGTATGATATAGCCCTAAGCTGCAGGAAATTTTGAGTCCATAATAGCAAAGTGATTACATCTTTTTTTCATGTGACAAAGATGGACCTTGAACATTTGTCAATGTGTTTTGGACTTGTATATTCACATACATACATACATGTGTTTATGTGCGCGCGCCCGTGTATGTGTGTGTATTGTGTTGTAATGGATTTGCACATTCTTAATATGCGACAGTGATGAAGAATATGATAGGGGAAAGAGAAACAAGGTAAGATATTCCAAGCACACGTTTGGAGGCCCAAATCCATTCCAGGAAATGCCAAGAAAGCCCAATTTAATTTGGCAAAGATGATACACCGATCTTCCTCAGGAAATCAACCATTCAGGATATGAACTTGGCATCTTGGAAGACCAATCAAGATTTTGTCTACATATTTTATTTTATTTGTAGCTATTATTTGTTATGTTCCCGAGCTTAATTCGATACTATTTTGTTTTTTTTAAATATATATATAGTACTTGTGTTGCTTCTTGCATAATTGTGGGAAAAGAGACAGAAAAGCAAGAAGTGTACCTTATTGACATAAATAACGCTAGAAGAATTAGGCTTTAATAGATTCTAGGAATGGTTTCTGAACTTTCCCAAATTAAAAAGCATAGAAATTTTCTGCTTTCTTTCTTCTTTCTGTCGATTCAACCTAAATTACAGCCTAGAATCTAACTTTAGGGACATGATGAATACCCCACTTCTCCTCTTGGACATTATTTTCATCATCTTCATTCTCTCCATATACTTTCATTTTTGTAATTGCAATAAACATAATCATAGTCTTCTAGCCTACACTCCATCTAATGATATCATTAACTCTCTTCTTTCATCACTAACCTTTAATACTTCATTAACATTCCACATACATGCTCACTGATCTGGACTAATCACTTTCTCGCTTCCATTCATAATGCCCAACTGTTATAATCCTTACTCACTCACTACATTCGCAATCATCTTCGTCATTACCATTTTCCTTTTAGCTGCTAAAGAAACTTTTTTGACCATTAAGAGATATCATATCATTCTTAATAATGCCCAAATTTGAGGTACTCAATTATGTCTAGTTTTCGAAGCATACGATGAAAAATTTCTAATTTAGGAATTTCTAAAATTCATTTTCTTTTAGTAGATTTTACAAATATTTTAAAAATTGAACCGGTTCGGCCGATTTTACAGCAAAATTTTTGAAATAGTTAATTTTTTTGTTCGGTTTTTAACTTTGTAGTTTAATTTATTTTAATAATTTTTGTTGTTAAAAATTTATCAATTTATTAATTAATCTATCAGTTTTTTTATAAAGTAAAATTAATTGATTAATTTTTATTTAATATATTTCTTTTTCAATTAAACTTTAAATTTTTTAAAAAGTAAAGATAACCTTCTTTATTTTTTTTAATATTTAATTCTATTTAATATTTTATTAATTTTATGACAACTTAATATAAGTTAAATTTTTTAAACTTTAAATATTTTACTTGACCGATTTTTAAGTCCGAATTTTTTAACATTCAATTTTGCTTCTGTGCTTGTCAATGTCCAGCAACAATTGCGGAACATTGTTTTAGAGAATAAGTATTGCTGGCAAAGAATATGACTACTAATCATCCTCAATTAATGCTAATCATTTGCGGTTGTTCTCTTCTTATTTAATTCCTCATAATACAACATGAAAAAGTAATAAAATAATAATCCTATAATAAATCTATTCCTCAACTATATAAGTCCAAAAAACAAAAATCAATTTTTCGTCCATACATAGAATTTTTTTATCTTATACATTAATTTTTTTAATAATAACTTTATTTCCACCAACTTTAGGTTGCTATACTAACAAGTCTTATTATTGTGATTAGTGGAACACTAGGCCAATCATTAGACTCACAACATTATTTCATATCCACAATCTGTAATTTCCCTCCAACTATACAAGGACATGATTTCGGACCTTGTACAAATTGATCAATTTGATTATATTATTATTTTTAATTCTCTGAAAGATAACTAAAGTGCATAGAATGGAAGTGAAGTGAAGTCCCATCATTATAAAGATAAATTTCCAATTAATACTAATTATGACCATGAGTGCAAGATCACACCTTTGAAGAGTATTTGTCAAGTAAAGGGAATAGAATAGAAGAGAAGCGCTTAAAGCGGGTAAGTAAAAGTCAATATGATCTATGGGAACATGATGTAAAGGTTTTTCTTACGCTTTATAATAATTCACTAGTGAAATGAGGAAGAAGAAGTAATACATTTCAATTTGAAAACATTATTTTAATAATTATTTTTAAATGTTGGGATATAAAGAGTGGTCTAACAAAATAATCATTTTTATGTATAAATCAATATTAATTTGATGGGATATAATTATTCTTCTTCTTTTTTTTACAATTTTGCCAATATTTGTTTGGATAATAATAATATAAATATTTATCAATTTATTGCATTCTGTAGTAAGTAGTAGCTCCCACTAACTTCACCCAACAATTTGTTGGACCACGGTCTCTCCATTAAAGTGACAGATACATCATCTTTGCACTGAGGTCATACTCAACCAAACATAGCACCAACAAAGAATTCAATGCATTGAAATATACGATGACAATCTCATTTGTTGTGGGTGTTTTTTTTCTTTCTCTTACATCTTATTTTCCAAATTATTATTTTTTAATTTAATATTTAATACTAATTTTAAAATCATATTTGTTTAAATTATAAAATTTTAATACTAACATTAAATATTAACTATACTTTGAATAAGAATTAGCTTAAGAGGATTGAGTTGCGACCCAAATGTCTTCTTCAAAATGACATTTTTTAATGATAAAATTGCCTAATATGACGCCATTTTGTAACTCTCTCCGATAATTAATGAAAAGGATGTTTAAGCGAGCAAACGACGTCGTTAGTCTAACCATCACTGGCTTACATAAGAATTAGCATAAATAGAAAAAGATGATTAAGCAGGTCAACGGCAGTCAATGAGGAATCATTGAATGCCCACCAGATAAAAGTTATGATGTTTTCTCTATTGCTATTGTCTCATTTATGAAGCTCAACTCCCGTCGACTCTAAAACTGTCATCTTCAATTCCCTACATGCCTCTGTGACTCTGTGTTTTCAGTCTCCCGCTAACACCTTCACTTTCTTCCATGTACGTTGCTTGTTATGGAGGAAAAAGTTAAAGAGAAAAAAGATTGTGGGTGAGGAGAATGTTATATGGAAAAGATTAGCAGAAAGTCCTGAGATTTTTTTCCCCCTTATCTTCATGTGCTGCACACTGCAGAGAGACAAAAGTGCTGCCTTACTTGTGTTGTTTGTCTGTCTTGTTGGCTTCTTCTAATCTGCAAAGCCTCTCATAGGTGAACTTACATTCTCACTTCATAACTTTCACGGACGGCAAATCCGTTTTTTTCTCATCTCAATAGTAGCTTTCCACTTTATGGTATTTCAGTCTCAAGTTTTGGTCTTTTCTGGGGAATACTAAAGTACCACAAGTTGGTTATGGAGTCTTCTTCCACATACTTACAGCTTTGCTAAAACCCCAAAACTATTCTGCTCTCTGGGGTGGGGTGCAATGGAGTTGCAGGATATGGACCTGGAAAGATTTTGAGGTGCTTGTGGGGTTCTGAGTGAATCTTGGCTCTTTCCTTTTTTTGGATTCCTGTTTCTGGTTCTTAGAGAAAATGGGGCTTGGTATGCTTTCCTCTATCATGGTTCTTGCATTGTTCTTCAAGGTTTTGGATTCTCAACAACCCAATACAGATAGTTTCTTTGTGTCAGAATTTTTCAAGCAAATGAGTTCAATCTCTACTCCACTCTACGACTCTTCTGTTCCTGTTTGTTCATGGCCAGGAGTGACCTGTGATGGCGAAGAAGGTGTCCTGGAGTTAATGGCTTCTGGTTTAGGCCTCTCTGGTGATATTCCTGAAAACACCATTGGTAAACTGCGCAAGCTTCAGTCTTTAAACCTCGGAGACAATAAAGTTAAAGCCTTGCCTTCAGATTTATGGAGCTTAAGCTGCCTCAAGATCCTTAATCTCTCTTCAAATCAGATATCTGGACCTCTCTCCAGCAACATTGGCAATTTCGGTCTGCTTGAAATACTTGATCTGTCAGACAACCTTTTCACCGGTGAAATTCCTGCGGCTATCAGTTCATTTTCTAACTTGAGCGTACTTATACTAAACCGAAATGGATTTGAGGGAAACATCCCATCAGGGGTTTTGAGCTGCAAGTCATTGTCTTTCATCGATCTTTCGGTGAACAAGCTAAATGGGTCTTTACCGCATGGTTTTGGCGCCGCATTTCCCAACCTTAAAAGCTTAAACCTTGCAGGGAATGAGATTTCCGGCAGGGACTTCGACTTCTCACAAATGAAGTCCATCACCAGCCTGAATATATCTGGAAATGCTTTTCAGGGTTCAATAGATGGTATGTTTCAAGAGCAGTTAAAAGTGGTGGATCTAAGCAGGAACCAGTTTCGGGGTCACATATCTCAGGTACAGTTCAATTCTAGCCACAATTGGTCCAGTTTGGTACATCTAGACATCTCAGAGAACCAACTCAGTGGGAAAATGTTTGTTCTTTTTAATCTACAGAATCTCAAATACCTTAACCTTGCATATAACAGATTTGCTAGGCATGAATTTCCTCCTACGTATATGCTTAGTAGTTTAGAGTATCTTAATTTGTCTAAAACTAGCCTCACTGGTCTTATTCCTGGTGAATTAGAGCAGTTGACTAATTTGCACACGCTTGATCTCTCTGAGAACCATCTTAGTGGTCAAATCCCTGTATTAGGTATCGAAAGCCTGCAAGTTCTTGATGTTTCACATAACAATTTAAGTGGAGAAATCCCAGGTTCACTTATAGAAAAACTCCCAAGAATGGAAAGTTTCAACTTTTCCTATAATGAATTAACCCTTTGTGCTTCACGATTCTCACCTGAAACCCTCCAAGCACACTTTTTTGGATCAACAAACAGCTGTCCAATTGCTGCAAACCCAGACCTCTTCAAAAGGAAAGCCATCAAACGGAAAGGACTGAAACTTGCTATTGTGTTAACACTCTCAATGGTCTCCTTGCTTGTTGTGCTACTGTTTCTAGCCTTTGGTTACAGAAGGAAGTCTAGAATGTGGGAAGTGAAGCAACCTTCATTGAGGGAAGAACAAAATATATCAGGCCCCTTCTCATTCCAAACCGATTCCACCACATGGGTGGCTGATGTGAAGCAGGCAACTTCAGTTCCTGTTGTGATTTTTGAGAAGCCACTGCTGAATAGTACATTTGCTGACCTCTTGTCTGCAACATCTAATTTTGACAGAGGAACCCTTTTAGCTGAAGGAAAGTTTGGTCCAGTTTACAGGGGATTTCTTCCTGGTGGAATTCATGTAGCTGTAAAGGTTTTGGTCCACGGATCCACATTGACTGATCAAGAAATAGCAAGGGAGCTTGAGTATCTTGGTCGAATTAAGCACCCCAATCTTGTTCCATTGACGGGATACTGCTTAGCTGGGGATCAAAGAATTGCTATCTATGATTACATGGAGAATGGGAACTTGCAAAACTTGCTCCATGATTTACCTCTTGGGGTTCAAACAACTGAAGACTGGAGCACTGATACATGGGAAGAAACCGATAATCATGGAATTGAGAATGTTGGTTCTGAAGGTCTATTAACCACGTGGAGATTCCGACACAAGATTGCTCTTGGCACTGCTCGTGCTTTGGCATTCCTTCATCATGGCTGCTCACCCCCAATTATACACAGGGATGTGAAAGCTAGTAGTGTTTACCTGGACTATAACTTGGAACCAAGGTTATCTGATTCTGGACTTGCCAAGGTATTCGGTAATGGCTTAGATGAAGAGATTGCTCGTGGGTCACCCGGTTATGTCCCTCCTGAGTTTTCTGATCCAGGCAATGACTGCTTGACTCCAAAGTATGATGTATATTGCTTTGGTGTTGTTGTGTTTGAACTTATTACAGGCAAAAAACCAATTGGAGATGATTATCCTGGTGGGCAAGAATCAACTTTGGTTAGTTGGGTTAGAGGATTGGTTAGAAAAAACCAAGTTTCAAAGGCTATTGATCCAAAAATACACGATACAGGAAGAGAATTTGAAATGGAGGAGGCCCTCAAGATTGGATATCTCTGCACAGCAGACCTTCCTGCCAAGCGACCAAGCATGCAGCAAATAGTTGGACTGCTAAAAGATATTGAGCCACTATCACATCAATGAAAGAAAGACAACACTACCAAAATGAAGATAATTCCTTTGTTTGTTAAGTAATTTCTTGTTTATCCTAGCATTATTGAGTTTTTTTTTTTCCCAGTGCAACTAGTGGATGAGATTGTATAGCGTTTCCTTGAATGTCTACTCTGGCCTTTCTGTTTTGCCTTTTAACTTTCCATTGGAAGCATACATGTTCTAATTTATACAAGGGGAGAGCTTTGTCCTGGAAAGTCAGCATTTTTTCTTCCAAGTTTTCTTAGTAATCATCTCAGTAAAAATAGCAGCTTTCAATAGCTTTGTTTGTGTTTATGTGTTTCATACTCTTTTTCCTTACACAAGCATGAGATGATAAGCAGTGAAAATTCATTGGTGGAGGCAGCACACACCCTATATGGGGTTACTTGTGGTACTTAAGGTAGTTGAAGTGATTCTGTTCATGGGAGAGAGATGCCCTTAAAAATGGAGCAGTCGAAAACTATGAACTATTACCTGATCATTAATGGATTATTAGATTCCTACCTCAGCAATGAAGATAATGTAATATGTATTTGGTCTTAAGCAATTCATGATGAACCAGTAATAATATCCACCAAAGAATTGCAGCAGAAGATCGTGATCAAGTTCTGCAAATCCTTACATATGGAACTGAGTAAGAGCTATCCATTAATGGTTGATAATACATGATTAGTTGAAGAACAATGAAGGAGGCTCACTGCCCCCATGTTCAGTTCTGTAAAAAGATTTACAGAACTCCTGAACATGCACATTCATTAAAAGTCATGAATGAAGGCTAGTGAGAGATAGAAAAAGAAAGAAAAGATCTTCTGTGCCCTTGCATGTGAACACAGAATCTTTTCTAGTTCTGAAATATAGAAGAAAATAACTGTAGAAACTAAAAGAGTCAAACCTTCCTTTAAGAATGATATATATATATATATATATATATATATATATACTGACCCTTTACTCGCATGCATAAAAATGTTCCAACTTCAGGCTCCCATCATCACTTTCCCCGCGTGAATGCTGATGAAATTGATGTTCTTCATGGAAGGTATGGTTGAAATAATGAGTGTAAAGTCATTGAAGTGTCAACCACTATCATCATCATGGTCGAGAGCCTAAAAGTCATGCTTCCAAAGCTTGTGCCTTTCTGACCTTTGACATCGAAAACATAGCTACACACACTTTTCTTGGATCATCATCATCATCCATTGCTAGCTACCATGGGAATTTTCAACAGTTTCTAAGCTTGGAACATTAACAGCTTTTCAATTTTCAGGCCATTACTGGGACCTGCCGTCTCTTGCAAAAACAAGACACCAGTAGACGAGTATGACCAAGTTCATGCTCCATATGGACTAAGTTTACAAAGGCCTAGTAGTGCCGGCCCCTCTAGTTAGGTAAAATGAATATATTGGCCCAAGTCTATTTTATGCTTGTAAGAAGTATGGATTGTTAATGGAATTTGAATAAAATTAATCTCGCTGAAATAGATTGGAAGTGAATGAAAATATTTAATTTTAATTGAACTAAAATTTAAAATTGAATTTAGTAAAATTTTAAATTCAATTAATTTAATTGATTTGATTCAAAATCAATACATTAAATTAAATTTATTTGAATTTATACCTAAATTTTAATTACTAAATTACTAAAATTTTCATGGTCTGGAGGTTCTCATGTTTGAATCTCTATAATTTGACAAATACTTCTTGAATGTTAAGAAGTGAATATTGAGTATTTTAAAATTTTATTTACCATAATTTGAATGATAACTATTTATTCTAACTTAAAAAGAAGCAAATAAGTAATAAAAGTATTAAAACTATTTATTATTTCTTTAATTTAGACATGGAAACACAAGTATATTCCAATTATTCCCTTTACTAGTGATATGAGCATCTACTTTTTATCCTATATTCTTCCACTTTCAAGTTATAAAAAAAGCATAAGGTCAAGCCACTACACCCTATACCTATTTAAACTTATCCCCACCTTAGTTGGGATAAGATCATCTTTTTCCAATCCCTGATCTTACTCTGCCTAAAGCCCCTCAGCCATTAAATTTATTTTAATGAATGACCGAGGAAACTTTGGGCACAGAAGAAACAGAGATTTAGAAACAGAAGATCTGTTCTTATCTTAGTTGGCGGCTTTATTCATTGTAATATTGAATAATAATTTATTTAAAAAATAGAAAATTGTATTTTTACAAAAAAAAAAAAGGGGATTGAATACTCATATTAAATGAATCACGAGGTTGATGAAAATTATACCTTGGGGTCATTAAATTGTATAAATGTAATTTGTGTACATGTTTTTTTTATATAAATTAAGGGAGGTAACTGTAATTTAAAATATATATTTTTTAAAATAATTAATATTACCAACGGCCAGGATTGAATGAGAGTTAAAAAGATGATTATACCTACCAGTCTCTTCATAAGATTGGCACTGGCAGCCTAGCGGAAGAAAAAACCAACGTCTTTTTCTGCTTCTTCTTCTTCCATTGTCTCTACAAAGAAGCAAAGTTCATTGTCATTAGAGAAAATGTCAGACGACGATCACCACTTTGAATCAAAGGCCGATGCTGGAGCCTCCAAGACCTATCCTCAGCAGGCCGGTACCATTCGCAAGAACGGCTACATCGTCATCAAAAATCGTCCTTGCAAGGTACCCCCCACCAATCTCTATAGCTTTCGGATCATTTCGGTGTTTGTTAATGAATTCGTGTCTGGGTTTTTGTTGTTTTTACGAGATCTCGTTTGGGTCAAATTTGCTTTTGTCAATTGTTGAAGTAAAAGTTGAAATTGGTGTTGATTTGGCTAAATTTGTAATATTTGATCCTTTGGTATTTGGAAAATTTCATCCTGATGTCCGTTCTGTTTGTTGAGAATTGTTTTAAGAGGACTTTTTTAGTCGTTTATTCTGCCACTGTTAAGTAAGTGTCTCGTTCCACTTTGTTTCGTGAACAACTTTATGGTGGCTTTGGATGTTGACTGCAGAGTCAATTTTAGCTCCCTTTTGTGTCAATCTTACTTAATGAGTTTTACCAAGTTAAGATCCTAAAAGCTTCTGAGAACCTGACGCACGTGGGGAAAAGATTATAAAAGAATTCAGAGGTAACAGAACTCGGGCAACTCTCTTAGAAAGTTATATATGGAGGCTGCAATTCATCTAGATAGAAATTTAAGTTCGCAGTGTAATCTGTTTGTCTATGCACATCCGATTTGCACATGTAGGGTGATCATTTGGGAGGATCACTTTAAGAAGTCATCTGGTTTCTTTTACTTAATCCTGTTGTGAATAATACTTGCAATTCATAACCTTTTCTTCCACTTTTCTTCTGCCTGAAATAGGTTGTTGAGGTGTCCACCTCAAAGACAGGCAAGCATGGACATGCTAAGTGCCACTTTGTAGGGATTGATATTTTTAATGGGAAAAAGCTTGAAGATATTGTTCCTTCGTCCCACAATTGTGATGTAATTCTATTTTTTGCTTATCTCTCTTTTACATATATTTTTCTTCTTGCAAAGCTCCCCTGGATTGCTATTCCTTTATTGATCCAATTCTTTTCAGGTTCCCCATGTTAATCGTACTGATTATCAGCTGATTGATATCTCTGAAGATGGATTTGTAAGTATTACTAGTTTTATGACTTGTAATGAGGTTCATAGGAATTTTTTGGTGTATGTTGGTTAATAGATTGTTGGCTTTCATAAACTCTTCAATTGAAAGAAACGCGAGGCCCCAACCATTACTCTCATTTATTCTGATGAATATTATATTTTTATTGTAATTCACAATGTGGGATCCGGAGAATGTCATATTTAAGTCTAAACTTTCATTTTCATGTCATCCAACTTCTTGTACAACAGGAGTAAACAGTAGGGTTCTACAGGATGCACAACTGTGTGTGAAGTTTAAACTTTCACAGCCTGTATAAGTTTAAGAAATTTTCTCGGAATATTAAAACATTGGACTGGGGGTTTGGTGTCAAATGAAACAGTTGGTTGATGTCACGTGGCTCTAGATCTATACAAATCCGTAGGTCACATAATTGATTTTATTTAATCTTAATGCTGCAGGTGAGTCTTTTAACTGAAAATGGAAACACCAAGGATGACCTCAGGCTTCCCACCGATGAAAATCTGCTTAGCCAGGTGCGTACCAGGCGCTTTCCTCTTCTCGTACTTCCCAAGTTGCAATGTTGCTGTGAAATAAGTTTTTGTGGATCCATCTTTAGTCGGATGGATTGACTGCTCTAAAACTTAAGTGTTCTGTCCTCGTCTTGTTTTGCAGATTAAAGATGGGTTTGCTGAAGGGAAAGACCTTGTGGTGTCTGTCATGTCTGCAATGGGGGAGGAGCAGATCTGTGCCCTGAAGGACATTGGTCCCAAAAATTAAATGTGATGACGTTGTAGCATTATCTATGGCTGATAGCAGGACAACTTTTCCATGTCGCTAACATTGAGCTTATATGCTGAATTTTTACAACAAACTATTGTTGAGACTTATTTTAGGCATGTAACAGATTGTTCAATGCTTATAATGTTGAAGATGGAGGGGGAATGGGGCCAGATGATTTCTTTACAGGGTAAAGCTCGTGTCTTCAACAAGATGAAACTTCTAATATATTATTGTCTCTTCTTCTTGTGTTACTTTGAGATGAATAAAGGTCTGTGCTATATTCAAAGTCGTTCATTCAACTTTATTGATACCTCTGAAGCCAATTTGACATTATAAACTTTTAGGACCTATTGCTGGAAGCAAACAATTGGACTGCTTATTACGATCTAATACTCAAAATGAACGTTTGGATTATTGGAAGTCGCATTTAGAACTTGACACAATTTGTTCATGAGGAATGCTTTTATAAGGCCATTTAATGCTGCAGTGTGAAAGGATCTCTGCACATCGAAAGACTGAGAAATCAAGCATTCTTTATTTCTTTTAGTACAGATTTCTTCCTTCTCTTACAGTTCACGTAGGAGCTTTGTTCTAATAAACATGTATTGCACTGCCTTATGCAACATACTATTCATTCCAATACAATTCCAGAACAAGATTCAAGGAATATGAAGAAAAACCAGTAGCTCAAGCTTTACCTACAAACTATGAAGATGAAGCTTTGTTTGTAGTTGTATTTCCATAGATGTAGGAAGCAAATCCCCAAAATGTGATGATCAGGGAGAGGATTTTGAAACCACTCATGGGATCATGAAGCAGAATAACAGCAGCAATGCTTGTGAGAGGCACTCGCACTGCATTTAGGACACCAGCAAACACAGTGGAAGACAAATAAAGCACAGCTGTGCCTCCCAGAACTCCCAACTGAAATGTAATGACACTCCAGACAAGAACCAGGATATACGAAACTTCACCACCCTTGAAATTTCTTGCTTCTGATGTCATTCCCTGAAAATCTTTACACACGATCATACCGATTGTTGTGAATACAAAACCAAAGAACGAAACCATAACCTGTTGTTCCAACACTACATGGAAGGATCTTCTTCCCAATAACTTAACAAAGATCAACTCTGAAAGAGCAAAAATGAGTCCATGCAAGGCAGATCCCAGAATGTCCCATATGAATCCCATGATATATTGACGGTCGCTAACATAACTATATCGATCAGAATCCGAATCCAACGCGATTATGGCCATTGCAGCAGTGATTATCACAATAGCATTTATCATAGAAGCATTCAGTTTGTTCTTAACAATGAAGTATCCACAAAGTGCAGAAAACACCAACGATGAAGCAGCCAGAAGAGAAGCAGTAGATGCTGGGAGGTACGCATATGCATATGCATACATGAGGTTATCAGCAGCACTCAATAGACCCAGCACAATATAAGAAAGAATGAGCTTCAGGGTCAAAGGAGTTGGGCTAGTTCTACAGATGAAGTATGTGGGAAGCAAGATCAAGGCAGTTAAAGGCCAACCAGCTACTGCTACCCATGAAATGGTCCACTTGCTTGTACCTCCATTCGCAAAATAGACACGAGATAAAAGGCTCGAAGCAGGAAATGCCACGAGCATTGCTGCAGAACTCAAAAGAAGAAGAATCCAGTGTGAGATTGGCTTTTTTTTGTATGCTTCAAGTGCTCTAATCCTCAAGTTGGAAATTCTCTCTCCCCATGTTATAGACGGCCTTGGTGATTCCTCCTCCACCTCTTTAGCTGACAAAGCAATAAACGATGAACATAATGGGAATAGGAGCAAAATTCAATGTGTAGTTCAGCTCGAGAGTGCACATACTGGGATATCATAACTAGTTGTGTCATAATCAACCAATTCAAATTATCAGAAAAAGATTGTCAATAGATAAGAATTAAGGTTATTTGCGAGGGTCAGTGCATGTGTTTGTGTAGTTGCAGGTTGCAGCTTTCAATTGAATGTTGAACTGAATAATTTCTTCTATAAAAGTTTCAGCAGGAATTGACTGCAGAAATCATTCTAGGAGGAGAAGCTAAGCAAAGCAAGGATTTTTATACAAATCCTTTGATTTTCTTCTATATGCTCATCCAATACAATTGCTCTTTCGTTTTTGTGGACTTTAATAGTAAAACTTGTATATTATATAAATCACAGAATTTGTTTGGTTGCTGAAAATTGGTAGGAAAAAAAGAGGAACAAAAAGATAAAAACAGAAGAGTCAAACCATTTTTTTTAAAAACAAAAGATTGGAGCTTCTGGCTTCTTCACAAACAAAGCTGCAGCGGGGAAGATCGTTTCTTTACTCATCTTCGGCACCCTTTTCTCAATAACTACGGATACCCGTCCTTTCTCACCAACCAAACACAATTCTGGAAACAAACACCTAGGAAAGTATTTGTTTTGAGAACTAGGTAAACAAGCACCTCAATGCAATCGTAGCCCTCCAGCTTATGCAGCAGCAGAAGAAATAAAAAAAGCAAAAGAGCACAAACCTGAATCCATAAGCGGATCTTCTAGCATGAGATAAACCAAGAAACTCTTCAGATAGTGAAGCTCTCGCGTTACAGAAGTCAGATTTAGGTGCCAACCGACGAATGATCAGGCCACTTGGAGACTTCATCTTTTGGATATGTTTATTACGTGAAATAATAATTAATGTTTTAAAAATAGGGTTAAAAATCAGTTTAATAAGAAGTTTAAAATTTAAAAATTTTTATTATTAAATAGTCATAAAATTTATTAAAAATAAATAAAATTAAAAATATACCTAAAAGAGATTAACCGAATTTATCAAATAATTTAATATTTAAATAAAAATTAACTCCTCGCTTAAGACTAAAGAGATCTTGAGTTGGAGTCACCAAAACAGCCGAGGGACTATAAGGAAACAGTCTCTGTATCTTTTAAGAGATGCGGGCATGACTGAGTACATCTTACCCTCCCTATATTCTACTTAGATGAGAATTTGGGTATTGTTGTGTTGTTGTATTGTGTTGTGTATAAAATTAATTAATTTATAAAAATAAAAATTAATAAATAAATAAATTAGTTTTTAATAACAAAATTTTTATTATTAAAATAAATTAAATTAAAAAATTAAAAATTAAACTAAAAATAACGGATTAAAAAATTTTCTGATCTAATCATTGAATTTTTTTTCAATGAGAACTGACCTACGCTAATTGACTATGAAATATTTGATATGGCAATCCTTTTTCCTTTTTTTGGAACAGAGGGAAGTCACAGGCGTTTTTTTAAGACGAGTATTAAGTAAATATTTAGATTGATGAAATAACTTGCAAATCATATTAATCGAGTATTTTGTACTAGGTAGTTTTATATGACAAGCTCAATCGAAAAAATGTAAATAAGGAGATTCGAATATAAAATCTTTTGATTTCATGCCTCCTATTTTACCAACTCGACCACCTCTAAAAAGCTCATCCCAATTACCGCACAAAATAGAACTACACCAAAAATATTAGACTTGATGTTTTGTTTCCTGCAACTCTAATCAAAATTAATAAATATAATTTAAATTTTATAATAAAATTCAGATTTAAAAATAAAAATTAAGCTTAAAATTGGACTCATAATCAAATTTTATGATTCAATTAAGTTGATAAAAAATATTTTTATTTAATTTAAAATATACTCAAATTTGCTTAACCTTAATTGGAGTATAAGAGAATTTACTATCATCTTTAAAAATAATAACTAAAGATTTTACCATCATTTTAAAATATTAATATGATTAATTCCATTTTAACATATAATATTATAAATTAAAATTATAAGAGAGATTTTAAATAAGGAGATAAATTTTAAATTTTATCCATGAATTTTTTTACACAATTGTTACTAATATAAAGTCATAAAATTTAATTTAATCAATGTGGATCATTAATGTAATATGCTAATTTTACGTTAAGTGTTGATTTTATCATTAACAAATAATTATAAAACTTTAAATTTTATAATAATAGTTTAAATTTTAATAATAATAATAATAATAATAAAATACTTTAATTTTAATTTTTAATAAATTTAATGTAAATAACGTGACTCATATATTATATTTGTACTATAATTTAATAAATTGAAAAATATTTATTTAATATTTTTAAAAGAAATATTATTAAAAAGAGAAGGGAAACGACGCTTGTTTAAACGATATGCCCATTAACTCTAAAACATATTAAATGGATAATCCGACAAAATAAGAAAATAATTAAAGGACAAAAAAGGTTAACGTATGTCTTTATGTCCAAGGAAAACCGGGCTGTAGCGACAAACGGCCGGTAATGAAAACGTCGCTATCAAACGGAGATGTTAACGGCATCTGTTACCTCAGAAAGAATAAAAAAGAACCATCAGAGTCAATTCCGGTCAAAGACACATATACCCTCACCACTAGCTCCTCTCTCTCTGTCCCTCAGAATCTAATATTGACCCGAATATCTAAGACCCGATTTACATACACAATATCAACATCGAGTCGGATCCGGATCAATACTTATCGGGTTCGGTTTCTGGCACTTGCTAGTAGACTCTTGTAACTGCAACGCACTTTACTCTCTGTCGACGAGAGTGCGAGAGAGAGAGAGAAAGATTCGGCCATGGTTGACAGGCAGAGTTTGGAAGCTCTCCGAGTGTCGGAAGAGCGTCAAATACTACATGAAGATGAGTCAAGCGACGTTTTGCCGGAAGAAGATGACTCTGTTGGATGTGGAGAAGAGGAGGAGACGGAACAAAGGGAGCTGCGGCAACTCGGAGAGTTGGCGAGTTCTCAGGCGGCGGAAGAGTCGAGGGAGGAGGATTCTTCGTTGGGAGTTGCAAAGGTGGCGACTTCTTCGGTGGTTGTATCGGAGGGTGATCAGTGCAACGGTATATTTGTTTTTCTTTGTTTATTTTGAGTGATTTTTTTCGGGTAAATAATTTAGAGTTGAATTACGCGGTGGTGTTTGGCAGGATTGCTGGTGAATTCAGGTTCGGGAACTCGTTTGGAAGCCGAAGTTAAGGTTGGGCTTTTAGTTTACTGTTCGTTTTGAGTGCGCCTCTGTGTGTGTTCGTAAGCCTTTTAAGTGGGTTTCTCTTGGGAATTTTTTCTTTTTACAATATTCTTGTGATAGTTAGGTAGTAAATTTTTTCTTCTTTCTGACGAAATTCGTACTTTTGGATTTGATTTCTGCTTGAGTGTTGGATAGTAATGCTTGTTCCGGTGATTGTAGCCATATTTGTTGTTGTAGTAGCTGTTAAAGCTTTCTAGGGTTTAAGATATTGAGAAAGTAACTATTAGTGGCAGCCTAGCTCTTCAATGAATTACCAAAGGTTATAGTGAGGTTTTATCTCCACTCCTTTGGAAGCTATAGTTGTGACTCGAAGTATATGTGTTGTTATCTACCATGGCGTTGACCAGTTGTTTCATTGCTGGGGTTGTCGGTCTACTAGAAGTGGATGACGTCATTTGACTTGGGAAAATTCTGCCAAATAAATGCGAAGGAACATAAAAACTACTGTTTTTTAATTTTATTTTTGTGGAATAGGTTATGCTGTAGTTCAGGCTGTGGAAGAAATGGTTGGGTAGGTAGAATCAATGGTTGGGTGTGTGGGAAACAGAAAATGAACTTAACCATATGGGATTTTGTGAAGAATTGAAAACTCTGTGTTGCTTCAATAAAGGAACATTGAGAAAGATCTGTGTTTAATTTAGCTCTGCAACATGCAGAAGGATGAAAAATATCCATAAATGTTAGGTTGTATTTATGATATCTGGAAATGGAAGTAAATATATGAGAGCAGATAATGGGTGATTAAAAGGAGGGTAGCAAACAAGTAGTAAAGTACGAAAGTAGCACATACCTGCATGTGTTCTATTTTCTACGTTTCTTTGGTTTTCCCAAAATCGTGTTGAGAGATCTTATCTGGCTGTTACCGTGGATGATGGCTTATGAGTTGCACTGCATAAAGCATAGAAACAATTATAATTCAAGTGCACGAGACATATCTGCCTGCCATCCTCTGAGCTCCAAAATGAGAGGAAATGAAAGCAATTAGGGACAACAGCTGTTTTCTCTAGGTCACTCCAACATTTTACCATTTTGACATGCTCTCTTCTGCTTGTTATTGTTATTTAGTTATTCGTCTCTCTTTTTATCTTTCACAGGAGCCAGTTGGGGGTTCAAACCAAGATGCCACGCGAAGTGTAAAAGCCCAGGGTTTGGAAGTTCAGACTGCAAATCACCATAAGTCTTCTGTTTGTCAGACATTCTTGTCAGAATTATCACCAACTTCTGTTACACAATCTATTTCATCTGCTCCTAGTCCTAATTTAACTGAAAAGATACTGTCACCGCCAAAAATTGATAATCCGTCTATGCCAGGAGTTAATCATGGTCCTCCAGAACCCAAAACTCTTACCGTTGTTCCCCCTGCAAGGACACATAGTCCTGATGGTTACAACTGGCGGAAATATGGTCAGAAGCAAGTAAAAAGTCCCAGTGGTTCACGAAGCTATTATAAATGCACATTTTCAGACTGTTGTGCTAAAAAGATTGAATGTTCTGATCATTCAGGCCATGTGATAGACGTTGTTAATAAAGGATTTCACAGTCATGAGCCTCCTAGGAAGAATATTTGTGACAAGGGAAACAAAAGTTCATCACCTGCTGCACCTTGTTTGACAAAAAACATGACCAAACAATCCATCAAAACACCTGAGGATACAGATTCAGCCACATTATTGAAAGAATCTCTACACGAAACACCCTCTGTTCCAGAAAGAAAACGAAAAGACTCAATTGGCTCTGACAGGATTGAGGAAATTGAGATAAAAGGGGAGCATCTCAGGGAACCTGAGCAAAAACGAAGGCAAGCTTTCACAGAAATTTGATTTTAGATACTGTTGGAAGTCAGTGTTGATACTGAATCTGTTCTAAAAAATTTTCACTTCTTAATGACCAGAATGAAGAAGGGCAATTTGACATGTTCAGGAACTATCCTAAAATCTGGAAAGAAGCCTAAATTTGTTGTGCATGCAGCTGGTGATGTCGGAATATCAGGGGATGGCTACAGGTGGCGCAAATATGGGCAGAAAATGGTGAAGGGAAATCCTCACCCCAGGTATGCTTAGTTTACATTTTTTTACCGTCCAACTCCTGTCCTTAATCACTTTTAGTCATGGAATTTTATTCGTTCTGAAGGCAAAATGACTTATCTAAATATTTCCCTTTTGTCTTTTTCTTTCTCTGCTTGGTTTACAAAAACTGAAAATGAGGAGAGAAAAGAATAGAAGGCCATCAGATTTGATTCAATCTTCTTTCATCAAAGATGCCATTTCATTATCTTGGCAATCTTAAATAGCAATTTTGGGAGAACTTTCCCTTCTCTTTTTTTTGGGCACATGAAAGATAAGCTTTCCCCTTCTTTTTCACAAGTGGATGTTTTGTTTTATTTCATGCGATCAGAAACATATATTATACTATTGTGTAAAAGAATATTGAGGCACTACTTTTGCATGTGGCCTCAAATTGAATGATTTTTAGCAATTAGTGAAAGATTAGAATGACAAAGCGGGGATTCTTAATGTAATTCCATATAATCATAAAATCCACATACCCTGAGTAGCCTACTTTCCGAGAGCCCTGCAAATTGTCAAATGTGGGGTTCAGGAACTTCTGCCTTGTGCATTCATTACTTGACCAGGCCCATCTTCATCTTTCGGGAAATTATGTTAGTTGACATGCTTCATGGCATCAGGTGCATCTTCAACCTTTTTAATACTAGATTGTTTTAGAGTAAATTGTAAGGATTTTGATCTAGATGTTTTTTCTGGGAGATAGAATTTGTGGTTGCACCCTGTTGAAATCTCAACTTCATCTAAATGAATCGCCTTCCAAGTTTGGCCTCTGTTCCATTCGTTTGTTCTGATTTTGTCTTGTTTGAATAAAACTTACAGGAACTATTATAGATGTACATCTGCTGGGTGTCCTGTCCGTAAGCACATAGAAACAGCAGTAGATAACACAAGTGCTGTCGTTATAACCTATAAGGGAGTACATGATCATGATATGCCTGTGCCCAAGAAGCGACATGGACCACCAAGCGCCCCCCTTGTTGCTGCCACCGCTCCTTCTTCTATGACCAATATGCAGCTCAAGAAAACTGATACCCTCCAGAGCCAGGTGACCCCAACCCAATGGTCAGTTGGTAGGGAAGGAGAATTAACTAGCGAAACTTTGGAGCTTGGAGGTGAAAAGGAGAAGGCGATTGAATCGGCTAGAACTTTGCTTAGCATTGGATTTGAAATCAAGCCATGCTGATATATTCTCATCTGAATGCAAAATAATCATCGTGCTGAAAATCCCTTTATGAAAATCACATAGCTATTGGATTGCCGGGTTCTGACGATGCATGTTTGTTTGTTTTCTCTTTTTCAATTGTACTCTTTTTGGAGTCTTTCAGCGAGCAGTTGTATATTTCCACCTGCAGTCTTTCAGTGAAGCAGTTGTATATTTGTTGTACACCCTCTCGAGTCTTGAATTATTTAAGTAGAGATTAATATTAGTGTAACACTCTAGAAATGACTGGCAATGGCACCCATCTTCTCCTGTTAGCATATGAAAACAGCTTCAGGATCTTATTCTTTCTTTATTTTTCTTTGCTTGAATTGCAACCTTATTAATATGATCTTGTAATTGAGACTCGGAAGGAAAAAAGGAAAGGAAAATAGAGAGAAAAAAAAAAAGAGAAGTGTAAGGATTGCTAGTTTTGCCATTCTTGACATTAACACCACGTCTTTGTTGTGAACATCTGAATTTTCTTTTCCTTTTCGTCATTAATCATCATCTGAATTTTCCAGTTGGTGAACATCCACATTGAATCAGGAAACTAGGTCGTCTTGAGTCCTCCCAACCGGCAAAAGTCGAATTGAAGAAGAATAGAAGACGCCAAGATGGCAGAGAGGTACCCCTTATAATCATGTCTTGAATAAAGGAGTCCTCATTTAAAGGGGACAGCAAAACGTATTCGTCTGAAAGATTTTAGCTGTTTTGCAAACTCATGGGGTTAGCAGGGGGTTTCATAACTCATAAGTCACAAGCATCAGCCAGACGGTGACACCCTTTAATGCTTTTGGCAAGGTGGTCCAAGCTTGTTTTAGTTGCTAAACATTCACAACCCTAAAATAGCAGAAAAGAAACAGGTGAAAAGATACTAGCTGGCTTCTGTACAAAGAATTTTACACTGATATTCCATATGCTTGCTTTGTCAAACAAAGCCGTTGTAGCACAATCATCAGTTAATGCATCAGTTTTAGTACTCTACAATCTAGGAATTCATTGGGCATAGGGAATTCATCAAATTTTATACAGAAAATAACTGTCATTGCCACCTAAAGAGTAGCAGTGAAGCAGTTAGTACGACAAACTGATGATTGAAGCTAGTGCATGACTGTAAATTCGGCTGTGTCACTCTGAGGAGAAGCTTAACTCATCAATGGCCATGGATATCTTGGATTCTATAATGCCATCACTGTTTTCTTCTACTGCTTTCTGTCCGTTTTTTTCCTTCCCTTCCGTTGCATTTATGCACTCCTGGAATCTGAAGCAACTAATGAGATGGTCATTTGTGATCCCGGCCACCTGCATGAATGAGTAGATGACCGTTGGACCCACATACCGGAAACCCCTTCTTACGAGGTCTTTGCTTATTGCATCGGCTTTTGGAGTTTTGACTGGGACCTGGCGAGGATATCGGAACTGGCTCAGTATGGGTTTATAGTTCACAAAGCTCCAAATATAGTTGTCAAAGGATCCAAACTCTTCTATGACCTGACATCAGTTAAACCTGTAATTTGTTAGATGAAATGATATTCATAAGAAGCTTGTAGTCATAGCTTTTCGTAGGAAACTTTTAATGGTCCAAGGATGGAAAGCCATCAATTCAGATAATGATACTGAATCACCAAAGCAAGCTGGCATCTTTAACAAAATTAATAATAAGAGTCGCATGAATAAGAGCCACATCTTTTACCTAACATGCCAAATCAAATAATCATTAAGTGCATATTCTATTAAGTTAAAATGCTAGCATCTTTTAACTAACATGCCAACTCAAATCTACATCAGAAGACTGATATATAAAAAGCAAAACCCAAGTAAATTAAGAAAATGAAAATAAATAAGTAGGTGTTCGAATTATAGTAACATATCTACATGCAAGTGGTAAAAGTTTTCAGCTTAGTACACTTTACATTTTCTGCTTTTAATGGTAAAAATATCAAAAGAAAATATTAATATACCTTGCATATTTGTCTTGCATTCTCAATGATAGCACGAAGCTTTGGTTCAGATAATAGAGAGCTTGCAGAGCTTCCGGATGCTATTACTTTCTTGTCATTCAATTTTGACACAGCAACTGGATCAAAATCCACAAAAACTTCCCTATTGAGGTAAGAAAAGAACTGTTACTGATTTTCATATTGGAATCAACCAAAAAATGGCAAGAGAATCTGGCCACAAGGACAGTCTGTCAATAAGTGAAAGCATAACGTGACATTCGTAGAAAAAAAAACCTGAAGATTTGTCTTTTGCTCAGAATGGCAGGCCAAGTAAGTTCAGCTAAAGCACCTGACAGTACAAGAAGCTCAAACAATTTCCTGCATGCAAACAAGAAAACCTAGTCAACCATAGAAAGCCACGTTGGGAAAGATAATCCTGTTAAAGAAAGTTTATAACTACAGAGAATATTGCAATCGCATACTTGTCATCATGTACTGGAACTCCCCATTCTTCATCATGGAATGCAGCATAAAACGGATCTGTTTTCAACATTTGAAATGTTAAGCTATAGAACCTGAAATAAGCACAAGCATCCGGACAACTCATCTCAAGCCTATGCTCCAGCGACAAATGGCTAATTTTCTCAAGCAACTCTCCTATACATCTTCATTGATACTCTCCTAATAGGTTTACCAATATTACAACTTCAATGCCCTAAAAATTTCTCAATTCCATTCTCGCACCACAGAAAGCTTAAAATGACATAAAAACAAACTGATAAATAACACTTGAGCATTCAGAGCATGGACGCGTGTGGAGTAAGGTAGAGTTGAGATTAAGGAAAATATATATATGAGATATTGAGTTCACAGAGAAAATATGAAAGATAGGCAAGTCCTTTGGAGTAACATGTTTCTTACAACCAAACTAACATATTTACAGCTATATCCATTCTAACAGGTAACTTGACTTGTAAGATAGTTTATGTATAAAGGGAACAAACTAAGTGAATCTGACCAACATCTTTTTATTCAATCAAGCAACAGTATAAACTTGTTTAGGACAATACAAGGAATCATACCAAAATGAGATTCGGAAAACATGGAGTTTTACAGTTTATTGACTCCAATGTAACATGTGCTAACTCAAATTAAGATTGTGAAAAAGCTCAATTTCCAGCGATCAATCAAGTCAATTTTGCAATTTGATCACGTTCATACTTTAATATCTATGTTAATAGCAATCAATTCTACAATAAACTGCTAGATTACTATTCCATAGAAGTTAGGCTAGTTATCTGCAACGATTCCTTGGAACTTCAAAGATAGAGAATGGCTGAGTAATATGGTCAAAGATTTAAGAAGCTAAGCTAAGCATTAGTTCTGCCATTGAACTCCCATAGTTCCACATATTACAACACCTGAATACATTGATTTAAAGTCAAAGACAAAGAAACGCACCTATATTTGGTGTCACCCAGGCACAGCTCCTCTTGGAGTGTGAACCATCAGAAGACGGTTGACATTCTAAACCTCCATCAGAAACCACACTTCTCGGCTTTGACGCGTACTGCTTCCTTCGACTCCCTAGACTATACGACTGAGTCAACCTTCCTGTTGATGCTCGGCTATGGAATGAGTCTGTGGAGGCATCTGATGAACAAGAAGCATTTAGGGATAAGTTTGAGTGCAACAACTGCTCGTGGCGGCGAAGAATTGAAGGAACACTAACAGAATTTGATCTGGGAGATAAAGCACTCCCCCTGGACATTATAGGAGCCTTCTTCTCATCAGACAAGGTGTCCCCTTCCGGTGATCTTTCAACCTTTTTCAATGGCTTCGATGCTGGTTTTCGAGCACTCAAAGACCCTGTCCTGTTGTTTCCATTGACTCCTAATACAGGCCTCGATTCAGAATCGCCCACATTCATTGACCTCACTCTTGGAGGTCCGGACATTGCTAGAACAACTTAAATTTGCTCAGTTCTTCACAGATCTTTACCTTATTTCCCTCGATAAAAATCCACGTTTTCAAAATTTACACTTTCCAATGTCCTACTCACAAGCACGCAAGCATGCAAATTTCCAGCTACTTAGCACCACCAAGCCAAATCAATAAGACCCCAATGTCTCACCAACAACAGAAGCTTAAATCAGCACGAATGACCTAAACATCAAAAACCCGCATTAAACCAAACTACCCCCTCTAGTAGCTACATCCATTGAAGTTTGAACGGCCCCGTTAAAGCTTGGTAACCCAGATCTTGGCTTCTGACCGTTATTAGAACTTTTGAACTACTCATACCACCAGTTAAGAATCACTATAATGAGACTCTAAACCAAAACCCAGAACCAAAAATCCACCAAAACCATCCCATTCAACTCTTCAATATCAGCGCCATAAACCCCTCACAGAAGTAATACCAATCAATCGAAATGTGTAAAAAGGCATCACCTTTTGACCAAAGCTGCACACTCCTCGAACACCAACATCTCACTTGAAACAAAATAAAGTAAACAACTTCATTGTAATGTAATATATTCAAGAAAAGAAAACTACACGCCTAGAGAGAGAGAGAGTTTGGCCTCGTAACATGAAGATTCCATTCTGCATTGTTAAAAACGAGATGGCGAGAGTGAGACTCTGTACTATTACCTCAGAAAAGAAAGCCCCATAGGCCAGGATTAGTTTTACAACGGCGTAGTTTTGATCTTATCACGAGGTTAAATAAGGCTCTGACGCATATAGAGAGGTCCTATCTGTTTACTCTCTAATTTTTCAGGAGAAAATGGAAGGAAAGTCGTCGAGAAAATGCAATTTACTAATTTTAACTACGTCTAAATATTTTAGACAAGAAAATAAAAAGAAAGTACTCAACAAGCTAATCAATCTGTTTAATGGCCTTTTTACCGGTTTAAGTTCTTGTTCTTTTCTTGTGTAGCAATCTCTCTACTTTGAGAAAAGAAGAACCAAAACACAAAGTTCAAAAAGAGGATTTACTTAATGCTTCGATGAGTGAACAATGATTTTCTCTTCTTACTTTCTTCTTTATATTTACTCAAACAGAATGATTTTCTCTTCTTACTTTCTTCTTTATATTTACTCAAACAGACTTAAATTGCAAGCAATTGTCAAGTAGGGTTTACTTTTGATTTGTGTTATGTCATTATGCAATATACATTCTCTGTTTACCATGCCTTTTATTACGGTTGATAATTTCATCCGACTTTATCCGAGTCGAAGTCAACGTCCAGATTTCGGTCAATCCAAAAGTCGACATCGCCCGACACTCAAGTTGATCGGGTTTCAATCTCAACCCAACCCACTATCATGTCTCTTTTGTAGGAAAATTCTGAGTACAACTGGAGCACTGAGGTGTTGTTTTTTTGGTCATAATACTTTCCTTCAGTTGTTTTTGATGAATGGAGCATGGAAATGACGATAAATGTTAAGCATAAGCAACTGATTGTACTATTTTTCCTGTAATGAAATGTTAGAAAGAATTATGTTTAATCTTCTTCGATTTTCTTTGTTTTGATATTAAACTCTAAATGATTCTCTAAATTTGCTTGACCCTTCAACACCACAAACCATCCAAAATTATTGCTGATAAGGTGTGAAATCAATCTGCTGAAATAAATACTTATGTGTTTGAGATTACTGTTTTGATAACTGCTGAAAAGTGAGAATAAGTGTTTCGCAACTGCGGTTGTGGTTGCTGAAAAGAGATAAAATGACTAAAAAATCTATTAATTTAATAAACTATTAATTGTTGTATAAATAATTAAAAAATATATTATTAGTCATATAAATTCAAAATTATAAATGA
>JAOQMS010000008.1:84565-127821 GCA_027563885.1 Erythroxylum longipes
ATAAGAAAATATAAAAAATAAATTTAGTAAATAAATATTTAAAAAATACATTATTAATTATATAAATTCAAATTATAAATATTAAATTATTAAATTAAAATAAAAAATATAAATAAATTAAATGTAATAAATAAAATATTTCACCTTACTTAAATACTATTGACAAAAACTTCTTTCTATTAATTAAGAGTATAATGAAAAATACTAAAATATCATGAGGTCATTATTAGAAGGTAAAATTTCTACCGCATAAGCAGTTTTCTACCGTAGCCCCCTTTCTGCTTATCTATTTCTGCAGTGACACCGTAGTTTTCTCCAACCTGCAGTTGTCAGCCGCAAATCCAAACGCGTGACTACATTTGGAAACTGCGGTAGATAAATACTTATCCCAACTGCACTACACTGTAGATCCAAACGCAGCCTTAATATCCCCTTAAACGTTTCTATACCTTGAGGTAGAAAAGTTGCAAGCTTTGGAATTTTCTCATGCAAGATAGAAGCTTTTTCTCATTGTCAAGATTCTGGATGAACCAAACCTTCGTAAGATGTAAACAGAATAAAGCAGCTTAAACATTCCTTGCACTGCTCCAACGAAAGCATGAGTAGGTGAGCTATCTTCTCTGTTGTCCTATCAGTGCCACTTTCTACTTTCCAGTACGCTAATGTTTGTCACCTTCATATATGCGACAATCGTGATCTTAAGGAATTGGAACCTAAAGAGAGATCATAGAATTCTTTGATGCCATTCAAATTGAAGTCATAATTCCACTCCACAGTGTACAGCAATAAAGAAACAAACATGAACAATCCTTATGAAAAGAGACTGCGAATATTTTAATCTCAAACAAGTTGATGCTGGATTCCAAAGGAACAGACTGTTTTTTGTTCTATTTGCATCTGATTTTCATTGACATAAAGGGGAAAACTATAGGAAAGTAATTTTTATACAGAGTCTTGCAACTAGCCTGCAACAACCTCGACCGTCACAAGATCCGGAAGCTGCAACTGGAAGCACCCAAAAAATGCAAATTCAGTAATGTCATTAAATGTAATCATGCCAAGGAGAGAAAGGGCAAAAAGTTAAGTAATGTCACGACATTATATCATGCCACGAGAAGAGAAAGCAGACTTACCCAAGTAAACCCCTGCCTTGCCATGATCTAGGTGTCACAGTAGATTAGAGCACCTTGCCTCATAACTAACACAGGTACTCCATGCCCCTGATTTGCACGAACCTCAAATGCAAACTTCTCTAGAAGATTCTAACCAACTTGATATTCCGAATTTCCAAATTTCACAATTTGATCTCCAAGTTGTAAACCATCTTATGCTGTTGGGGATGAATCGGCAATTTCATTGACCACAGCAAATGGTAAACTGTAAGTGCATATACATCCACGAAACCTGGAGAATCTCTCAGAGTGACATTTAGTGATGATGCAGATCCAACGGTTCTGTCCATTGAGGAGTTTTGCTTGTCTGATGACCTGTGATCACCTGTCAAACAACGAAAAACCATTGAAGTTAGAGCTTCGGAATACTCTATCAGACCTGTAAATATACCAAACAGTAGACGTTTCTATTACAAAATAAGGGTCTGCAACTTTACTCCAATGTGAAACCTCAATTAGTCATAAGTGGAAGGGAAAGATAATATTGGCATAGGATCACTAAAAATCAACCTGGTTGCTAGCAAAAATGAACCAAATCAGGATTTTCTATATTGCAATAAAGTGTGAGCTGTTACCTGAGTCCTTGAAGGATGAAGATCTACCCACAAGCCTTGTCAAATGCAAAATTTGTATCTTCTCGTATATTTTCTCCATTATTTCTTTGTGATCATTATGCAGATCTGGAAATGGGAGAGAAATCAATCATACTAATGGCAGATCAAATATGTTCATATAGCCAGTATCTTATACACAGTCAGATGCAAACTATGAATAGCAAGATGCTCTTAATTACATAGTCTTTTGCTGGCGACACTGCATGCATATTGATTAAGTTTGGATCTCAAGCACCATATTGTACCGATGGTGATTGTGGGTCTGATTAGTTCGACCACATGAATGGAACATCATTAAAACCCATGGCTAGCTGCAAACAGCTTGACATAAAAATGTATGTTAAGGGAAATCATTCTAAGAAACTATTGCATAAGCTAGATTGGCTCGCATGCGCTAAAACACCAATTGATTTGATTACCAACACAGAGCAAAAGAAATTTAAAGAACGTAAGTACCAGCTAGGCAATGCCGTTTAGCTCTCACCACTGGAATGTCAATGTCTGGCCCAGGAAATCCCCACACTTTGAGAAGCAAAAAATCATTATAAAGTATACCAAACTCAAAGCACTTAAACATCCAACCTGAATTATCAATAACACTTTCACAAAGGAAAAACCAAAGTACTATATCATCAAGCTCCGTTCTCCTTTCTGTTAACAAATTAGTATATGCCAAAACGAAGAACAGTAATTACTCTTCCCTTTACCTGCATTCTCAATGAAGCTAAACCATTAAGACTGCTTCCAACGATAACCCATAAAATCTTATCTTTTCACAGAAGTCAAAGGAAGTAAAAGAGGATAGAGTTGAGAATCCATCAAATATTTAGCACAGTAAAAAACAAAAACAGCTGCTTTAGACACAACTTACGCAAAACTTATCCCTGTCCAGCATTTTCTTAGAAACCAAGCAGGCATCAAAATCCTAGCTTTAAAAATTCAGGAAAAGAATTAAACTTTAGGCACAAAGAGAAAGTGGACATAAACCTCAGAGTCGAGGAGATTTCCGGACAGAGCAGAACCGCCGGGAGCACAAAGGCGGTCGAAGATGGAGTTCATCTCCACTTCCATGGAGTTCCTCTTCTCCATAAGCTTCATCGCCTCCGATTTCAAGTTCGTTGCCACCATTTTTTCACTATACCCTTTGACTTCAAATTAACTAAAATGCCTTCCAATTTACCCAAGACCCTATATTGATATTCGCGTTTGCTCTGCGCTGCTCTGTTTCAATTTCTGTAATGTTATGGCGAGGCTTTTCACGTGCAAGCTTGAAGAAGAAGAAAAGTCCCTCCCCACTCAACGTGAAATTCACGTGACTTGAAGCTCTAGATATTCGGCATAATCTAATGCTGGTCAGTGGTCCCAACACATTCAAGTTTCAACCTTTTACCAAAGTGACGATCTCTTTACTCTTTTGTTCATTTGACGTGGCAGGCAAGCGGGTAGCTTTAGCATTAGATAAGGAATACAGCAACAGTTGTAGAGGCTTTATATTATCTCTTATCATCACCGTTTCCTATGTACAAATACCTATGGGTTATGGTCCAGATGATCACACCCAATAGGAGTTTAGTAGGTTGTTTTTGATGTCGATTCGGCAGAATTTTAGCCCAATAAGCTTTAGTCCAGTTCTTCATTAGTCACTAGTCCTCTATATATAGAGTGGTGACTCCCGCATTGAAAAATGGCAACCGCAATAGCTGCATCTTTAGCCGCTTCGATTGCCTCTGGTGTTGTTGTTCCTTTGTGTTGTCGTCCCTCGTCTTTGATTTATACAAGGTTTAGAACAGGGTCGAGTCTTCGGTTTTCTTTGGCGATTGCACCATTTTGTTGTGGTAGAAGAACCAAGTTCATGGCTAGTTCTCTCGCTCGGGCCACTCTTGGTCTCACTCAGCCTGCCAACATCGATGTCCCTAAGGTGTGTGTTCTTCACTCTCTCTGTACCAACCTTGTGTTTTTTGCAGCTGTGAACTGGGTGGTTGTTGTTGTGTATATGGTTAGATTTAGAATGTTGGACTTTTGTTGGTGAGTTCATCATATTAAAGCTGGTCTATAGATGCTTCAGATTGATGGTTATGTTCTTGTCATCATGGATGATAATTGTCTGGTCAACCCTTTGTTTCACTAAAATTTAATTTCTGATCTGACTCTATTCGTTTTTGACCCACTGCAGTGCTGAATCTTTCTTTTTTTCTTTGCTGCGTACTGATTTTTTCTCTGGCCTTTATTGGTTCTGCACCACAGTTGGGATAAAGATTTATACTTTTGTCTCAGTAGTTAATAGAGTATGCAGTATGCTTTGTCGTATTTTCATGGGAGTATATTCTTTGTTTAGTTCTTATAGGTTATGTGAATGTATTGAGGTTTTTGGAGATTGATCGGTGTTCTTTCTTGAAGAATACTCACGAGTGTTCTTTTTGTTCCTGATGATAATTTGGAAGATCTCTTTTGCTGCAAAAGAAATCGATGCAGTTGAATGGAAAGGAGATATACTCGCAGTTGGTGTTACTGAAAAAGATATGGCCAAGGGTGAAAGTGCAAAGTTTGAAAACTCGCTTTTGAAGAAACTAGATACCCATTTGGGTGGCTTATTGAGTGAAGCATCTTCTGAGGAGGATTTTACAGGAAAAGCTGGTCAATCACTAGTTCTTAGACTTCCCGGTCTAGGTTCCAAAAGGGTTGGCTTGATTGGTCTTGGGCAGTCTGCTTCAAACTCATTTGCTTTTCATAATTTCGGTGAGGCCATTGCAGCTGCTGCAAAAGCTGCTCAAGCTAGCAACGTTGGTATTGTACTTGCCTCAACAGAGAGTATTTCAAATGACTCAAAACTTAACACTGCTTCAGCTATAGCTTCAGGTATTACTTCTAAACCTGATTGTTTAATAGTGAATGTTTACACTTCCAGATGGACTTTATTCAACATTTCAAAAATTTTGGCAGGGACCGTGCTAGGCATATATGAAGATAACAGATACAAATCAGAATCAAAGAAAATTGTGCTTAAATCTGTGGACATTCTTGGTTTTGGGACTGGACATGAGCTAGAGAAGAAGCTGAAATATGCTGAAGATGTATCTTCTGCTGTGATTTTTGGCAGAGAGCTTGTGAATTCACCAGCCAATGTACTCACTCCTGGTACGTATTGCCTCCATATTAGCTGATCCCATGAAGTTTTGTATGTACTGCAGTGACTGATTATCAAACCAATTACATTTTTTACGCCTTAAATAGTCACGCACAGAGATGCAGATCTGCACGGTGTGTGTTAGTCAATAACTCCCTTTTTAATTGTGTGCAATCATTTCTATGTTACAGCGGTACTGGCTGAAGAAGCTTCAAAGATTGCTTCCACATACAGTGATGTTCTTAAGGCCAACATCTTGACTGCAGAACAGTGCAAAGAGTTGAAAATGGGGTCCTATCTGGGGGTCGCTGCTGCTTCTGCAAACCCCCCTCATTTCATACATTTGTGCTATAAACCTTCAAGCGGACCTGTTAAAGCCAAGTTGGCCTTGGTTGGAAAGGGATTGACTTTTGACAGGTGATTATAGATATCTGAGAAGAGTCTTCTTTAGTTCTCACATTTGAGAGTTGGTTGAAGAGGGTATGCATAGATTTCCAGAATTTGTGGTACTTTTTAGTTGTATATGCCTTCATTGGTATCCAGGATTACTTATGAATAAGTATGTGGTCATCTTCATATTCGAGAAATTATTTTCCTTCATCTTCTTATCAATCAAATTATTCACTTGTTTGTTTTATTATTTTGTTAGGTTTCCATTTATACCGGCTATTGTTCTTGAACATATTTTTTGTATACTTTCAGTGGTGGCTATAATATCAAAACAGGACCTGGCTGTTTAATTGAGCTCATGAAATTTGATATGGGAGGTTCAGCAGCGGTTTTAGGTGCAGCAAAAGCTATTGGCCAAATTAAGCCTCCTGGAGTAGAGGTAAGCATGTTCTTGTTCTACCATTAGGAATTATATCGTTATCAATCTGTAACATGTGTTTGTTTTTCATTTAATCCTTCAACCTACACCCTGCCTAACTTTTTATCTTGTGCTACAAAACTTTAAATAAATTTTGTATTTGTAGGTTCATTTCATTGTTGCAGCTTGTGAAAATATGATCAGCGGAACTGGCATGAGGCCAGGAGATATAGTCACTGCCTCAAATGGGAAGACAATTGAGGTATTGCATTTTTTAAGATTTTAATAGATTAAATATAAAAACTGTGACCTATGAATCCAATTGAATCGATATATTGTGGATGTTTGAATTTCAGGTCAATAATACTGATGCCGAAGGGAGGCTTACGCTTGCTGATGCATTGGTCTATGCTTGTAATCAAGGTGCAGAGAAGGTAATGTCCAAATAAAAGTATGACAGTACAGATACATGTGTATCAAATGTGTTATGGAGTTTGTAATAGAAACAGGGCAGTGAAAATGACACCTAGATTTGTAATATCTTTTCAGTACTATTTGGGAGTGATGATATAGACAAAATTACTGTGAATGGCATTTCCTCTTCCATCCTATAAAGTGACTTACAGTTTTAGTTGGAAATTTATGTGAGATAAGTGCTTCAAGAGCAGAAGCTTCTCTTCTTCTTCTTCTTCGTGTTCTTCTTCAGTCAATTGAGTTGATGCATCTATTAGCTTTTCATTCTTGATTTTTGACAAGCTTCTTATGAGTCATTGTTGTCCGTAATATTATACAGATAATGACAAAGAATGCTATTTTATGCTACGTTAGCATCTTATTTCCCTTGTTTTGAAGCTTAAAGAGTTTAACCTTATACTGTCTTTTTGGAAAATTTGAAGATTGCCTTAACAATGCTCAAACATCTTGCAGATTGTTGACCTGGCAACCTTGACTGGAGCCTGCGTAGTTGCACTTGGGCCCTCGATTGCAGGTATTTATTACTATGTCATTTGATACTGGTGTAGAATTTTCGTGTGGTTCAGTTCTTGTCTAGCAATGGGTTGGTTTGGAAGAGAAGCAAGTTTTAAAAGGATTCTGAAGTAATTGGTACATGTCATTGTGCCTGTCAGTAGAAGGTTTTTGTACTCTTAAACTTCTTCTTTGAGTCTTCCAAGATCAAAATAAAGTTTCTGACGGTGACCACATTCGCAGTGAAGTCCATGCCATCTGTAACTCTTTGTATGAACATCTAAAGTCGTGATACCAAGTATCTCAGTGCCATCTTATACTAATTAATATGGGAACGTGATTACCTGATGTGATTCAAGTTTGATCACTTGCTTAGCCCATCATTGATTGATAAAAGATCTTTCATTTTATAGGTGTTTTTTCACCCAATGATGAGCTGGCAAAGGAGGTCTTTACTGCAGCAGAGGTCAGTGGAGAGAAACTTTGGAGGTTGCCATTGGAGGATAGTTATTGGGAATCCATGAAGTCAGGAGTGGCTGATATGGTTAATACTGGTGGTCGGCAAGGGGGTGCTATCACCGCAGCCTTATTTCTGAAACAGGTACTTGATCTCATTTATCTGCAGTAGGTACTGATAACTTCATGTTTAATGTTCCTCATAGACATCTTAAATAAACTTGTATGCAAGTCAGCTAGAAACTAAATGCCCCTTCGGTACATGAAACTTTTAATCTCAGAGAAAATGTGAAAGTAAGTCATTGAAATGTCAAGTCGTACGTAAGAATTCTAAGATCACATGCATTTGTATTCTGCTCTTAAGATGGTAATTTCCAATGTTGACATCCTGATAACCTGTGGTTTTCAGTTTGTTAGTGAGAAGGTTCAATGGATGCACATTGACATCGCTGGTCCGGTCTGGAACGAGAAGAAGCGTGGCGCTACAGGATTTGGCATTTCAACTCTTGTGGAGTGGGTCTTGCAGAACTCCTCTTAGACATTTGTCTCAGAAATATTTCCAGGAATGTCTATACAGGAGAAAGAAAGTGGAGGCTGTGAAATAAAAGATGTGGGATGTGTTTTAGTGCTGTGAAATGAGTTGTCACACAAATAAAAAGTTTGTTGGGAGTCATGGACAACTTATCTAATCATACGTTTGAGTTTGAGGTTTAAGCTTCATTTACATGTTTAACTTGCACATTTCAATCCTGTTCCTGATCCTGTAAGATGCTTGCTACTGTCTTCACTCTTCCATCAGGTTTCCAATTTTCAAGTCTCTATGCATGAGTCTGTTTTTAGTTTATGTTTTACATTGTTAGTCTCAGTAGGTGTTTCTGGTGAAATCAAGAACCTTTATTCCCTTAAAATCCCTGAACATGGACATTGTCACGCAGTTCACTAATTGGAACATCAAAATCTGCTAGTTCATGTATGCGTTATATAATTTTTGACACAATCGTATTCAACTGGACCGCGACATCATCACGAAGTCCAAAACACCAAATCAAGCAGAAAACATGGACGCACAGTCCTCGCACGTGCTTCGACTTCCATTCGTTGACCAATCACGTGCACTATATTTGAAATTCATCTTTAATTTTTTAATTTTATATCATAACAGCAACTTCACAGTTCATAGTTCATACATATTTCGCGTTTTAGGACAAAGCAATATTGTATGCTGCTTTCGTTTGTGTTCGTTTGCTTCGCTGCAAGCTCGTTACTTTTTCAACAGTTCTGCACGTATACACCTATAAAATCATTACTTTATCCACACTCAAATCTGTTCCGTGAACTTTTCGAGATTTGACGCATAGTTATGTCCAAAGTTTTTAGCTTTTGAGCTTTTTGTTTCACTTCAATTATCATGTAATAGCCGGAAGGAGCAGAGAGAAGAAGAAGAAGAGCTCATAGAGATGAGTATCTCTTTGACTGTCATGACCTTTAATCTTCGCGAAGATCAACCGGAGGAAGGCCCAAATGCTTGGGGGAAGAGGAGGGATTTGTGTATTAGTGTCATCACTAGTTACTCTCCCGTGATTCTTTGCACCCAACAAGGTTTGTTTCTACTCTTAGGATAGATACTGTGCTTGTGATCGTGTGTTTTCCGTGAAAATGGTTGATCTGGGTCTCTTTTGATTAGTGTTTTGGAAATGGGTCTTAATTAGTTTGGAATGTCACTGAGTTGTGCTGGTAACTTGGCTCTATGTCGCTTGGCACCGTCTTGTGTGCTTGTTTCGTGTTTAATTTCCCTGACTGGCTTGACATTACTGACGTTGAAAATTCGGACAGTTTTCTAACTGTTGTGTCTACTTCCTATTTTTGTTGGAGTCAGGTGTCAAATCACAGTTGGACTTTCTTCAGCAGGGATTGCCAGGTAAATTCTTCAGAATATTTCCATTTAGCTTCTCATTTGAAAACTGATAATTAGAATTTGATCTTACTTTGTTTGGCTACATGAGTAAATAGTTATTATTATAGTAGGGATTGAACAGTGCTGATACCGTGTTTCTATGTACTCCAATCAGATCAAGAGATGTTTCTATACATTTTGCTCTTAATTTGAGTAGACACATCATGTTATGAATGTGATTGAGCTATCCACCACTTAAATAAGTAGATTACACTGATACATGTATAGAGATGTTCTCGTTCTATTCGAATAGCAGAGAATGTTAGCCAAAGGCTGATGCTTGATAAATGCTTGTTTCATTGGCTTGACAGATGCTTGTTTTATTGGGTATGCTTGTAAATAGCTCAATTGTCCAGAGTCATTCTGTTATCTTGCAAGAAACTAGAAAATTTCAATGTTGTCACTATCATGCTAGGAGCTGATAACACTACAACTGCAAATGATCAACAGGAAAAACCTGTACAGTTGGAATACTTATAATCAGTAAATGTGACTTTTTTCTTGTTTTTTTAAATTGTTTCCGTAAACTTCTGACACGCTGCCAAAAATGTTTGATCTGTGCTTCTGATTAGTATATGGAATTCATTACTTAAGGGTTCTAGGTCCCATTATGAATTAGAAGATACCTATTTTCTTTTTATGTATGCTAGTTTGGCATCCTAGAAATTCCTGTTGTTCAAGTGCGCCACTCTTATTTTCATCAATCTCAAATTGGGATCATGTTAGATGCTTTGTGATGTTTATCAGGCTATGATCAATTTGGAATATCAAGAAAAGGATCTGAAGATGCATCAGATGAACACTGCACCATCTTCTATGACAAGGAGAAAGTATGAATCTGACCAAAGTTTTTGCTTAATCAAGTGTATCAAATCCTGCTTCCTTGTATTAATGTACTTTTCATGTTTATTGAAGGTGGAGCTTCTAGAGGGTGGAACATTTTGGTTATCTGAGTCACCTTCGGTCCCGGGAAGCACATCATGGGGTGCTGCAGTTCCATGTATTGTAACATGGGCGATATCCTTCATACTAACACTACACAACATTGAACTTTTATTCACTAAGTTTGGTTTCCTGTCTATATTATAATTTTGTGTTCCTGTACTGTAAGAGTTCTGCATTGCTTTCTTTGACAAGATGTCCACACATTTCAACTGAAAGGTGTTGAACCACCGGGGTTTTCCTTTCAAATAGTCAATACAAATATGGATGAGTTTAGTCCTCGTGCCCGGAGGCGAAGTGCTTTACTCACATGGCAACACATTGCATCCTTACCTCCCAGCTTGCCAGTTGTATACTGTGGAGGATTTAACACACAAAAGGAATCAACTACGGGACGTTTTCTTCTGGGGAGATCAAGGTAGTTTTGGTACATAATGGTTATGCTGTAGTATTTTGTCTACATTTCTAAATGCTTATGGCCTTTTTCCAAAATGTTGTTCCTAATAGAGAGCATGGTGTTGTGGGAGATATGAGAGACACATGGGCCAATGCTCGAGTGAGGAAAAATGTTTCCCTCATACGAACTTATCATGGATTTAAAGGTACCATCTCACAACTTGATGTTGATCTTTTAGTTCTCTGTTATTTTATGATTATGTACTTACAAAGTATCAGCAGGTGACAAGCAAGGTGCACTTGAATTCCTCAAGTTGATATTCAGAGCACTATGCCTTTGTTGGGACCGCCAAACTCAAGATCTACATGTAGACTGGATTCTTTTCAGAGGTAGATCTTTGATTCCTGTCCTTTGTGAAATCGTGAATGACAACATCGATGGGTGTTATCCTTCCTCACACTATCCAATATTTTCCGAGTTTATGCTTCCTCGGTCTGTGAGACCACTTGAACCACCTCCTGCTGAAGAACAAAACTAAGTCGCCCTCTGATCTGAGGTTGACATCTCCAGACCCCTCATCCCCTTCTCATCCCTTATTCTTTTGACAATCTAATGACAAAGAATGTGGTTGGTTTTATTGTTGGAAATCTGGCCACTTCATGGCCAACATTTTCAGTTGTTGCAAGTGATGGTTAACAGATAACTGAGTTTCTGTTGCATCGAAAGCAACATATTTCCTTCGAGAATTATGTTGGTCTCAAAAGACATTTACGTGAAGTTTTCCTGCGGGTGGATATTATGTTAGCAATTCTGAAATTAGAAAACAGAGTTGTTAGCAAATGATAAGATGTATGAAGTAGCTTGGAAGTTCATTTTGGTTGTTTTTGATGGTAATGAAAGATTAGATTGTCTTTGGTTGCAATGTTCAACCTGGATCTAGTATCATATCTTACATGTTGATTGAATTCGAAACTAGATATGTTCGATTCTTGAAATATATAACTGAGCAGATGATAGCTTGCATCAAGGTGGAAATGCTTGTAAGTTCCAAAGGCTTGATGGTTGCCACGAGAACACCTAATAGATTGTTCTTTCCCCCAATTGTAGTAGTGTGGACAGGCAAATGAACCTTAAGACGACATCTACTTTCCCTGAAGGATTAGGCATGAAAGAAGATGTTCTCAGCTTGGACAACATCAAACAACGTTGCTTGTAAAGGGAAGTACGAAATTTGGTCACGGGTCAAATTGAAAAGCATTGATAAGCACTACCAAACCACTAGACCTAACCCTTTACTGGTGAGTGAAGGACAAGTAGAATAAGTTTCGAAGACAGGCAGTGACCTGAGAACTCCATGTCCTCCATTTTCAGTCAGGAGGAGTCTTGTGAAGTAGAAATATTAACAATGCACCAGCTTTGACTATTAAGTATATATAGTGGCCTTGCATGACGCTTGCTAAGGTTGGTTGCAATGGCGGAGTCATTTGGGACCGGTCACTGACTTCCACACAACGTCAAGTTAGGGGATGATCGGTCCCTTTCACTCCTCTCAATTCACATGACTAGCAACCCACAAAAAGCAACTCCAAAATGGCAGCAACCGTCTCTTCTTTTATGGAAAGTCTACTTGTCCCTTACCAATAAAAGATCAGAATCCTTCTGATCCAGTGGTCCGAATTTTGCTAGCTACATAAGAGATATAAATGATGTTAATGGTCAAGAAAAAGGGTTTTCTGTTTTTTCTTCAATGGTCAACAAAATGAGTTATTCTCAATTTTGACGGTCAAAAGATTGTATCATAACTCCAAATGAGAAAGAAACTCATATATCTACCTTTAGTTTGTCTTAAGCGAATTGCATCAAATTATTCTTCTGAGGATGTTTTAAAAACTAGATCGAAAGTTAAACCAATAAGATAAGAGGTTTAAGGTTTAAAAGGTTTAATCGGTATTAGATAGTCATAAAATCAATCCAAAAATAAATAAATTTTAAAATATAATTAAAAGAGATTGTTATAGTATGATGTTTAATTGAAAAAAGAGATTGTTAAATAAAAATTAGTTGATTTATTTTAGTTTATAAGAACTTATTAATTACAAAAATTGGCAGATTAATTAATAAACTAATTAGTTTTTAACAACAAGAGTTAATAAAATAAATTGAACCTGAAAGTTAAAACTGAACCGAAAGGTTGAACTATCCAAGTTCTTTATAGTCGAACGATTAAATTTAATAATAAACTCTATTGAATAGAGATAACAATAGACTGACCTATGGACATAAATTTAAGTGTTTTCAATAGATTGACTCATAGGTCAAATCAGGCCAGTCTAATCCGAAGCTCAATTTTTTTAAATAAAAGTATAAAACGACATTATTTTGTTTATAAAAATTAGGTCTTGAATAAGCTTAGACTTAAGCAATCTAAGTTCGGACTTAATTAAAAAATATTATTATATATTTTTAATTTTAAAAAATTAGTGATACCGACTTACTGGAAGAACACATTGATCTTAAGTTATGTAAAAAGAATCTTTATCTTGTTATTATTTTACTTCATCTGAATTACAGATTTTCCCATCCTGTTGGTAGACCTATTAACACGTAATAATTGTTAGTAATAAATACTTAATATTCGTATTAAGACATAATAGCTTTTGTACGCTTTGACAAAACTAAAAGCACAAAAGTCAACTTAGCTTCTAATTAATCATAAACTATACCAGAAATCCATCTCTGAAAACGAAGAAAAATAATAAAAAATGCCTTTTTTTTTTATACCGGCGCTTTCTCGTGCTTCTCGTTCTATTAAAGGAAACAGACACAGGCGAAGATCACCCTCCGTTTTTTCAGTTCTAGAGAGAGAAAGCTAAGTAGTTTTCTCTTGAGAGAGATAGAAAGACTGTTTTAGGACGACATCAGAACTGTGCTTTTCATCAGAGATTTTGCGGATCCAGATCGGCGGTGGCGGTTATGGCCGGAATCTCAACTACACCGATTGTACGGATCGCCGTATTCGTTTTGCTTTTGGTCCACTCTCACTGCTTCTATCTCCCCGGGGTTGCCCCTCAGGACTTCTTCAAGGTAACTGCAATATGCACGGGGTCCTTTACAGTTGATAATGCGTGTATCTTGACGCATTTGTTTACTTGTCCATTTCGTGCCTTTATTGGGAAAGGCTAGATCTTGCCGTTTTTTGGGTTTGGCTTGGTGATGGGTTTTATTGGCGTTTAAGATCTGTTGGGGTTGTTCTCTAATTTTTATTTGTTTTGGTTTTTACTGTCGGATTGGAGGATTTTTGGTGTGCTTTTGAATTACTCGTTGAATTTATGACCTAGTTGAAATTCTTTCTTGGTTTTTTTACCTCCTTATTCACGTTCAGCTGATTATTTCGTTTGGGGTTTTTATATTTCGAATAGGACGTACGGATGGTGGGACCGTGAGAAAGTTGGAATTAAAGAAGCGCAGACGCTAGTTTTTATCAGCTTTTGTCGTGAGGGGTTGTTTTTAGCTAAAGTAATGAGCTAATAATGTGCTTCATTCAGCAAATTGTTCTTCCATAATGAATAAGAATGTAGATCTTCATTTTTTCCCCTTTGGAGTGGTGCTTGGAAAAGTAAAATCTTGAATCTTTTTTCATTTTCATTCTTTTTAACTAAAACACTGAAGCTTGCTTTTTTGTGTTGTGCATGATCATCCGAAGTTTCCAAATTACTTATTCCACGACAGGGGGGGAGATTCTCTTAAACATTTGGGAAATTAGTACTGAAGGAGGTTGACTAGAATATTATTTGGTTTGGATGTTGGTTGTTGTTAGCCTTTGTTGTAGAACAAATTCACGCATTTTGACTACATTGCTTAGGAGTTGATTTCTTTTTTCTGTCAGAAAGTTTAAAATTCAAGGATATTTTGATGCATAGGATTAAAGATTTCAATTGCAGATTCTTGAAAGAAGACGGAATTTGTTTCTTCAGTTGAAAAGAAAATTTACAATTAATTTGATGATAGAAATTTTGATTAAATTGAAGCAAGTGCTGCAGACAAAAGAACACTAGACTATCATTGTGGAGGATGCCATGCATTGCTCAAAGAGAAATTTTTTTCTGCAACTTGAATCTGGTGCTTATTTTGTACCCTAGGTGAAAGAGAATAACCGGAATTGTTGTTGCAATGTGAGCATCCATGTATTCTGGACCTAAAAAGAGTTATTCTATTTGAAATTTTACTAGCTGGTTTTTATGTTTCTAGACAACATTTTACCAGTTTCGCCATTTTTTTTGGATTGATAACTTTTTAGGACTGATTTTTGTGTCCATGAATATAGGGAGATGAGTTGAAGGTTAAAGTGAACAAACTGAGTTCTATTAAAACACAACTTCCTTACTCTTACTATTCCCTCCCTTATTATCGCCCGAAACACATAGTTGATAGTGCAGAAAATCTTGGTGAAGTTCTTCGGGGTGATCGCATTGAAAACTCTCCCTATGTGGTAAGTTGGATTCTTAAGTAATCTGATGGTTCTTTTCATATTAATCACTTTTTAGTTGATAAATCTTTTCTTCAGTTCAAAATGAGGGAACCTGAAATGTGCAAAATTTTATGCCACTTGACGCTTAATGAAAAAACTGCCAAGGAATTCAAGGAGAAGATAAATGATGAGTATCGTGTGAACATGTGAGGCATTCTTCCTTGAAATTTTAGCTATTCCACTCTTTCGTTACTGGCACGAATTATTTGATATACTGTGTTGTTTGTTATAGGATTTTGGACAATCTTCCGTTGGTTGTTCCCATTCAAAGACCTGATCAAGAGAATGTTGTTGTTTACCAACATGGATTCCATGTTGGCCTCAGAGGGCAGTACGCTGGAGTAAGCGACAGACTTCATACTAAGTCTATGCTCTTAAGTTGAAACATCTTATGTACTCACGCCAAGGCTTCTCTTTGATTGATTGTTCACAGCACAAGGAGGAAAAGCACTTCATTCACAATCATTTGGCATTCACTGTCAAATATCACAAGTATCTTCAAACAGATTCAGCTAGGATTGTGGGTTTTGAAGTGAAACCTTATAGGTACTTGCTCTATCCTAGAAATTCTGCCATAACTTATCTTGATTTTAATGTTGAGACCTGATTTTGGCGAGTTCAGTATTAAACATGATTTTGAAGGTGAGTGGAAGGAAGAAAACACACGGCTAACAACATGTGATCCCCATGCAAAGCGTTTAGTTACCAATTCTGAATCTCCCCAAGAGGTTGAGGACAAGAAGGACATAATCTTTACTTATGATGTCAAGTTCAAGGTAAGATCCCATCTATCTTGGTAAAAGAATGTTATTTGCTGATTAAAGTCATAGTTATGGGCTTACTGTGTTTTATCCCAATGCTTGCTTATGTTTCATCCTGCAGGAAAGTGACGTGAAGTGGGCATCCCGATGGGATACATACCTTCTGATGGCTGATGATCAGATTCATTGGTTCTCAATTGTCAATTCTTTGATGATTGTTCTTTTCCTCTCTGGTATGGTTGCTATGATCATGTTGCGCACCCTTTATCGGGATATCTCAAAGTACAACCAACTAGAGACCCAAGAAGAGGCACAAGAAGAGACAGGATGGAAATTAGTTCATGGGGATGTCTTCAGGCCTCCTACTAACTCAGATTTATTCTGTGTTTATGTTGGAACAGGTGTCCAATTTTTCGGAATGATTCTTGTAACCATGATTTTTGCCATGCTAGGCTTCCTTTCCCCTTCAAATAGAGGTGGTTTAATGTCAGCCATGCTCTTACTCTGGGTATTTATGGGGTTATTTGCTGGATATGCTTCGGCCCGCCTCTATAAGATGTTCAAGGGAACAGAGTGGAAGAAAATCACTATCAAAACAGCTATCATGTTTCCTGCAATTGTTTTTGCCATTTTCTTTGTCTTGAATGCTCTAATTTGGGGTGAAAAATCCTCAGGAGCTGTGCCATTTGGAACTATGTTTGCTCTAGTGGCCTTATGGTTTGGTATCTCAGTCCCACTTGTCTTTGTCGGTAGCTATATTGGCTACAAGAAGCCAGCAGTCGAGGATCCGGTGAAAACTAATAAGATTCCTCGGCAAATTCCAGAGCAAGCATGGTACATGAACCCAGCCTTCTCTATTCTTATTGGAGGCATTCTTCCATTTGGAGCCGTCTTCATTGAGCTCTTCTTCATCCTTACTTCAATCTGGTTGCACCAGTTCTACTATATTTTTGGTTTCCTATTCATCGTCTTCATCATCCTTATCATCACTTGTGCTGAGATCACAGTTGTGCTGTGCTACTTCCAGCTTTGCAGTGAAGATTATCTCTGGTGGTGGAGGTCATACCTAACATCGGGTTCCTCTGCCCTATACCTGTTCCTTTATGCTGCATTCTATTTCTTCACTAAGCTTGAGATTACAAAGCCAGTATCTGGGATTCTGTACTTCGGGTACATGCTTATTGGATCGTATGCTTTTTTTGTGCTGACTGGCACGATTGGATTCTACGCTTGCTTCTGGTTTACCAGGCTCATCTACTCATCAGTGAAGATTGATTGATCAACGCTAGTTATCTGAAAAGATTGGCATGCATGTGTTCACACTAGGAAGCAAAAGTTTCCTTGGTTCAGATGGAGTAATGGGAAATTGAGACCTTCAGGTTTACCATTTGGATCCAGTTTTGAATCTTAGAGATATTCCTTTAGTTTCTGCACTACAGGTGCCTTGGCAGATATAGTTATGTGTTTCTCATTTATACGTCCTTTTTCCCCACATATTTTCATAGTAATGTTCTCCACTCTGTGTGTGACATTTGAGGGCCTTTAACCAAAGGGTCCTCCCCATTCTTAAAATGGAAAATAGTTTTATCAGTGTCAGCATGCTTTATCTACCCTTAAAGTTAGGATTTAGATTCCCTAAACCATAGTTGAATTCCAAAACATAAGAAATTACCTAGGTCTTATTATAGAAGCTAGTACTCTTAGAACATGATTTATATGCTTCTGCCTGATTATTCTTTATGCCATGAAAGATGTTGAAATAGTTCCATTTATATGTTGAAGTATGGCTCACTTTCAACTTGATCGGTTGTTGACCCATTTGGGTACAAAATCCAAGCAAACTTGGTATAATTCTATACCTTGAATTGCTAAACATGTTATTCACAAGATCTTTAAGATTATCTCGCCATTCTTGGTGATTTCAGGAGTTGTGATTATGATTATGATTATTATTTATCCTCTCCTCTCCTCGTATTTAGTTCTTTTCAAATTATTTTCACGGATAATTATTGATCATGCCGCTACTGAACCTAAACATTTAATAGGCTGTTTATGTCTCGGAAGCACTTAAACCAGTAAATCAAATAATGATTATCTTCATGGAATCATTGAAGACCTGTTGGTCGAACATCCTGTCATCACTATAATGTACTTAGTATAACTATGAATTATCGATCAGCAACATCAAGGATTGCCTCTTATATGTTTCGTGTTCACAGGGTTCAATCATGAACTTATTTAAGAAGGCTTGTGTAATGGGTGGTGACTGTAATCTCAATCATTTGGAAATGAAAGTGGTTGGCATCTAATAAATAAGGATTCAGAACTAGAAAAGTAAATCAGATTTAAGATACATAACCTCGTTGACAAAACCTGAAGCAGGTCTCGCAAGAAAAATTTGCAGACAAAAGGCAATTTGGGACTTCGAATCGGCTCCCAGAAGAAACCATGCAGTGAATAAAATGGAAATGGGACAAGATATTGTTTATGAAAGTTCCCAAAGCTTTAAAAGAATTCGATTCCCACGTACACACAGGATTTACAACTATTATCTACACTAGCAATACATATACCCAAGAAAACACTTCTTAATAGTCCGAAAGGCCATATAACTGCAGTTTGGATCTCAAAAGTGGTGTTTTATACATTGTTTTAGCAGTTGCAAGTCAGTGAAATCGAATGATTATCATGAGTCTTTAGAAAGGACTTATGATTTATTTGTCAATCCGCATCTTCAGCAGTAAAATCAGGCTCTGGAGGCTTCTGTAGCTTCACTAATTCCCGTGCAGTCCTGGCATTTCGATTCCGATGGACACCTCTAAGAGCATTTGCTGCAAACCTGGAAGCCAAAAATGTGGCACCAAGACTAACATTGTTTCGAGCTCCATCAGATTCCTCTGCTTCTACCTCATCCTCTTCCTCCTTCCGCCGTAGCTCCATATTCTTTCTCTTGACATGCCGACGCCAAGCAGCTTGGATAAAGCAAGCTGCCCAGGTTCTCCACTGCTGCGAGTAAAAACGGAAGGTGTGCTGAACCTGTCTACTGTGGAGACGCCTAAACTGACTGGCAACATATTTCAACTCTTCAGCCATCAGTGCAAAAGCTTCAACTTCAGTTAATGCCTTCACTGTCCTTGTGGAAGATGGGAGGTTGATACCAGATTTTGGATCCAATGCCCAGGTCAGAAGCTCCTCTCCACAGAAATCACCTTCTTTCAACAAACTGCGGTTAAAGAAACCACTCCTCCCACCATCTGTGGTTACACTCTCAAGCCGACCTCGTATGATAAAAAGCATTTCATCCACTGGATCTCCTTCTCGAACTATATAAGTGCTCTCTGTAAACAAGCATGGTTTCAGCCGCTCACAAATGGCATCAAGTAATCTCTCATCCATATTCTCAAACAGAGGCACCTGCAAGGACGAGCATATTAAGTAATGACAATGGAAAAATGAGAAAGAAAATGCCAAAAGCATCCGTTCCTATAGTAATACAGTTGAGGCCAAAAAGGTGGGAGAAAAATATTGAAATAGAGAACTCTGAAGCTAATCAGTACAACATCCTTCATTTCAAACAGACCTAAAGGTTCTCCAGGAAATGCATCACACCTACTCCAGTTGGCTCCAAGTTCCAAACATTATCACTTAGTTATCCATAAAATGGAAAAGTACAAGTGTTGGAAATATAGGAAGTCATACATGAAGTAAATCCGGAAAGAAATGCCAATTCTACAAGAATCTGAGAATCTTGGGAATTGTGCTGAAAGCCTTGTATGCTGATATGCTATATATTTGCCTGAGAAATTAGATTTTGCATACTACAAAAAGAAGGCATGATGGGATTATGCATCCCCGATATCCTCAGGTGAGACAAACCAACAGATTGCCTCGAAGGCTAGGGAAAGTGGATGAGAGCAATATGGAGCAATTAGATCTGTTGACTTACCCTCCTGACCAAAGCCAAGCAAAGATGGCGTTTGATGTCTCTCCTCAGATCTTTTGGCAGAGTTTGCACCAGATTTTCTTCATCCACTCCCCGTGTTTCCAACCACTTGTACTGGTCATAGCGCCTCACACGTTCCCTAAGATCTTGAGGAAGCAAGCGATGATGCATCCACTGTTCTGAGTCACGCCTTTTGACTCTCATTTCCTCCAATCGTATTGTAAGTGATTGAAGATAGGTCTGTTCCAAGGATAAACCCCCAAAAATTGAATAGTGTTCAGTAAACTGTATTTCCCTTTTTCTATGTTCCTTCGTATATTGCTTCAAGCATTTTTCATAAATTGAGGACAATCTTTGCATCGGCATTCTGATATAGGAATATATTTTACGAAGAGAGTACAAGCCAATATAAGGAAAACAGATGGGAAGGACTCTCACGTACCTGCATATTCCCAATTAAAAGTGCAAAGAGTACGAGTCCAAATATGGCCAATGCTATGGAAAATATGACCTCTCCAGGATAGGTGCTAGTTTGAAGCCCTTGCCCAAGTGTGCTGCAAAGATGTGGGGAAAATTAGCTTGCTATCAATAGCCTAAATATCACAATGAATAACGCTCCAGCATTATAATCAAAATCTGAATGTGCAGACACCTTGCTTTCTGATCTCTCCCATTCCCAACAGAATATTATAACAAAAAGTACTTACTGACTAGCTCCAGAATACTAAATCAGCATGCAGAGTGACATTCTCTCTTATTACAAATTTGTGTAAACTATTGTCTCCTCTTAGAGAGAGGTTGTCATCACTTTCCAATTACAAGCTAAGAAGCCCTAAGATAACATAATATCACTCTCAGAAGAAACCCCCAAGATAAGAACACATGCTAAATCAAGTCAGAACAAACAAAACTTATCAGTTATGGACGTACCTTAAATTCTGAAGGCCCCACCACAACGAATAACAGTACTTAGAAATGAACTTCCTTGATGAAACAATGCCAGATGATAAAGCATTTTGATAGATACCGAAATCAAATGGTCCATTGTCATCATTTGCTGAGCAATTTGATTGCAAACCAGAGGCACTAATGCTGCTCCAAGCAGCATAACCTTCCATATTTTGATTGCTGCAATACAAAAAATTTTTGTTGCACTTGGAAGCCTCAGTGCAAACCAAATTTTGCCAGCATGTGTCCCTTCTTTCTACAGCTAACAAATACCAAAAAGCACCAACTATCTGCAAACAATATTTAAGAAAATATAAAAACAAAACGCCTAACCAGTCTTACAATCAATGATGGTCATAACTAGAAAAGAAGCGCTCTAGTCCTATTATCATACAAACATTCCAAGCCATATAAAAAATCAAGCTTTCTCTATATGAAGCCTGTTTATAAGTATAATCCCAAAAAACAATCACCGCAATCAACAACTGCAAGTTAACACCAAGAGTTAATTATATAATGTAAGTGAAGTTCCAAAAAGTCATTCCGAAGGTTTCACTATGTAAAGCTTACTTCAGCACCTATAATCACACCCCAAACAACAAAAACATAAAGAATCTCATAATATTTACAAGAAAAGACATCAAAAGTTCATTCATATAAATGAAGGCTCCAGAAGACAAAAGAGCACATTAAAACAATGTCATAGATGGCATCCAATAAATGAACAAACAATAGATGATAGACTAGTGGAAAGCCTGTCAACTTACATGACTGGCGAGCATGTACAAAAGCAAATAACATGCAGCACCTGCCCAAGCAGTTTCAACAAAGACACCTGATGTCCTTTTCAGTTCTGAGGTTAAGGGCAAGATACGAAGAAATCTAGGAACATACTGGAGCAAGACAATGAAAAATAAGGCTCGTTTCGTGTTCAAGACATCCGAACCTCTCGACCTCACAAGAAATCTCCAAATCACAATCTGCGAAAATGCAAAAATGTTAGAAAGGCTAACAAGTGTTTTCCAAGTTGCAACATCTATTGAAATTTGCAACAGTGACAAAACAAATGCCATTGCACCACAATTATAAAGCTCATCCACCATCAGTTGAAGTGCTTATCAGAGTGCCAAGTAGTGATGGAAAGCCTGATGTGCATGCATAAGAAATGATTGCTATGGAAAGCCTGATGTGCATGCATAAGAAATGATTGCTATGGAAAGCCTGATATGCATGCATAAGAAATGATTGATCTCGCAAGAGCATATGTACTGAATATTTGCATTTACACAAAGAAGGCAAATTGTAAATCTGATCAGAAAGCACGTTCAAAAGGTCAATCAAATGAAAGAATTGGTAAATAGTTATGTGAAATGCAACTTAACAAAGATTAAAAAGTCCTTCAGATGGGAAAAAATTCTTGGTCAGAACAATAACAGGCACACATTCTTCGCATAAACAAACAAGTATACTTAAAGTGGCAAAGGCTAAACCTGTGGCAGGGGGATGACTGAAAGAAAATCAACAATGAAATATTGCTGCAGATATCTCCTGGCTATTTTTGCAGGATCTATGACAAGTTCACCTCGCCCGAATACTCGAGAAGACGGGGCTATGTATGCTGTTCGAAACTGGAGAGCCATTCGAATGAGGTAGAAAGCATCAACAATTGTCCTCAATGTGGTTGCTATAATCGCTAACTTTCGATCTATTCCAAGACAATTTGCTGAGTCGTCAAAAACTGGAAGATAGTAAAACAGAGGGTCCACAGATACTGCCAGGATACATGATATAACAAAAAGTTTATTGCAGAACTGAAGAAATTTATCTTGAGGATCAAATATCTTCTTCTCGGACACTTTAAGGTCTTCTGGAAATACAGCACGAGAGACTCCAAATCCAAGTGACCGACCAATAGACTTCAGTCCCTCAGATCCCTTTCTAATCCCTCTCTTAAAAGACCTTGGAGCTGTACTGGTCCCCTGCCCAGTACGGTTAAATCCCTCAATACCAAATCCACATTTGTTCACTCTTGTATCAGGAGATGACAATCTTGAATCCAGATCATCCAATCTAAGATATAATTAACAGAATAAATAAGAAACACATCATTCAATTGAATACAAAAAAAATCCAAAATGAGAAGAAAAAAAGAATCAGAAGGCAAATAATAAAAATAGAAACCAACGATTAACAAAACAACCACAACAGCCAACAATTGCAAGCATATGACCTGCAATGGCTTAATAATATGAAAATGTCAAAAATTATCCAATTTTCTCATCCTTCACTAACACCAAGGGGAAGGAATGAAATTTGAACTATGAACCTCACAAACTTATCTCTCTGGCCACCAAGGAATTGCGATTTGTAGTTATAATCAAACATTGTCTTCACAACTGTACATATACACCTGCAAGCCAACAATCTCTAACGTTATTTACGTTATGAACAACAAGCGTCAATATCATACATCCCAGCCCAAGTGCTAAGGCCAGTTCTTGAACTGAGGCACTAAAAGCAAGCAAAGAAGTATTCAAATACAGAAACTTTCCACACCCTAATACCAATCACCTCCCAAAACCAATATAAAAACGGAAAAAGGGAAAAAAAAAGTTGAAATATCTGCAATTGACTTACGATGAAATGCAAATGGCTGATCTAATTCGTTGGATCTCTAACAATTCTACTCTCTACAATCCACCTGTTGACATAATAAATTAGCCAACTGAAATATAGCAATAATATTGAAAATACATACACATACTACAAGATTGAAATTTCCCAACTTTTGAACTAAATAAGCAACAAAACTTCAATACAAGAATTTCCCCTCAAACAGAATTCCCATTTCACCAGTCAAACGAAGTCTTTGCATTAAATCCCAATCACAAACTCAATTCAATTTCCCACCGTACATCAAAGAATCTCGTAACCTATCGAGCCTACACCCAACTCAGAGAAAGAGACTCACAGCGAACAAATCTCGGGGTTTCAGTTGACAGATTTAAAGGATAAAGATGAAGAGATGCGAAGACTTGGTCTTAGTGAGAGAGAGAGAAAGAGACAGTGTGTGCGGAAAAGAGCGTTATAATTTGGCGAGAAACTACGTGGGAGAGAGAAAGAGGGCGCGTTTGGATGGTGCGTTAAGATAGAATTACGCAAAAACCAGCTACCAAGTCAGCCACGGCCGGCGGCTGACAGCTTTCAATGATGTTAGAGTAAGAGCCACTACCTCCATCACTGGCGGTGGCTCCGTCACTGCCACAGGGCATGGTTTTTCGGGTTAAAACCGGGTACGGGTTATCGTCGCAACAAGCCTGTATCTTCTTCGGACAAACGCTTCCTAGGCAAGTCGCACTAGGATTTTTAAGCTATGAACTCCTATTGACCAATTGAATAAAATTAAAATTTGAGATATTATTAAAAAATTTAAAATTCAATTAAATTTATTAAATAGACTGATTTGTGATAATTTATAAAAATTAATTAATTAGTAAAGAATAAATCAATTAATTAATTTTTAATAATAAAAATATTAAATAAATAAATAAATATTATTAAATTAAAAATAATAATTCAAAATTTTTGTAATTAAAGTGATTCAATGTTTTAATTATTACTTTCAATTATTACCGATCCTCTTTGAGTCCTTACCTTTGTAGTAGTGATTGACGAGCCCAATAAAATATCCAAGAAAATGTACTTTAGTGTATATTATTTGCGGGTGACATTATTTTAGTGAATAAGACAAAAGAGATGGTCAATATCAAACTTGAATTTTGGAGAGATACGTTAGAATTGAAGCTCTTTAGATTCAATAAGACTAAGATTGAGTATGTAGAGAGTAATTTTTTGGGACTGTGAGTAGGTAATGTTAAGGAGGTAAAGATTGATTTCGAAGTTATACCACAAAAGAAATATTTTAAATATTTGGGTTTTATCATCCATAGTAATAGAGGGATTGATGAAGACATAGTCCACCGGATCAGATCTGAGTGGCTTAAATGGCAAAGCGCATCAGAAATTTTATGTGATAAAAAGATACCATTTAAAGTTAAAGGTAAATTATATCATTTAGCAATTAAAATGTTGACTCATCAAACAAGTGCATAATCATAAACTAACGGTGACGGAAATGAGAATGCTCCGATAGATGTGTAACCTCACTAGAAGAAATAAAGTCAAAAATGTAATAGTAAGGAACAGATTGAAGGTAGCTAATATTATTGACAAACTACGAAGCAAATAAGACTTAGATAGTTTAGAAATATTAAGAGGGGACACCCCCAAACGCTCTAATGCAAAAATGTGAGAAAATAGTACTCAAAGACTTGTAAGAGAAAATAAAGGAGACCTGAAAAGAATTAGAGAGAGGTGATTAGGAACAATATGACAATATTGGAATTTACCAAAGACATGATCCGCAATAGAAAATTTTGATGTACTAAAATTCAAATGAAAGAGCCCTTGGAAAGAGATTATTGTAATCCTTCTTGTAGTTTGCCTAAACTTTTCAATAAGTAGTACTTAACTTGTAATGATTTAGATGGATTTAGTAGCTATTATTATTATTATTATTATTATTGTTATCAGCATTATTAATAGTCTTATCACCACCACTGTTACCACAACAACAACTATTATTATTATTGTTGTTGTTGTTATTGTTATTTATTTATTTATTTCCTCCTCTCTCACTCTAGCTCTCGGTGTCTCTTTCTCTCTCTCCCTATCTTTCGCTTTCTTTCTTTTTATGTGGGTCATTTGGAAATAATCTCTCTGTTAGTTAGATGTAAAGTTGCGTACTATTAGACATTCTTAGATCCCGCGTCTCAGCAGAACTCATACTGAATATTGTTGTTGTTGTTTAATTCAAGTACTTATATTCCATTTTATGCCATAAAAGCATATATCTTTGTAAATAATGATGCTGAGAAATTCGATTTTATATTGAACTAAAAATGTAATTTTAGATTTATTTGTTTTTTAAAAGATATTATTGAATAGTACCTCTCTTTAATTCGACATAAATTTCAATAATCTACCAGTCCAAAACCATAACAATAGAGGAATATTTAGCAATCAAATCATCAATCCTACTATTATGAATAGATTGACAAAAATCATAAGAACAAATATTGGTGATGCTAAGAGTAACTCAAACTTGAGTATAAATTAATCTGAATCAGATCAAACTTACTTTACTCTGTTGATTTTAAAACAATCCAACTTAATTTTTTATAATTAGTCAAGCTAAAAAATATTAATCAAATTTAAATTAGATCAAATTAATTTATCTCGTTAATTTCAAATATGCCTAAGACAAGATTCCAAAGTAAAATATGTTAGTAGCATACAAAGTATGGGAACCAAGACACTTGTATTGGTTTAACAGTAATGAAACTGAAGAAATGTGGATATCGATCATCGAAACTCAGGAAAACTGTAATAATTGCATTGGCACTGAAGATGTAAGTGGCCAATTCTGGAAAACTTGTCATCAGCACTCTAGCAAATCATCGAGCCTTTTCAGCCCCCTGGCATTCAACTGCCTTACCACCTGGAAATGGTCTCTTGTGCCAACCGAAGCTGGAATGTTTGTGGATGATAAGTGTATTATGATATTCAATCAGTGGTTGTGTGTATTTTTATGCCAGCGTCTTCACGACCAAGACACACCACAAGGCCACAACCTGATCCGTTCCTGTTTCAACCTAAACAGCCCTAACTATCCCACCTAATTAAGCCATTAATACTATGCAAAATTTGTGGAAAACCTTCAATCTTGATTGAGAGCATGTTGAAGGAATAATCAAGATGACAGAATAGAAACGTATATTTGATTTAGAGCGCAGGTAACAAACACGAAAGAATACTAGAAAGAAAGAAAGATACACAGAATCAAAGAGAGAGCAACATTTCCATTCACATATGACATACTGACATAGCCGTTGCAATTCAGCTTAAATACTGCTGATATACGATTCAGTAGTTCTTGGCATAGGGTTAAAAAGCTGGACTTTATTTAAACGCAGTGTATATTGTTTAACATCTAACGACTAGTGAACTTCCGTTGTTCATTCCGTCATCATCTTCTTCTTCATTTGCCTCTGCAACAGAGCATCAGCAAGTGCATCTCTAGCTGCATTGCACAACAGCTCAGGGTCACTTCCTTCTATGGGCTTATCAATACCCTCATTCCCAGCAGGCATAATTTTCCCAGTTCCCCGAACAGTCACAGGAACCACTGGCACTTTCATTTTTGTTGGAACACTAAATGCACCCTTCTGCAAGTTTTTTTTTTTTGAAAAAACCCTTCTGCAATTTAGTAATATCATAGGACAGGGGTTTAGAATACTGGTATTACAATCCAGCAGTGGTAAAAGGTAAAAGTTATGCATCAAGCAGGGAGTAAGTAAGGCAGACAAGCAGCCCATCTACTTAACCAAGCTATAAGACCTATTAAGGACGGTTAAGTGATCCAGGGGCAAAAGCTGGATGTCCTCATATGTGCTAAAGGTTAAACTTAGCACTTAAAAGGCTACTTCACCCAACTCTTAACTGGGAAAAAAAAGAGAGAGCTTTCTCCAGGCACGAGTTCAGAGAACAAAAAGATACCCAGATGCAGTGGCAGAAGATTGTGATGCATGTCAAAGTCAGAACTAAAGTATCTCTTCAGTAGAAGTCTATTATGGTATGTTTTCATTACCATATCATATCCATTTTCTTTAAATCTATTTGAAGATTATTCACATATAGCTAAAGAATAAGAAGAGAACCGCCATCTTTTTTTTTCTGCAAATCATTCTTAAATCAAATTCTTTTTTGATTAATAGAAAGTTTGTATTTCATAATTCAACGGTCACATTAGACATGAACAAAAGATCTGTAGGAGCTAACCTTGAAAGTGGATAATCTCCCATCTTTTCTCCGCGTGCCCTCTGGAAAGGAACAAACAGAAGCACCCTTCTTGATCAGATCCATGCATTTTTTTTAACATTCCTGCATGTGTAGAACTATCAACATTCAAATCCACATTAAGAATAAAAATAAAAATTTACAACAGCATAAGAAACCTTAGGAAAAGAAATAAATGAAAAGGGATACCAGGCTTCTGCTGTCCATTCTCTTCAAAGGAATGACACCCATCATAGACACGGCCCACCTGATAATAGGATGCAGAAATATGCTAGTTTTACTGATGGACTTAAAGCTTCTGCCAAGTGCGAGAAGAGTGAAGATGTCTAGGAAAGTTTGGAGGTTTGATACATATACAGCAGGGATATCTGGATGTGGGAGATTCTCCAGTCCCTCATACTTAATTTTGAAAAAGCGAGTAATAGTTACTATTGCCCAAATTTTTGCAATTAAGTGATGTGCTTTTTGTCGATAACAATCCAACAAAAGCACAAAAGGATGTTGCACCCACATTAGCACAAACAGAAAAATAGCAGCAATTGCAGTAACAGCATACAAGCATATTCCTTAACTCTTGACAGAAATTTGATAGCTGCAAGTTACGAATTTTGTTCAAGGTACGTGAGGTTGAAGGTTAAATAAGACAAGTAACTGAGGAGGCTCATAGAAGGATCTGATAGTGCATACACTGCATCAGGTATCGCAGTTCCTGTGAGTTCAGATCTCACAACAACACTCCTTACCAACTTATCTCTTTTGTGTTGAATATAGTGGAAATGTGTTTGGTTTAAACCCTGCACAAAAGGGGGCAATGGAATCTATTTTTTTTTTTTTTTGAAAAGTTAAATAGAATTAATAAATGGAAGAAATACAAAGATAAGGTCAGACTTGAGAACAACTAAGGGAGAGCAGAGTTCATCTCTTCACAACGCTAAACGGTGCCAAATGCATTAAACATAAAACGACTACGTTATAGACCCACAACAAAAACGACGGATAATGTCTCCTTAGGGTAAAAGTAAAACCGTTTCTCTCATCTGCGTAGGACTCCAGAAGCTTCCCAATTAGGTTAAGAGTGTCGAGGTGTTCTTCAAGCTCTCTTCTGTCAGTCTCTTCCATGGTGATGATTTCTGCCTTATTTATGTTTTCTTTTCGTATTCTCTCTGGCGGTGGTTAATAAAGGCTCTGATTTTGATTTTGTTTAGATCTGTTTAGATCTTCAGATCTGGAGCGCTGCGTGAGTGTTGTCGTCGTTCAAGGAAAGTGTTTTGTTAATGTTTGCTTCATCTGCAACTAATTTCTGATCACTCTCGTTTCTTGTTTGGTCTCCGAAAGGATACTTCTCAATCACTTGTTCACATCAGCTTGGTGGTTCAGTTCGTGCCAGTCAATGCCGAAAGGCACTGGAATCTATTGTTGCTTGTTTGAAACACAGCATAAACCATTCAGAGCTGTTATCAAAGGAAGAACACAAGGAAGAGCTAATAACTCTCAACTTATCAAGCAAAGGACCAACGAGACAGCATCGATAATCAATCAACCCATCTCATAATTTTCATGAAGCTATACACCCAAATATCACTATCGTAACCGTTAAAGGTACTACAAAGCACATAAACATAACATTGCATGTGAGGACACATTTTATAACAACCAATGATCACTACACTACAACAGGGACCCAAAATCAATGATTAAAGTACAAAAAAGCTTCAGAAAATGAAACATTAAGTTGATTCTTGTCATTTATTACGAGAAGGCATAAAAAGAAAGAAATTTATGAACTTACAGTGCCTTTAATTCCTAATAGCTGCCTGGTTATACCGAGAGAATCCCAGATTTAGTTCACTTACAGTGGCTTGAATTCCTAATAGCTGCCTGGTTATACCGAGAGAATCCCAGATTTAGTTCTTTACACACAGAGGACTGCGTGAATGGGAAAAGAACATACAAAGTTATAAAACAAAGGAAATGTCCTGTATTAGATATAAAAACAACGTATTATAGCTTTAAAACTGCAATATTTGACACCCCAATCTCATCTTAACAAACTGAAGAAGAGAGAGCAGACAGGCGCCTAATTGTCTGTTCATTTCAATTGATTTGATCCTACTTGTAAATGCTATCCGATTGAAACTTTGAATGCCTCCAACTTCTTGTTGGATATCTGTTACTCAAATTATAGAATTACCACGAAGAAGTCCTTGTATCAACACTCAAACGGATTCCTAAATTTATGCATCAACTGTTACAGTAATTCCTGATGCTCATACACAAGTCACTGGCCCTTTTATTTTACACTCCACCAATTACACGGAACAAATGAAAGGCGAACTACAACTTACCCAATTACACAGTCCACTGGATACTTAGCCAATCAAGTTAAAAAAAAATAGGGATACTTACAGGCAAAGAAGACGAGGGAACCGGCTTACTCGATCTTCTATGACCTGCAAAATTATCACAAAGAAGGCAGAAAACACATACTTATATACCCAAACAAATACATATATACATATCATATAGAAGTACATACCCAAAGACAAGAGAGGAAGTCTACAGAGAAGAGGGGTGTGAAGAGCGACTTGCATTGTAAATACTAGATAGAAAATGGGTTACTCTCTATCACTACCTTCTCTGCCATGCATGACTCTCAACAGTATGCATACGATAGAAGAAGATGAAGAAAATACAAAAAGACAAAGCTTTTGGGGTTTGTTTTTCGATTGATTGGAAAGAAGTTTCGAATTCCGAGGCAACACAACCCTGGCTTCGTCTTCCGTTCTCAGTCTGGCTTTGTCCACAAAAATAAATGGTTGAGATGCCATGGGACAGGGTAGGACAGAAGATCACGTCCCTTGGATTATAAGATTGAAATTAAATATAGGTCATCCGTTACCGTTATAGTTAGTTAGACAGTAGATTTCTTCATCAACTCGTAGGATAGTGTTGTACATCTAAGCTGCCAAATATGAAATACCACGTACAAAATGAAGTCGATTAAAGACTCCAATTAGTATAATATATGTATTGATAATACGGTCTATTAAAGGAATATATGTGGTGCTATCGTCAACATGCTTTATACATTTCTTTGTTAATCTCGACAACAATCAAACTTTGGTGTGTACAGTGTACACAACAAGAAACAAAGGCAATTGCATGAACAGGTTCCTTGGACCTTGTCCTAGAGGTAATTAGTAACAATATTAAGTTTAACCCAACAATACAGCAAGGTAACTGAAAATAATGAAACAAAAAGTTCACATCCAAGGCCTTGGGTGTGCAAAACCAAGATGGGATTGAGCATAGGAAAAGCAGGATATCAGAAGATGGGGTTTGCATCAATTGCAAGTGGAAGCAATTCCTTATGCTTGCTGCACTGTGCTTGGTCCAGGACAGCCATGTTTTTCACACTTTGAGTTTTCTGATTCATCTGTTTGGTTTGTAGACATGGCTAAGGTTTAGCATGGTATGGATTATAGGAGAAAGAAGATGGAAGAGCCATGAGAGGTGGATAAAAAAAAGGCTCCAGAAGCACCTTATTGTGTTTTGGTTTTCCTTCCACGTTCTGCATATAATGATTAAATGAACTACACAGAAGCATCTCAAACAACCATTTCTGCTTCTTTAGGACTGGAAGGGATGCCAATATCCAACCTCATTGTTGGTTTGTATTCCTCTGGTATAGCAGCACCAGCTTGAATGCAGATTTCCACAACAGCAGGGGCTTGTCCATAGAAGCTCTTCAGCTCCCGTCGCAGTGGTGGCCCCTTCACATCAGGAACATGCCATACATACCTTGGTGGTATCAAGTCATCAAGCACTGCAGCTTGCCAACCGTGCTGTCCGTTACGTTGTTGGTGCTTGTGCGCCCCACAGTTTTGCGCTTTGTGCCCACTAGGTCCAACATGCACCTCCGGGCAATATCCACAGACTCTCACAGGGTACATTTTCATCAGCTTATTGGCTCCTTTTCTCATTTTTTCCCATGCTGCTAATGTTTCTTCAGCAAGCAACAATTTTTCGTCCTCATTAGACGGAGCTACTATTTGTGATATAGGTGTTTCAGTCAACAGTGGCTTCGGAGGAACTTCAGGGACAGGATCCGGTAGATCAGTTTCATCTGCATCAATAAATTCACTTTTGTTGATCCGAATTATTGGCTTTCTTCTCCTTTTTGTAGGATAATCAGGAATATCAACGCCTGCTTGAATGCAGAGCTCAACTATAGCAGCTATTCGGGGAATTGAAAATCTCTCATAATGAGTAATACGCTTGGCAAGCCGATCATAAAGGTGGTAGGACTCAATAGGAGCTAGCACATCTTCAACAGCTGCATTTGTCCATAAATGTAGGCCCTTGCGAAGAGTAGCATATTTGCCTTTACACGATTTGAATGGATGTCCATCGGGTCCTACATGGATTTCGTTACACCAACTACAAAAAGCAGAAAATAAGCATATCAAAACATTCACCAAGGATTTTATATGAACCTGATGAAATCTGTGTGTCCAATTGCATCACATGAATATATGCATCTTGGATCAAGAATACTATTATTTAGCTCCGACCTACGCATATTATACCAAAAACTTATGGAGTCAATGCCATCAGCCTGCCAAATTGAAGGTTCTGGTAATTAATGACCTCATTAGTTTCACTAAACATAAAGACAGTAGACAATACCAAATGGCAAAAGAAATTAAAAACTAGTTATTCTGGCACGTGATTAATATTTCCAGCCTATAGCTATCAAACAAAATCACCAAAGCCCTATACCCAATACCACACTTGTCCACATGACACTCCAGAGGATGAACTAGTTTAATTAATGCTCAAGTCTATCGTAACAACAATCATGTTCCACAATGATAGTCATTGGGACAAAGTACCCATTCTATGTGATTGTAAATAAGAGGACGAAAATTACCCACAAGCATGTACCGGCACCACCATCAACAACTTCTTGAGATTGTTAATTAGCATAATCCTTGCATTGTATACATCATAAGCAAGTGGCACAAGGCTCTTAACAACCAAGCCCTTCCTTGGAGGTGGACCTCTCCCTTTAGGTTTATCTTTTCTGTTCTTGAGTCTTTCCCTTGCAGCCCGCCTCAACTCCACAATGGGTATTGGAAATGGCTTCTTTTCATTCTTTGAGTAATATTTAGGAAAATCAGCATTTTGAGGAAGTTCACTTGTGATCACTAATGTTTGTGATTGACATAACTTCCCTGATGTGATTTTGCACTTTAACTGATGTCTAAGTTTACCATTGTTACGCTGAAGCAGAAAACATAAGAATAAACAACCAACCCAAAAAGAAAAGAGCATGAAGAGCAACAAAAAGATCTCGATGGTTTTTAACAACTATACTTGGCAAAGCCAAGCTAACTGCTGGAATATAAGAAGCGCAATTAGGAACAACTATTTTTTTTAAACTCTACAGACGGGGAAAAATTCGACCATCACATGCAGTACATGATATCTGAAACTACTCAATTTAGAAAGATAACAATTATACTCACACTTCCCATGAATCAAAGTGAACTGAAGCAACTGTGGAATCTAAGATTAGCACCTTAATTGTCACTCTGATCCGTAAACTTCGAAGCATGGCAAACAATTACCAGACACAGTCAAGTGTAACAAATCATGATAAAAGAATTTCCATAGGAAAGTTATTAACACCGTCACTGATCTTTTCATAATCAAAACTCAAAATGGAGTAATTGACACTGACTGTCCTTCCAGATACCAACCACACAAAACACAGCCACGAAAGCATAGCAATTGAAGTTCACTACAGAGCAGGGAAAGCATACCAACAAGAGTTAGCCCAAATTAAGACAAAAAGTTACGGAATACAGCCGTTTAGTGACACAGAGGTTGCAAGCCTAATTTTACTCGAAAACGTTAAAAGAATAACTAAGTGACACAAGAAGAGGGATGAAATCAAAAGCTATTCAAAGAAAGTTCGAGCGCATTAGATTTCCATTGAAATGCCTGCTGCTGACAGAAAAAATGAATACCCATTAAGCAGTAGATGCGATTTAAACTCAACAAGAAAAACCCGTTTCAACCAAGCATCAAATTCCAGTTAGTTCCAGCGTATACATAGCACTGAAACGCTCCATACCTTCAAAGAATGAAGGAAACCAAGACCTGGGCAATGGTTAAATTTGACAAACTCCGAACTTTTCTGATAAGAAACCGTAAAGGCGCCAACTTTAGCAGGGAAAACCGTTGATTCACAGCGCAACATAGCCATGGAAAAGGAATATGCAGTTTACAGAACCTCACTGTGTCGAAGAAACCAACAGCAAAAGAGGATTACGTAATCTGTCCGCAAAAGGGTACCAATCTGTCTAATGGAAGCAGAAGTCAAGTGTCTTATGGGAAGATGATGAATAGAGAAGAATGGAGTAGCCTGAGCCAGTACACATCAGCCATTTCTATGGCAAGATAGAAGAGAGAGTGGACTGAAAATCGGAGATATAATTGGGCTCGCATGGGAAATGGTATTTTTTCTCTTTTTCCATATCTTGTGGAAGTGTGAAATCTCAATTTGGGCCTGAAATGCCTATTCTATGTCTCCTAGAAGAATATTATTTAAATACTATTTAATTATTATAAAATATTTATATATTTTAAATAATAATAGAAAGAGATAAATCATAAATTTTTAAAAATTAAAATTAGTGTATTATCATATGTTTCCTTTATTATGCAATAATAATTTTATAACGTTACTTACTTTAATTGTGCTTATCCTAATTTGATTCAAGATTCAAATCTTCTGTTTCGTTTAATTAAAAACGGCATGGAAGATTTGGTATCGGATTCTCATGTTTATAAACATTGTATAAAACACTTCAATAACTATTGAATGCTAATGTCAGTATCACTAATTTTTGTTTCTTTTTACAGTAAACATGTAACTCTTTATGTTTCTTTTTTAATATTATCGATAAAATTAGTCTTTTTATGCAATGTTTTTAAAACCAGACTAAAAATTAAATTAGTAAGACATAATAATTAAAGCTTAAAAGATTTGATCGTCATTAAATTATCATAAAACTGGTTAAAGATTAAATAGAATTGAAGAATTTGAAAAATTATTTAAAAAATTGTTTTCACTTATTAAAAATTGTAAACTTTATTTGAAAAAAGATAAAAAAGAGGTAGTTAAATAAAATCAATTGATTTATTTTAATTAATAAAAACTGATCAAATTATAAAAATTAGCCAATTAATTAACTAATTAATTGATTTTTAACAACAAAAATTATTAAACTAAATTAAAACAAAATTTGATCTAATTGATTGATTTTTAACAACAAAAATTATTAAACTAAATTAAAACAAAAAATTTGATCAGTTTAAAATTTTCACTGTAAAAAACTAATCAAACCGACTCAATTTTTAAGGTATTGTTTTCATGTATGCTTACCATCGTGATTATCACCACCCATCCCGCTAAGGTTTTCATTTATGCTTATATGGGATTTAAATTCATTAACTGATTAATCTCATCCTGTGATTGAAGAGGGGGAAGAAAGATTAACATTACGCATTAGTATATTTACAATGACATCCACATTATGAAAACTCTTAAGATTCTTTGTGTACTTGCATCAAGATTGTTTTTTTTTTCCCTAAATAATACAGTTTTAAATGGATCCTGTTTAAGCTGCCTTTAAAATACCATATTTTGGTGGCTCCGAAGCACCTCACCCTATTTACTCTTAGATTATGCATTCTGATTACCAAACATGCTGTATATTCCTGGCCTGAAAGCCTTAAGATTATTGTCTGAAAGTCTCCACAAGGACTATGCAAGGTTGCAGTGTAAAGATTCTTGAAGAAGCAATTGGAATAACGTATATAAACAAGGAACTGATTCAACTCCAACAACAGATCCAGAGAAATAGGACAGACAGACAGAAGTTTGGCAAGTACTGTTGATTGTTCAAAACAGGGAGATAAAGTGGACAAAGAGGCAATGAACAGCATTCAACATGTGAATAAAACTCATTTAAGGAGGGTCTTGACAATGGATTTCACGTTGAGCTTTTTGAGATCAGTATAAGACTGCCCGCAGCCTACGAACATGACTGGTGAACCAGAGATGTAAACCATTGACAGTGCTGCTCCAACCTGCACCCATTGGAACCAGAAACTGGAAATTATTCCATGAGTGTAATAGAAAACTGTAAAAGAAGAAAGGATTTGAGATTTTGGGTAAATAAAAATGGAGGGATGTTGGTTAGGAAGAAGATGGAGACCACAGGGTACAATGTCCTTTACCTTATCATCAATGGTGTCAAACTTAGTGAGCAAAATCCCATCAATTACTCTCGGATTAGAAGAAGGAGAGAGATCAGCTAATTTCTGCACATATTCACAAAATGAAAAAGAACCATTGACTGGTAAACCGATCCTCTAAGAAGGAAAATAAAACCGATTTTGAAGAAGTTCAATATAATAGTGGAACCTGATTGAATTTTGATAATTGGTCAACAGCATCATTTCCAACTAATGCCTCACCAACAAACAAGACCAGATCGGGATTGTTGACAGAAATAAGCTTTGAAAGGGCTCTCATTAACGGCTCATTATCCTGAAATACAAGGCCCATGACATTTAATCAAAATTCAGGAAAACAAAAGGAGGGGAATAAAACAAGATGAATAATGCTTCAAATTACAATGAAAAGGTTAATGGCATTTCTGAAATGAAAAGGACTAACACAAGTTATTTCCAGACAAAAGCAGAATCAAACAAGAAGCTACTGCAAGTACCTGCATTCTGCCAGCAGTATCAACAAGAACAACATCGGAGCCATTACGTGTAGCCTCTTGAATTGCTTCTTTTGCTACAATGGCGGGATCTTTCTCATAGCCCTTTTCAAATATAGGGATCTAGCATAAAAAGTTGAAAGGTAAGCTCAGTATAAAAATGTATATAAAAGCTGTGGCAGTGAGCAGTATCATCAACAGCATACCTGAAGTCTACGTGCATGAGTACGCAGCTGCTCAACAGCTCCAGATCGAAAAGTATCACAAGCGGCCATCATAACAGTGAGCTTATGCTGCAGAAGCCAATAGGCAACCTGAAATTCAACAACCAAATATAGAGTGTCTGCTCAGAAGATGGCCTTGATAATAATACTACATTGTAATGCACAGACCAACTCCAAGAACAGAAGCATACATGAGCGACTGGAGAGAGAGGGAGAGAGAGAGTGATTCAGTTTAACCTTTGCCAGATTAGTGGATTTTCCGACTCCGTTGACACCAACAAACACGACAACATAAGGTTTCCCCTGCTCCTTAGCAGCATGAACGTCCCTCAGAATGTCAACAGAGCGCCTAGGAGTTAAGATGCGAACAAGAGCTTCTTCCATAGCTGCCTGCAGTCACAAAATGAAGCATACGGTGAAACCATTCCAAAATTTAAAAACAGACAAGTGGGAGTACAGGGATCAAATTATGAGTTCATCAAAAAATTTAAATGCCTTGAAGCAGAACAAATGAACTGAATGGCAGTATGAAACAAACCTGAACTGTTGAAGATATCCTTGTAAAAGATGCCAATTTTTTTCCTTCAAGACTAGCTGCAACTGACTCACAAAGCTTCTCAGCTATCTCCTCAGCCTGAAATTACCATAACAAGGTTATACCAGTGTTCACGCACTACAAAAATTGATTCACACAAGGAAATGGAGAATCTGGTGGACAGGAATACGTACCACATTCTTGGTCATAAGCCTATCCTTAAGTGCTTTCAGAGCTGGTTCCAAGTCTGCCTTTTCCAAATTTGCCTTCCCAGCAATACTGAGCCAAACAAGGGACAAGATAAATAGGAAGTATCAAACTAAGTGAATGATGCAGCTGTAAGCCGACCCATTATGATTCTGACATACACACAATCCATTAATATGATAGCAATGCAAGTCTAAGAGAACAGAATTATTGCGTTAGCAGCAAGAACCATAGCACTGTTATTTCATTGATCTATAGCGATGCAAACCCTACAAATTTGAGTATGAAGATAAAGAAACCAAGGATATTTGTCTAAACAGCCACAACTTTGCAGTTTATCACTAGTTCAACAGCTAAAATATAAATATTCATGACCGATTGCAATTCAGATAATTAATCACATAAAAGGAAAATAGAACTTATAGACTAACTTGGTCGTATCATCAGTTCCAAAAGCTTTACAAAGGTGGTCAGATACTATAAATATTTCAAAGGGAAGTGCATATAAATCTGTAGAAAGTCGAGCCGTCAATGCCCCAAAAAAATGCGAGTTAATCAACATAAAAATTAAAGTAACATCTACCTCTGGAACATGGATGAAAACCATCCCTTCTTCTTCACATCAGGCTTGCTGTCCTTCCCCACTTCTTCATCTTCTTCAACCTCACTTTCACTGCTGATAATTTCATCTTTGTCCATCATGCTTTCACCATGATCAGTTGCCACAACTTCTACTTTCTCATTCATGTTCTCCACAGGATCAGTAAAGTCCAATTTTGACTCTGGAGCTGAATCATTCCAAACTCTATTCTTCTTTGTTATCTTTTTCTTTGGGTCCTCCTTGGAACCCTTAATAGCAACATTGTCAGTTTTTTTTCCACCTTTACTTCTAAGCTTCTGAAGCTTACTTACATCAAAAGCTCCAACATTGGAACTTTCATTTTCTTTACCATTAGCAACAGTTCTGCCCCTAGACACTTCAATCTCAGCTTGGTTACTATTGGAGTGTCCATTCTCTAAATTACGGCCTTTCTCATTACCACCATCGGTACCATCACTTGCTTCACTCTTGTTCTTATTTCCTCCCCCAAATCCACCCCTTTTCAACTGTCCTTGCTTCTTACCATCACTCACAGGCTTGCTTACTGGTTGTTTCAATTTCTTAAATTCCTCAGCACGAGCTTCTGCTTCTTTCTTAAGCTGCCTATAAATTTCGTCAAAATCATGATAATCCAGACACTTTGGATTATAAATCTCCGTAAACTCACGCTTGACCATAGTAAGCAGTTCATCCACATACAATAAATGGAGTATCCGCTGATATACAGCCACAAACACGAGGCCAAGCTCATTATGGAACGTCCACTTGAGGGTGTATGCAGCACCAGGACCATCATAGTTGTAAGATGCAGCACCGGATCGTTCCTCCAAAAGACAGGACCGGATCAAGGTGTCAATTGGTGATCCTTTCAGAGCATTTCCAAGCTCTTTACATGTCCAGAGGATCAAACCTCCTCGTGTAAAGATAAGCAATTGCTCTAACATCCTTAATTTACACAAATATATCCTGAAACCGAACGTCAATAAAATCAGAAAAAGGGTAATTGCAGATATAAGCCAAGTCAGTGGCAGGAAAACAAGGACAACCCAACAGAATTAAGCATACCCATTACACGCTAAGCAAAAGAACAAAGCTAAACCAAAACACAACTATACGTTTCCTGAATTATGAGAAAACCCAGAAAAGAAAGAAATAAATAATGCAGTCAAATTTGGCCTGTTAATGAATACACCAGATTAACACAGACAACCTAAAAGATACATATTGTCAAGTTATTGACAAAAAACTCGGATTTTGTTTTTTAAAAATGAAAACTTTTCGGCCACAAAGGAAACAGAACAAAAAGAGGATTCCCTTAATTTCCCTCCAACCGATAAATTTCCCGGAAAAGAAAAACTCGAAAGATCCCAATTTTCCTCCACCTTCACATCACATCTAACAAAACACCATCGGAAAAGATCATAACTTTGAGATCCAAAAATCATAGATCACGAAAGAAATAAACTTCTAGCAGAAAACACGTTGCATCCAAATCAACAAATTAGGATAATCAGAAAATAATCTGAAACAACAGAAGTACCTTTGTATTGTCTGCCGCAGAACTTGCAAAGAAGAGAAGAAATATAAACGACGGTTGGTACTTGGCGGGTGGTTTTGTAAATATTGAAGAAAAGCGTGACTAAATTGTAATTTGGAGCGATGGGATTTGACTCAGCCTCCACTCCGTTTTGAAGCTTTGAGGAGGATCAAAGAAGTTGCGCCCTCCACTTAGTTCCGCCCCCCTCCTCCTACGATTTTAAGTTCACTTTTTACTTTCGAGCTTTTCAACAAGAAATATTCAATTTAGAATTTAGAATCCGAAATACAGAGATTGACTCACAAATAGAATTTTGATATATAACGAGATATGAATTATTTACCTTTTTGTCCTTGTATGTTTATTCTATATTTATTTTTAAATGAGATTTTAATATTTAATTAAGAGCAAAAATTAGATTTTAAGGAGATTTTATTTATTTATTTATTTATTAATAAACAGAAAAATTATTTCATAATTTGGAAAACAACATATTTTTTAATAATTGTCTAAACAGCAAACTTAATATGAGTAAAGATGTTTAAGAACAACAAAAGAAAAGGCTTATCAAATCTTATGGAATTGAAGCACTACCCCCGCAATGGTTAATATGTTCCATGGTGATCAAACACCAACATTGCCAAGCCAAAACAGTAATGGAACTTGAGCAAAAGCGACCAGAAGCAAGAGATAATGGCGTTTGCTGGAATGCCCGTAGCAGTTTCTCATCTCCGCGATCAAAATCCTCTTCAGGATCTTTACAAGCAACGTTCCCATGCAGAAGCATTCCCACAGAGTCACCGCGTGAAACGAGTATCTGCACAGAATTCTTGCGACCAGGACCACCGATACGGGGGCGAAAATGTATCCGCCGTAGGCGATGACGTCCAGCAGAGGCACGTCGCCGTCCCCTAACGTGTGCAGTGTGGCTTCGAGAAGGAGCACTTGGAACAACCAGCAGAGTAGGCCATTTGTGAGTTGCACTCCTAAAGCTTCAGGACTGAACCTATCATGGCAGGAGAGAATAAGCCGTTCATTTAGCAATGTCGAATCTTGTGAGAAGTTTAAGAGAGTGAAATTTTGACAAGGAGACTTGCCTGCCATTGATGCCCAAGAAGAGACCAGCCAAGACCAGGTAGGTACCAAACGCCATGAACGGAATGTACAGATCAGGTGCGTTTATATCATGAATTGGAGGTTTAAAAGAGAGTTGGCCTCCCAACTTCTCAGTTGCTCTCATCCAGTGTCCCTGGATATTTATGTACGGCGTTTATAAGTATTAGAAAGATAGAGAGAGATCAAACTGAAATATCACTTCTGAAATAATGATACGCATAACTAATCAGCATACCCTGTGAAGAAATGGAAACAAGATTACTTTCAATTTGTTCTTCACGTACCCATCGTTCACTTGAAAGTAATACTGAGGATTAGACAGGTATCTGCTAATCTGTAACAAAAGAAGTTACACAAAAATCAAGCTGTGATGCAGTATTCCAGAACTAAACAAGCTAGCTAGCAAACTAAACAGGTGTTGATGAACAGGAAGTTCTCGTACATTGCTTTGCATATAAGCAGAGCTCGAGCCAAGAAGCTTCTCCCCATAAGCACCCAATTCATTTCTCATGAGATCTGGTCCCACTCCATAAACTGAATCTCCAAAAACATTGGTTTCTTCAGATCGATGCATGGGGATCCGAACTTGGCTGCCCATGTTCAAGCAAGCCATCTTATGTTTTCCAGGGCCTAAACTGAAAAGCAAATAACACTTTTTCCAAAAAGAAACAAAAGAACTCAGATTAACGTTATTCTCTGCAAATGATGTTCAAGTCTCCACATTCCAGGTGAAATATAGGAGTTGAAATGTAAAAACCTTTTTCTGATGACAATGTCCTGATGGTAATTACAGAACATTATGGAATCAATCATTTTAACTCCTCAATCCGACCATCCATGTTGGACCTTCAGGTTAGTTGCACAGTGTCTGTTAACTCATGAAATAGCTGTAATGAAGTTACTACGTTGTTCAGGACACCGGTGATGTTAGGTCTACGTCTGTTGGCAGAATTTCAGGATGGGGTTGGCACCCGAGGCTGATCTTAAAAGTTCCAAATATCCACATTCCCATTTCCCAACAATCCATGCCACTGGTCCATCCTTTTACCTGTGAAGGATTAGCTCAGGCCTACTATAGTTAGGCCGGTTACTGTATAGGCCCAATACAATATTATAATCACCCACGATGTACCGGTTGGGGTCCGTGAGACCCGAGGATAATGCAACCACTAGCAATGGGCCGGTTGAGGCTCGTGAGACCCGAGTCTAAGTTCGAACTAAATTGTATTCGTGGTTGACCAAACAACCTTATCCATCCATCACCGTACTTGAAGATAGTATCTACGACTCCTCTTCGTGCTTTTTGGGAACAGCTACGAATTAAGAATTGGGACTGATATATTAATAGCTCTAAATGTTTCAGTCAAGATCTCGAACATCGAGCCCGAAGCTTCCGTCCATGTCTAGCTGTTCTTATCTGTATCTTTTCTTAAACGCAATGTGCAGAAGAAGATGAAGAAGAATACGAGAGAAGTAAGAATAATTTTATTAATATTAAATTGTATTATAAATTTTGGTCAAAGTTTGACGGCCTATATATATTCTTTAATATTCTCATGACGGCGTGCATATAATTATTTTTTCATTTCTTATTATTTATCTTCCTTAAAATTTAAGGTGAGTAGACTCTTAATATTGATTTTGAGTTTTAACCCAAGAGAGGAAAAATATAACTCTAGCCAGTAAGTCAAGACTTTCTTACTTCTATCAATAATTCTTAAAAGGATATAGGTAAGTAGCCGCCTTCATCATTCACGATGGCCTATAAGTAGTAAATGCTAATGGAATTCAGAACAAACAAATAGCTGATCTTGACTAATACTAAAATCAAATCCTTCCGCAAGTTGCGGGATCCAAAAACTAAGCTAAGATAATTACCTACTCTAAAAAATATATATCGTGTTCGTGCACTCAGGAGTATATAATATATCCTTCTTTTTATTCTTTGTTTGTCGAGAAGTAAAACTGAAGAGATACGCTTGGTGCCAGCTCTTTTCTCTCTTTTTACTCTGACGAAGAAGCTTCCATGGCAGAGTCAAATCAAACAATGAGCAATCTTATTCTGCATGCACATGACTCAGTATAAGCGCACACATGGGAAATATTTACGAGTAAAAGAAAATTGGAATCACATCTCGGAGATCGTGGGCAGATCACAGTCAAATTTTTAGGATTCTTATGTGCTGTATGATGTCGAAGGCAAAGGAAGTCAATATTTTCAGTGCAGGATGCGGTTTTTATGTATGAGCCCTATTTTTATGACTGTGTGAACGGGTACAAGGTCGTCAAGAGAGTCAAAACGAAAAGTATAGGTATAGCAACTTTTCACAGGATATTTATTGGGGTGAGAAGGTGTGACTGACCTTTCAGATAGAGTTCGTATAGGTTTATAATTATATCATTTGTAAAGTCAAATCTGTCTTTTGATTGTGTTTGAAAATCAATAGTTGTAAATAGAAATTTCTATCTCTATTTTTCGTTTGTAATTTTTAATTTTTTAAATAAAAATAAAACTTATTTAATTATTAATATCAATATAATTATATTTTTGTTACTGATAATAATTACATATTAGATAAAACTTAAAATAAAATTTTTAGTTAATTAAATTTATTCCAATCTCTTATATAATATTTATTAATATTTTATCAATGAAATTATTTTCTTTTAATAAAAAATAATTTATAAATTACATTTTATT
>JAOQMS010000008.1:183859-207802 GCA_027563885.1 Erythroxylum longipes
TTGGAAGGAACAAAAATTTTATGTCTCTGTCTCCGGAGTCGGGACAAAAATTGGTGGGGACAGCAAGCAAACAGGTCGGAGACAGAATTTTTCTGTCCCTGTCTTCCGTCCCCGCCCATGAAGACAGCAACCAAACGTAGGGTTAATGGTTAGGTATATCATTAATTACAAAAAGAAACACGAGAGATTAACATATCAAGACACCTCCTACTTGGGTTTCTCTCGAAATCTCATGCTACTAGTCCCGCCAAGGACCAAAATCCTTAAATACTACCGTACCCATGTGAGGAAAGACACTAAAATCCTTAAATACAAAGTTACTGTACCCATGAGAGGAAAGATACCAAGTACAGTGAATAAAAAATGAAACTAAGAAAAAGAATCAAAACAAAGACTTCAACAATTTTGCAGCTGGCCTTCAATTTCTTATTGATCAATTCAATGTCTTAATCTGAAACATGTTTCTTCGCAGCACCTCATATAATGTTGCACACTTAAAACAGCGCATTTCTCCTAATCCAATTATATCATTTTCCAATTTCAAGTTGAAAAAACATCAAATCAAGGTAATCAAGATCACTCCATTTCATGCCAAACACGAGACATTTTTCTTCGTGAATCATCATCCATGGTTTCTCATTCAAGTAACAAATTACTGTAGACTGATGTATGCATCTCAAACATGAAAGAAGCGAACTTTTTAAGAGGATTGCATTGACACATAACATTACTATTATCACAGGCTTTGACTATACTGGAAAAAAAAAATGCTTTTTTAACCAACCGCACGGATTCACGTATTTTCGCCACTTGATCTAGCGAAGATAAGCAGTAAACAATAAACTTCAACATCAGACTACAATAAACGAGAATTGAATTGAGATGCAATACATAAGAACTTAATTAATCAGGCGGCGATTGACTAATAAGCGGCATAAAGAGGGCGTCTGTACTCATCAAAGAACTCATCTCGATTAATGAAGACAATAGCGTAAAGCGCGTAGATGATTCCAGGTAAATAACCTAGAATAGTCAGCAGCACACAGAGCCAAAACTCCACCTACAAACAGAAAAAGAAAAGAAACCATCAATCAACAATAGCTCCAGATCTAATTACACGAATGAGAGTGTGAGAGTGACACGTACGCTGCAACATCCATGCCTGAGACAAACGCCCAACGGAGGAAGCAAGATGGCGATCAGGATCTCGCAGAAGATCTCGCAGCTCGTGGGCATTTTCTTACTTCTACGGTTACGTCTGTGTCTGTTCAAATCTCTCTCTCTCTCTCTCTCGCTCTATTAATATTGAATTTGTATGGATCTCTTTACTATCTATCTGTCACTTTGGGTGAATTTTTGGATTTACACCTTAATGGATAAGAAAACAAACTTGACTTTTTTCTTCCATTACAATAACATCGTCGAGGGTATTTTTGGGATTTTACTTTGTTGTTGTGAGGTTCACAACCTCACAGGGCTTTGGTTGACCGTGGTGTAATGGGGGTTTTGGTTATTTTCTCGATACGGACAAGGAATGGAACGCGTCGTTTCCACTTCCCGAGCTTCACGAACCGTTTCTATTATTTAACACTATTGTAAGACAAGGATATTTTATATATAATAATTCATAAATTATGTATTTTAAATACATTATTTGATAATGATTTACAGTCAATAATATATTAAGGGTCAATTAAAAAAACTTTCAAACTTTAATCAATTTTATAATTAAAAATTAAATATTTAAAATTTCAATTTTTTCAACTTTTATCTTACGTTAATATTTCTGTTAATACTACTAATGTAACTTATCATATTAAAAAAAATCCAAAGTACTTACACGTGTCAAACTTAATTAAATTTAACTAAATTATAATATTTTGGAATTAAAATTACTAAATCAATCTTAGTTATGTCAGAGCGAAACGACGACGGCACTCTATCATCTTGGTGCGAGACGATAACGACACGGTTTCTAATAATCTGAATAAAATATATAACAATCATATTTATTTATAATTTTAAATAAAGTTATTTAATTATTTTTAAAATTAAAAAATTATAATTTTTAAATTTTATTCAATATATTAATATGATTTCGATATGATATTTATAACATTATCCTTAATGTTGAAAAGGTCATCATAAGGGGGGATAGCATAAGAGAAAGAAAAGAATAAAGTACGATTATTCTTTTCTATCTTATCAAATACAAGCCAAGAAAAGAATCCAATTTTTTCTCGTCTTTTCTATACAATTACTATTAATCACGGTAAGTTGATAGGATTAAGAAAGAAGACAAGAAAGCTGATTATCTCATATTTAATAATCCCATAATCAATAAAACAGAAATATTTTAAAATTTTTAGAAAGTAATAAAATTAATTAAAAATTAAATTAAATTAAATTTTTTTAATAAAATTTAATTAAAATTATGAACAATAAATAAATCAAGTCGTTTTTATAATAATAATATACAAAATTTGTAATTTGTACATCAAATCAGTCAAATTAGTTCATTTTTAATTATTATAAAACGACAATAATATTTAGACAGGTCATTCTGAATATTTGTTCCTAATATTTTATAGGCACTAGAAAAAAAACAAGGTTTCTATTGTTACTTATTTTTATATTCTCGTAAATAATAAAAAAAAGAAAGGTACGAACCTTCATTATGAAGTTAAGAATGAACCTTATTTTACTGCATTGACTACATTACTCGATCGTATTGCGTTGATTAGAATAGTATCCATCACTACCGAGTTGATTAAGACAATACACTGTAAATAATGCATTAGATAATGCAGTTTACATGTTTGTGAAAGTCTCCCTCTTTTCTTTTCTTTTCTTTTCTTTTTTAATATGGTTGACATGAACTAAGATAAACAGTTTGCATGTTTCTTTTATTTTAGATCACAAAAGTCACACAACTTCGACTAAAGTAGACACTTTCTTGGCAGAGACATTCTTGAAGCTAGATGATGGAAATCATAGCTTGGCAATTGGGTGGGTATGATTACCTTGAAATGAGGCATGAAATATCTCTTGAAAGGCTTGAATATGCTGTGTCTCCAGGCATATGGCCAAAATCAAACTATCTTTGTTTGTTGGACTTGCTAATATGTATCCTCTGCCTTCAAATATACTCGCAGGTCGCATATATGCATGTCCCCAACCAAAATCTACACGATGTAAAGGGATACTCGTCCAACTCACTATATTAAAGTTCGGGCAACTACAGGTCCCCGGGCCATGCATAATGGTTGTGAGGTCATCGGTTTGATCGAAGAAGTCAAGAGCTGATCTCAAGAACTTGTCGTCCATCCGCATAATTGCCTCGTGAATTCTGTCCACCGTGTGCACAAATGGTTCTGACACAAGTTCACCACAAATAGCGGTTGTAGCGCAAGTGAATAATGCATTGCCAAAGTAGGTTGGGGGTAGTGGAGGATTCAATCTAGATCGCCCATTGACAGGAAGACGTATCTTTGTCGGTTGAGTCTCAGGGAGGTTACGTGCTTTAGATGCGACGCGCCATAGAAATGCTGTCAAGATTTCGTAGCGAGTGTACTTAATCTTGCTTCTTTCATTCCCTATCATTGACGTGATGTTTTTCACATGATCAGAAGTAATCTCGAGTATTATGCTAGAACTGGTTTTAGAACCTGAAGACTGTTTCAAATTTTGAGTTGAAGAAGGAATCATGACAGGAGGTTTGTCGAATTCATTGTGTTGGAATACAGGGGTAGGTGGGATTCTGGCACGGAGAATGGCCCGATCGATGAATGGTGGCATGCTAACAGAGAGTCCACGAGCTAATTCAGACCAAGATGTCATGAAATGAAGAAAACCAGTTCCATCTGCTAAAGTGTGATGCCACACTATTCCCAGTGATACGCCTCCACATCTAAATCTTGTTATCTGCACGTATAAGAAAAAAATTATTCAAATTATGTTAGGTAAAATACATGTACTATAAATATTAAACTTGAATTAATTATTGTTTATAAAATTAAAAATTTATCATAATTAATTTAAATTAAATTTGATTGACTTTCATTATATTTAAGATTTAAGAGTTTAATTGAATTATGATATTAATGATATTTGACAAATTTATGTTTAATATTAATGATGGATGTGTTTAATCATAATTTTTAATAAAATTAAATATTTTTTAAATATTAAAAATTAAAAAATTAAAATTCTTATACAGATTTCTATTTTTTGTCCATAATTTTTACATATTTATATCAAACATAGAAGTTTGTAGAGATTTGCAGACGTACCTGTAAAGCGAGGAGTGGTGAAGAATAGAGGTCATGAAGTGAGCGATTGATCGGAGGAATGACCTTCACTAGTTCCTGGCTAGGAGTAAAGTTATCAATATCAGACATAGCTGAATCGGCCACAGCTTCTGCATACAAAACTCCTTGACCATTGCAGTCTATTTCAATCCTGCTATTCGCATCTCTCGCAAGTCTCCCAGCCACAGGGTAAAATGGAACAAGAACTTTGCTCAGAGATTCCTTGAGTACTAAAGGGGCAAAAAAACTGGGAGAACCTTCAAACTTATAGAAGAAGAGTAAAGGGATGTAACCTCTGTCCGTGAACAGTATGTCTATAGTGGACAGCCATAGACGCCGGATGGGTGTTTGTTCAAACGGGCAAACGAGAGTTGACTCTTTAATAACAATCTTCATTGCATAAGTCGCTGGTGAATCGTCACAACTAGTGAAGTGGAGATTTTGCTTTCTTTTTTTTTTGGCGGAGAACAGATAGATCGCGTATGGCTGCTTAAGGAGAATAGGAAAATGTATTACATGTGTCTACTGTCTCCAAAAGTAGTTGCTGTCACTGTTATTTTTTTGTTTCTTGTTTCTGTCTGTACGTTGATTCTTCAAATTCTATCTTAATTCCTAACAAAGTATATGCTCATACTTTAGGCCGAAGTATTTCCATCACTTCCAACTCCAAGGAAACAAGAGCAGAATTATATGATTAAATGGAATAACTTATTTAAATTAAGGTCCTTAAAGATATACCCAATCATTAACTCTCATGGAAGGGTCCGGTCTAGCCATTCATTGCAATTTCGTAAATCACTCAAGAAATCATTTGCTATAAAAGATGAAGGAAACCACAAACTCTCTTATGCGAAGAGGAGCAAAGCATGGTGTCCAACAATGAAGAAAACGGCAAGATAGTCTGCAAAGAGGAGGAGCGACATTCTTAATTGTAGAATGTCTTATTCTTAAATTAATTAAGATTTTTACAGTTTGTCTTCCAATTTTTTTTTTTTATTTTATTTAATTATTTGAATTAATTCTAACATGTAAAGCTTGATCCATCGGTTATTATATATGTCTAAATGTTGCGTCAATAATGTTAACAAAGATGCTAATATCAGATTAAAATTCGGTAGGATTTTTTAATTAATCCAAATATTTATATTCTTGCTAGTAACTAAAATCTTTATAGTAAGAAAATCAATAAATCATATCTCGTAAATTAATTGCACATAATAATTTATTAGTTAAGTGCTTTTATTGAATTATTTGATAGGGTAAATATATTAAAAACGGATAAACTAACTCAAATAATTATTACCGTCTATCACTTAAAACAACCTCATCTTTTAAAGGTAATTAATAATATTTTTTAAAATTTTGAAACTCAAAACCTGGAAATTATTATATGCATTAAGATACGTAAATTTTAATTTCTACATCAATAAATTATAATTTTTAAATAAAAACCTTGTCTTCCTCTCTCTATGGTCATTCCACTTGAGACAGTAAATACAATTTTTTATTATTTATGATATTATTATTAATGGAAACTTTTTTTATAAAAATATTATACAAGTCATTAAAGTGATCATAAGAGACCTTGTTTAACCAAATTGTATAGTCAATTTTTATGACTATTAGTGACTTATTGTTAAATAAAAGGTTTATTTTATAAAAATATTGTTTATAATTATTTATAATAATAAGGATTGACACTAATTTTCACAAAGATTGAGTGCGGACATTTTTGCTTAAAGAGTATGCAGCAACATGTCCTTCATATGACTAATATCACAGTAAGACTTAAGATATTGGGTATGACTGTGGAAAACTCCTTTTTAGTGCAGTTTATCATGAACTTACTTCTTACTGAATACGGACGGTTTCATATCAATTATAACACATTAAATGATAAGTGGAATATTGATGAATTGTCAAGTAAGCTTATTTATGAGGAAGCAAGATTAAAGAAACAAGTATTTCATTCTATTAACCTAGTGGGTCAAAAAGCTGGAAAGAAACTCAAACCAAAGGCTAAGAATTTTAAGAAAAAAGAACATATTAAAATTCCACAGGTTGCTGATGGTAAAAGGAAGGGAAAAAAGTTAGATAAACGTCACGTCCGCAAGAAAGAAGGATATTATTAAAAAGATTGCCTAAAACGTAAGGCTTGGTTCGAAAAGAAAAGTATACATTATGTTTTTATATGCTCTGAATCAAACTTATTTGAAGTTCCTTCTAATACTTGGTGGTTTGATTATGGTGTCACTACTCATGTTTGCGATATTTTGCAGGGACAATCTAAACCATAAGCTCAACTATCAATTTTTTGTTTACAGGGAACCGAATAAAGGCCCTAGTTGAAGCTGTAGGGACTTACAGGCTGACATTAGATACTAGGCATCACTTGGATCTAATGAACACTCTGTGTGTACCTTCAATTTTTAGAATTTTAATTTTAATTTTAATTTCTATACTTGATGTTAATGGATATACCTTTAAGGGTAGACATAGGTTGTTTCAATTTGTATAAAACTAATGCCTTTATTAGTTATGGAATGCTTATGGATGATTTATATAAATTGAAACTTAATAATATTTTTTCTAAATCCTTATTTATTGTTAATCATAATGTTGGAATGAAACGTAGTTTGGTGAATTGCTTACTTGTGGCATAAACGTTTGGGTAAAATATTTGAAGAGAGTTTAGAAAGATTAATAAAGAATGAGATTCTACTTAATCTAGATTTTACTGATCTTAGCTTATGTGTGGAATACATTAAGGGCAAGAAAACCAAACATAGTAAAAAAGGATCCATCAGAAGCAGGAAGCTTCTTGAAATAATACAGACTGATATTTAAGAACCTTTTGACAGTCCATCCTTTAATGGAGAAAAATACTTCTTTACTTTTATAGATAATTTTTAATGGTATGGATATATCTATTTGTTGAATGAAAAATCTCAAGTTGTAAATACCTTTGAGGTATTTATAAAGAAGGTAGAGAGAAAATTAGATAGAAAAGTGAAAATTATAACATCTAATAAAGGTGGTGAATATTATAGAAAGTATGATGAATCTAGACAGTGTCTTGGTCTGTTTAATAAGTTCCTTGAAAGTCATGGAATATGTGCACAGTATACTATGTCAGGCACACCGCAACAAAATGGTATGGCAGAAAGGCAAAATAAAACATTAATGATATGGTTAGGAGTATGATGAGTAATTCCTTATTACCCAAAAGTTTATGGATGTATGTACTTAAAACTGCTATACATCTATTAAACAGGGTTCCTAGTAAGATAGTTTCTAAAACTCATTTCGAGTTATGGAGTAGAAGGAAACCTAGTTTAAGACACCGACATATCTGAGGTTATGCTGCAGAAGCATGTATATATAATCCATATAAAAGAAAATTGGATTCTCGAACATTTAGTATTTTATTGGTTACCCATAGAACTCCAAAGGGTACAAGTTTTACTATCCGAACCATAGTTCTAGAATTATTGAAACAACCAATGCCAAATTTTTAGAGAATGTTGAGGTTAGTGGGAGTATTGAAAATCAAGTTATGGATATTAAAGAAACAAGGGTTGATGTTTCGTTGCCCATAAATGTTCTTAAACTCTCAACCACAACAAATGATGTTCTTGCTTTGGAAGATCAAAATAATAAAAAACATCATTTGGATAATGAAGAAGCACCCTATGAAAAACCTAAATTAGCACCAACTAATGCATCTGAACCAATTGGTATAGCTTTAAATAAAATTGTAAGGGTTAGAAGGTCGACTATTTCTAATGATTATATGGCTTATTTGCAAGAGTCAGATTTGGATTGTAGCATTCATAATGATCCTGTTTCGTTTTCACAAACTATAGGTAATGATAAGTTTGAAAGATAGATTGATCATATGAAACAAGAGTTGAAATCAATGGCTCAAAACAATGTTTGAAATATTGTAGATTTGCCAGAAGTTTCTAAACAAGTTGACTGTAAATGGGTCTTTAAGTCCAAACGCAACTCAAATGACAATGTTGAAAGATATAAAGCTAGACTTGTTGCCAAAGGTTACACTAAGATGACATTGGTTATAAAAAGATTTTTTCACTTATCTCAAAGAAAGATTCATTGAGGATAATTTTAGTATCAGTGGCTCAATTTGATTTAGAGCCACATCAGATAGATATGAAAACAACCTTTCTGAATGGGGATCTTCAGGAAGAAGTTTATATGGATTAACTTGAAGGTTTTTTCATTGAAGGTAAAGAAATTTGGTGTATAAATTGAAGAGGTCAATATATAGACTTAAACAAACTTCCAGACAATGATCTATTAAGTTCAATAATACCATTACTTCTTTCAATTTTGAGGAAATCATTGTTAATCGATATATTTACCGAAAGATCAGTGGGAGTAAGTTTATATTTCTAGTTCTGTATATTGATAACATTTTACTTGCTACTAATGACTTGGGTTTGTTGCATAAGACTAAAGAATTTCTTTCTAATAATTTTGAAATGAAAGATATGGTAAAGGCATTCTATGTAATTGGAATTTCAATATTCCATAAGAGATTAGAAGGTTTATTAGGATTATCTCGGAAAGCTTACATTGAGTTTAGTCTTATGTAATGTCCAAAGAAAATGATGTGTAACGTAAGGAAATGGAAACAATTTCATATGTTTATGTTGTGAGCAGTTTGATATACCTACAAACATGTACTAGACTCGACATCAGTTTTGTAGTAGGGATACTGGATAGATATCAAAGTAATCCTAGCATAAATCATTGGAAGTCAAGAAAGTATTGAGATATCTTCAAGGAACAAAGGATTACATGCTCACTTATAGGAGGTATGATCATTTAGAAGTAATTGGATATTCAGATTTAGATTTTGCCAGGTATGTTGATAGTAAAAAGTCAATATTTGGCTATTTGTTCCTATTAGCTGAAGGAGCAATCTTATGGAAAAGTGACAAACATTCTGTCATTGCTTCATCCACTATGAAAGCAGAATTTATAGCTTGTTATGAGGTTACAATTCACGCATTATGGCTATAGAACTTCATTTCAAGGCTTGGGGTTATCGACACAGTAAGCAAGCTGCTAAAAATTTTTGTGATAATTCTACAACATTTTTCTTCTGACCAATACTCTAGAGGTGCAAAGCACATAGAATTAAAGTAATCTGTTGTTAAATAAGAGATTAAAAAACAAAGGGTGTATATAGAACATATTAGGATGGATCTTATAGTTGTAGATCCTCTAATTAATGGTTTACAACCATAGACATTCAAAGAACATAGGCTTAGGGTGGGTTTTGGTTATGTTGTTGATTAATAATAATGTTTGATGATGATGTTTTAACACTCTTGAGCTCAATAATAATATGTTTCTGATTTTTATATTTCTTATTCATGATGTTTATGTATACATAATTGTTTGAATAAGAAATTTGTATGTATTTTCATAAAAAGTATGCGTATTATATGTTGTTTATATACAACTTATAAACCTAAACATAATAAGTTCTTAATGTAGTGGTAAATGGAAGAGAGTATATAACTATACTGTGTATGATCACCATAACCCACATTATGTGATTTGTTATGTTGAGGTGTTTATAATGGTAAAGATTTATAAGATTTAATTTTTGATAGCCTTATGTTAAACTATTAAGTGTAATGATGAAACATCCGGCCAAGTGGGAGAATGAAAGAAATATATGGCCTGATGTTATAGCCGATATTAAACGTGGTTTAAGGTTTTTTACCATATTAAACTTGGTTTTAGGTTTTTTATTAATTGAATAATATATCAAATCTTGACTGTTAATTTAGTACTTGATGGACGTACAAGATTTAATGTCAACAGAGAAATATATATAAAATAGTTCTCTCTCTACCCTAATTAAGTACAGACAAAACAAATACAACAGGAATGTATTTGGCTATCCATTAAGCATCTATTACAGAAAGAGGGTTAAGAGAGAGATACTAGTTCATAATCATTGAAGGTTTTCCCTTTATATCATGACGAATTTTGCTCAAGGTAAGTGATTTATTGGCTTCATCTATATGGTTATTATTATATTTAAGATCTGAATGAATATGAATTATATATGTATAATTCATGATTTACGTATGACTTATGTCTTTAGTGTTTGAATATTAAGAACAAAATCTCACATCCCTAACCAAAATCCACACCATGAAAACGCAAACTCGTCCAACTCACTATATTAAAGTTCAGGCAAGTGGAGTTCTGCAGGCCCTGCATCATGCTTGTCAGGTCATCTGTTTTATTGAGGACGTCAAGAGTTGAACTTAAGTACTTGTCGTCTATCCGCATAATTGCCTCTTGAATTCTGTCCACCGTATGCACAAGTGTTCATACAAGTTCACCCTATAAAGCCTTTGTTGTACAAATAAATAATGTCAAAATTACCAACATTAGCTGACATTTTAATTGATAACTATACTATTAGTTTGTTTAATAGTTTCTTTTTTTAAAGTGAGTTTCTTTTAATTGTTCCTAGTTATTAAGAAGTTGTAGAGTTTGTTCCAATAATTGAGGAAGCAACCCTTTCCGAAATGCCTATATAAAGGCCATTGTTTGTACTAAATAAATTGATTTCGACTATCATACATTCACTGTCATCATTTGGTATCAGATTCAGGTTGTTAGTGGGTATATTTCTTTGTTTGTTGACAAAATGATTGATCTTTAATTCATTGGTGGAGTTAAGAAGCTCAATAACCAGAATTATAATTCTTGGTTTACATTTATGATGTCATACATGAAAGGTCAGGACTTGTGGGATGTTGTCAATAGTGGTGAAGTGACACAACCAGTAGCTGAAGATGCAAGTGGTACCTTGCAGAAATCGAACATAAAAGCAAGCAAAGCCATGTTTGTCTTGAAGACAACCATCAAGGAAGTTGTGCTAGAGCACATCCGGAATGTTGAAACACCCAGTGATGCATGGGATAAATTCACCAAGCTATTCTCTAAAAGAAATGACACAAAGCTCCAACTTATTAATAATGAGTTACTTTCAATAACATAACGTGACATGAAAATCGCTTAGTATTTTTACAAAGTGAAGTCATTATGCTGTGACATTTTTTATTTGATCCTCAAGCATCAATCGGAGAACTCAGGATGAAGAGAATAATTATCCATGGTTTGAGACCTGAATACAGAAGCTTTATTGTTGCAATATAAGGATGGAAAAATCAATCATCACTTGTTGAGTTTGAAAATTTACTTATTGGAGAAGGAGCATTGGCTAAGCAGATGGGAGAAGTTTCATTGAAGAGTCAAGAGGAAGCACTCTATGCCAATAAAGGCAAGTGGAATTCTAGGCGGCATAACAATGGTGGATCCAAAAATAATAATGATGAGGCAACAAGTCATAAAGGCAAAAGAAGTATTAATGTAGGAGAGGTTCGAAAAACCATGGCAATAGCAGAAAATTTAAAGGGAAGTGCTATAATTGCAACAAGAAAGGTCATATGGCGAAAGATTGTTAGTCAAAGAAGAAAACTAAGGAGAGTAATACTGTCACTTCCAAAAGCAAAAACGGGATGTTGAAGCACTTTTTACTGTAGAAGAGGAGTTAGCTCTTACAGCAACAACATTTGAACATTTTGATTATCAGAAAAGTTGGATTGTTGACTTGGGTTGTTCAAATCATATGACTGGTAATAAAGGGAAGTTGTATGGTCTATCAAAATATAAAGGAAGTCGTATCATAGTGACATCAAATAATTCAAAATTACCAATTGCTCACATTGGTAATACAGTAATATCTTCCCAGTGTAGTGCTAATAGGGTGCTACTTCACAATGTCTATCATGTCCCAGGGATAAATAAAAATCTCATTTCAGTAGCACAATTAACATCTTCAGGCCACTTTGTTTTGTTTGGTGCATGAGATGTGAAGATATATCGTCACCTTGAGGTCAAAGAAGAACTCATGATGAAGGGATAGAGGCAAGATTCAGTTTATATGATGTCTGTGGAAGCTACATATGTAGATAAGATAAGAAAGAATGAGACGACAGTTATTAGGCACATGAGATTAAGTCCCATTAGCTATTCTAAGATAGATGTGATGATTAAGAAGTTGATGGTAAAATGACTTCCCTAACTAACAAAAAGGACAAATACTATATTTGCAAGCTGCTAGTTTGAAAAGACACACCAATTATCATATGAGGACTAAAAATTTAAAGCAAAGGACCCACTAGAGTTAATTCACTCTGACATGTTTGGACTTGCTAAACAAGCTTCCATTAGTGGAATGAAGTACATGGTGACATTTATTGATGATTTTTTAGATATTTGTGGGAGTATTTCATGAAAGAAAAATCTGACACTTTTTCAAAATTTAAAAAGTTCAAGGAATCAGTTGAAGCAGAGGTTGGTAAGATAATCAAATGTCTACGCACTGTTTACTCTAATAGTAAAGCGTATAACTTTACGAGTCTTACTCACGCTTGCAGCCAACAAAGATTGGATGTCAAGAATGCATTTTTGCACTGCGAGTTGGATCAGGAGATCTACATGAATCAATCAATGGTTTTCATAGTCAAAATTATCCTGAATGTGTATATAAGCTGCGAAGGGCGATCTATGGATTAAAACAAGTATCGAGGACTTGGTATGGTAAGATTGTTAAATTCTTGAATTATAGTGGTTATTCTGTAACTTCTGTAGATCCTAGCTTGTTCATTAAAATTAATAGAGAGAAGCTACCTATTATTCTGGTATATTTCGATTATTTAATCATAACAGGTGACTATAAAGAAGAAATTCTTCAAACAAAGGATAATTTATTAGTTCGTTTTCAAATGAAAGGCCTCAAATAACTCAAGTATTTCCTTGGTCTAGAAGTTAATCGAATTCAAGATGGAATTCTTCTACATCAGCAAAAGTATTCCAGAGATTTGCTGGAGAAATTTGAAATGCTTGAGTGCAAACTCATTTTGACACCAATAGAGCTAAATGCCATAACTTTTGCTCATGAAGAGAAAATTTTGGAAAATGCAATAATTTATTGACAATTGGCAGGTAGTTTGATCAACTTAACTCTAACTAGACCTGACATTTCTTTTGTAGTTGGTACGATAAGTTGGTACATGCAAAATCCAAAGAAATCTCCCTTGAGAGAGATGTTTGGCGAATTTTGAGATATGTGAAAAGTACACTTGGCTATGGTGTTTTGTATAAGAAAGGTGAAGAGTACAAGCTAGTTGGTTATTATGATGCGGACTATGCGGGTGATCATGATACTCGATACTCGACTACATGATATGTTTTCATGCCAACGTTAGGAGCAATTTCTTGGTGTAACAAACACCATCCAACTGTATCTTTGTCAACAACAGAAGAGTACAGAGCTGTAGCAACTGTAGCTCAAGAAAGCACCAGACTTGTGTAATTGCCGAAGGATCTACATTAGCCAATAGACTATCCAACATCTTTGTATTGCAATAACCATCAACAATACGTTTAGCAGAAAATCCAATTTTTCATGCTAGAATCAAACATGTAAAGGTGCATTATCATTTTGTCAGGGAAAAAGTTCTGTAAGAAAAAATCGAAACGAAGAATATTGACACAAGCATCCAAGTTGTTGACTTGTTCACAGATGCTGATTGGGCAGGATGTATGACAGACAAAAGGTCTACATCAGGTTACTTCACATTTGTGGGAGGTAACTTAGTTACTTGGAAGAGCAAGAAACAGAAAGTGGTAGCTTTGTCTAGTGCAGAGGCAGAATTTAGAGGAATTTCCAAAGGGCTAGCTGAATTTCTGTGGATTTGTAAGCTTATGAAAGAGATTGGTTTTTGTCCAGAGGGTCCGTATGAACTCATGTGTGACAACAAAGTAGCCATTAGTATATCAGAGAATCCGGTACAACATGACAGAACGAAACATGACAGAACGAAACATGTGGAAGTAGACAGATATTTCATAGAGCAGAATTTGGAAGAGGGAATCATTGATCTACCGTTCGTGAGGTCAGAAGAACAACTTGCTAATATTCTAACTAAAGCCGTAACTGGTCGAATATTTCACAATATACTTGACAAGTTGGGCATGATGGATCCTCACGCTCCAACTTGAGGGAGAATGTTGAAGATAGGATTAAAGTTAATTTGTATAAAGATAGGATTTTTATAGTTTAGATTTTATACACATTTTATTCTTCTGTTATTTTGTATTCAATATCTCTATAAACAGTAGGTCTAATGTACAGAGTATACACACAGAAATACAGAACATCTTTTTCCTATGCTATTATTGGCTTTTATCAGCTTGGCATGGCAGAAAGTGCGGAAGCTGATGTTGAGGGAGAGTGTTAGAATTACCAACACCACTTGAGATTTTACTTGACTGAGTATACTGCTAGTTTGTTTAACTGTTCTTTTTTTTTAATTAAGTTGAGTTTGTTTTAGTTGTTCCTAGTCATTAAGAATTAGTTGAGTTTGTTCCAATAATGAAGGAAGCAATCTTTTCGCCATTGCTTGCACTAAATAAACGGATTTCCCCTGTCATACATTCGTTGTCAGCAAATTATACTGCATTACCAAAGTAGTTTGGCGGCAGTGGAGGAATCAATCTGGTTCGCCCATTGAGTGGAATACGCATCTCTGTCGGCTGAGTCTCAGGGAGCTTACGTGCTTTGGATGCGACACGCCATAGAAATGCCGTCAAGATTTCATAGCGAGTGTACTTAATCTTGCTTCTTTCATTCCTTATCATTGACATGAGGGTTTTCATACGTTCAGAAGTAATATTGAGCATTAAGCTAGAAATGGTTTTAGAACCTGAAGACTGTTTCAATTTTTGAATTTTGAATTGAAGAAGGAATCATGACAGGAGGTTTGTCGAATTCACATTGTTGGAATGCAGAGGTAGGGGAGATTCTGGCAAGGTTAATGATCCGATCGAGTAACGGTGGCATGCTAACGGAGAGTCCACGAGCTAACTCAGACCAAGATGTGAAGGAATGAAAAAAAACCAGTACCATGACCTAAATTGTGATGCGATGCTATTCCCAGTGATACGCCTCCACAACTAAATCTTGTTACCATATCTAGAGATTTGCACAAGTAGCTGTACAGCGAAGAGTGGTGAAGAATACAAGTCATGAAGTGAGAGATTAATCGGAGGAATAACCCCATGAGTTCCTGGCTGGCAGTAAAGTTATCAATATCAGACATAGCTGAATCGGCCACAGCTTCAGCATACAAGATCTTGACCATGGCAGTCTATTTCAATCCTATTATTTTCATCTCTCGCAAGTCTCCCAGTCACAGGGTAAAATGGAACAAGAACTTTGCTGAGAGACTCCTTGAGTACTAAAAATTGGGAGAACCGTCGAACTTATAGAAGAAGCGTGTAGGGATGTAACGAATTTTTGTAAATTCTTAGTAGTAATTTGTAGATTTATTTGTTAGTTTGATCGGTAATCTTTTTTACTCTGAATATTTTCTATGTAAATCTCAATGTTCGTTTTTATTCTCATTCTAATATTATCCGATTAAACTTTGTTAGAAAATTTTGTTATTACCATTTGGTTAATCTTTTATATAGCTGAGCTTCCAATTAAACAGGTTGATGTGAGTAGTTCAGTATTCTCATCCTTTAAGTAGGGGTCTCGAGTTCGAGTCCTGAAAATGAAAAAATCTGTTTGGCCAACACTTTACCTCTTACGATCTGACCCGGTGCGAGCAAGGATTAGTCTGAGTATGGATGACTTAAAGGCATCTTTCTATAATTAGGACCCTCTTAGGACACCTCGTGAGATACCAAAAAACAAAAAAAAAACAAAAAGCTGAGTTTGTATACTTGGCGTGCAAACTTGACAAGTCAAGACGTTTGCGGGTGCAAAATGCAATTTACTAAATATAAAGGAGATTAAGAAACCGAACTTAAATAAAAATTTTATTTTATAAAATAATATTAATCTAATTTATTTTCATTTAAAAAAAATTAAACAGGGCTTCAATAGTTCAATGTACCTGATTACAGCTACAATTGCAATCACCCTTTCTAAGCAGAGACACGCTTGAAGGTAGATGTTGGAAGTCACAACTTAGCCATCGGGTGGGTGTGATTACCTTGAAATGAGGCATGGAATATCTCTAGGAAGGCTTGAATATGCTCTGCCTCCAGGCATATGGCCAATATCAAACCCTCTTTGTCCGTTGGACTTGCTAATACGTATCCTTTGCCTCCGTATATACTCGCAGGTCGCATGTATGGCTGCCCCCAACCAAAATTCACACCATGGACAGGGAAACTCACCCAACTCACTATACTAAAGTTCGGGCAAGCAGTATTCTGCGGGCCTTGCACGATAGTCGTCAGCTCATCTGTTTTATCGAGAAAGTCAAGAGCTGATCTTAAGTACTTATCGTCCATCCGCCTTATTGCCTCGTGAATTCTGTCTACTGAGTGCGCAAATGGTTCTGATACAAGTTGACCACATAAAGCGGTTATTGTACAAATGAATAATGCATTGCCAAAGTAGTTTGGCGGTATTGGAGGATTCAATCTGGGTCGTCCATTGACTGGAATACGCATCTTTGTCGCCTGGGTCTCAGGGAGATTACGTGCTTTGCATGCGACGCGCCATAGAAATGCCGACAAAATTTCATACCGGGTGTATTTAATCTTGGTTCTTTCATCCCCTACCATTGACACGAGGGTTTTCATATGATCAGAAGTGATCTCAAGTACTATGCTAGAATCGGCTTTAGAACTTGAAGACTCTTCCGAATTTTGGGTAAAAGAAGTAATCATGACAGGAGGTTTGTCGAATTCATGGTGGTGGAATACAGGGGTACGTGGGACTCTGGCACGGAGAATGGCTCGATCGAGTAACGGTGGCATGCTAATGGAGAGTCCACGAGCTAACTCAGACCAAGATGTGATGAAATTAAGAAAAGCAGTACCATCTGATAAATTGTGATGCCACCCTATTCCCAATGACACACCTCCACAAGTGAATCTTGTTACCTTCCCAATATAACAAGAAAGGCATTTAGACATTTATACATCAACATAAAAGTTGCAATATCTAGGGATTTGCACAAGTACCTGTACGGCAAAGAGTGGTGAAGAATAGAGGTCATGGAGTGAACGATTAATCGGAGGAAAGACCTTCACGAGTTCCAGGCCAGAATTGAAGCCCCCAATATCAGACATTGCTGAATCAGACACAGCTTCTGCAAACAAAACTCCTTGACCATTGCAGTCTATTTCAATCCTACTATTTCCATCTCTTGTAAGCCTCCCAGCCACAGGATAAAATGAAACAAGAACTTTGCTTAGAGACTCCTTGAGCACTAAAGGATCAAAAAAGTTGCGAGAACCTTCAAACTTATAGAAGAAGAGTAAAGGAACATAGCCTCTGTCCGTGTACATCACGTCTATCGTGGACAGCCATAGACGCCGACTGGGGGTTTGTTCAAATGGGCAGACGAGAGTGGACCCCTTAATAGCAATCTTCATCTGTAAGATCGTCGCGAGTGCTCGTTTGCTGTACGAAGAGAAAAGAGATTATCGGATATCGCCGACAAAGGGGAAGACGAGAGCGTAAACGCTACTTCTACTACAACTCAAATCATTGAATAAATTTATTTGTTTATTACCGGCCGAGTAAGGAGAAAGAGTTCAGTTTTAATTTTTTCAGTCTTCCCATCAATCTTATATAGGCTTTTGACTAAGTATTACCTTATTTGAAATTGACAGCAAAATTTAAATATTATCTTATTATATATTTAATTACATACAATAAAAATAAAAGATTTGATTTATTTTACTTAATACATATATAAAAAATATATATATAAATGTAATAATTTCACAATACAATAGGCATTCACTTACAGGATAGAGTCTTATAAATAGAATTTTAACTTTTCGTAAATTGAGTGATTTTCTCAAACTCAATTACATAATTTTTTAAAATAATTGAAATTTAATTAAATTTGAGTTGCATCAAATTTTTTCATGTTCAATTAAATTTTGAAATGAGTTCAAACGTACAATTTAATTTCAACCGATTCATGCCTATTTTATTCACGTAAAAGCATGTCCACTGTCATATGAGCTGTGCTTTCTTATCGCATCTCCATCTCCTGTATCATTAAGTAAAGATAATTCTGGCATGGTCACGCCGACACTGTATAATAGAATACAATACCCCGTAACTTCTGGCATGGTCACGCCGACACAGAATACAATACCCCGTAACTTTAAAAAGATACAGCCATGTTTGTAATCATCTTATTGTATTAACTATTATGTTTGTAATCATCTTATTATATTAACTATTAGCTGATTATATCAGCTGATTTAATAAATAGACTATATTTGCTGTTTGTTAAAAATGGTTGATAAAATTAACTGTTTAATATTAACTATTTATGTGTAAAATTACTTATGAAGACATGCCTTTTAAAAAAATTATAAGAGTATAAATATTATATATTTTAGTATTTCGTTAAATATTATATATCTATCTCCAAGAATCAATTCCAATCCTTACATGGATGACTGAAAAGTATGCTTCCAGTTTAAAGTTTAGATCTTTGAATCAGTGAAATCTGCAACCTTTTTTGATAATGATAATGTATTTCAAAACTGCTTAATTTGATGTTAAATTGAGTTGATATAGTTTTTTATATTTCCAAACTGGAGCCCTAACCTCAACCTACAATCTAGCTGTGCAAATTATATTAAAGTAGGACATTGATTGATATTTAACATAGTTCATGTCTAAATCCTAACTCGAATTTAAGACATTTGATTTAATAATTAAATATATTTAAAAATATTAATTTTAAATAAACTAAATTATTGATTTTAATAAATAAAATAGTTTTTATTAACAAATATTACGTAAAAGATTAAAATAAATATAATTAGTTAAAAATAATTTATTTTTAAATTTTATTTAATATATAATTATAATTAGTAGTTGATATTAACAATTAAATAAAATTTTGTTTTTATTAAAAAATAGAACTTAAAAACAATAAAAGAAACTAGCAGAAGATAAACGTTCCTGTATAATAGCGTTTTCATTTTTAGCAGTTTATCATCAATTAGCGATTGAAAAATTTACTTTCTAAATAGCTTTGGTGGCTGTTTGAAAAGTCAAACAGTTAATGACAACCAAACAGCTTATTGGTACGGTTGTCTACCAAACGGGGGACCATGATTCTGGCGTGGCCACGCCGACACTGTATCATAGAATACAGTACCCCGTCTCTTTAACAGCCGACTGGTTTACGTTTCTTTATGCATGTCAAAACATGCCATGTGCTATATGACCTGTCCCTTATGGCTAGTTCTGTATTCAGTGTATAAACGGACCAATCATTCTGGCATGGCTATTTAATTTTGTGGATGTAAAGTTACCGCATTCTAATATCTGAATAATTTACAATAGGGAAGTATCTTCCTTAATGTGATCACAAGAGACATTGTTACAACTATACTTCTTAGCATAGGCATGGTTGAAGGTAAAACAATAACAACTGAGTAAATATTTTCCGGGTATGTGGAGTAGAAGAGGTTTAATAATACTTAGACTTAATCTTAATTAAAAGAGAGGCCTTTTTAAAATATTCTTGAAGGTATATGTTGGAAAATCACAACTTAGCTATCGAGTGGGTGGGATTACCTTGAAATGAATCCTGGAAAATCTTTTGGAAGGCTTGCATATGCTCTGTTTCCAGACATATGGCCAACATCAAACCCTCTTTGTTCGTTGGACTTGCTAATATGTATCCTTTGCCTTCAAATATACCCTCAGGTCGCATGTATGCGTGTCCCCAACCAAAATTCACACCGTGGAAAGGCAAGTTCATCCAACTCACAATATTAAGGTTCGGGCAACTACAAGTCTGCGGGCCATGCATGACGGTTGTCAGGTCATCTGTCATATCGAGGAAGTTAAGAGTTGATCTCAAGTACTTATCATCCATTTTCTTTATTGCCTTGTGGATTCTATCTACCGTTTGCACAAAAGGTTCTGACAAAACTTCACCAGATAAAGCGGTTGTTGCACAAATGAACATTGTGTTACCAAAGTAGGTAGGAGATATTGGAGGATTCAATCTGGATCGTGCAGTGACCGGAATACGCAACTTTGTTGCTTGATTGTCACGGAGGTTGCGTGCTTTGCATACGGCACGCCATATAAATGCCGTCAAGATTTCAAACCGGGTGTACTTAATCTTGCTTCCTTCGTTACCCGTCAGTGACACGAGGGTTTTTATATGATCAGAAGTGATATTAAGTACTATGTCAGAATTGGCTCTAGAACCTGAAGCTTGTTTCGAATTTCGGGTAGAAGAAGTAATCATGACCGGAGGTTTGTCGAATTCATTGTGGTGGAATGACGAGGTTGGTGGGATTCTAGCACGAAGAATGGTCCGGTCGAGGAACGGTGGTGGCCTGCTAATGGAGAGTCCACGAGCCAATTCAGACCAAGATGTGATGAAATTAAGAAAACCAGTACCATCTGATAAATTGTGATGCCAAATTATTCCCAATGACACACCTCCACAACTGAATCTTGTTACCTTCCCAATATAACAATGAAGGTATTTAGACATTTATACATCAACATAAAAGTTAATATCTAGAAATTTGCACAAGTACCTGTACAGCAAGGAGTGGTGAAGAATAGAGGTCATGGAGTGAGCGATTAATCTGAGGAGTGACCTTCACGAGTTCCTTGCCGGAATTGAAGTCCCCAATATCAGACATAGCTGAATCGGACGCAGCTTCTGCATACAGAACTCCTTGACCATTGCAGTCTATTTCAATCCTACTATTCCCATCCCTCGCAAGCCTCCCAGCCACAGGATAAAATGGAACAAGAACTTTGCTTAGAGACTCCTTGAGCACTAAAGGGTCAAAAAAGTTGTGAGATGCATCGAACTTATAGAAGTAGAGTAAAGGAATATAACCTCTGTCCGTGTACACCACGTCTATAGTGGACAGCCATAGACGCCGACTGGGTGTTTGTTCAAATGGGCAGACGAGAGTGGACTCCTTAATGACAATCTTCATCTGTAAGATAGTCGCAACTAGTGAAGCGGGGAGGGTGCTTGTTTGCTGTACAAAGAGAAAAAGAGATTATTGCATATCGCTGAGAAACTGGAAGATAAGAGCGTACTTGATGCTACAACTCAACCATTGAAGGGAATCATCGCGTTTGGGGTCTTACCGGTGTCCTGTCATACGATAACGTGTCTCACAATCCAATCCACCTACTGAGGACAAAAACGTTCAGTGTTCATTTTTTCAAAGTCATCCCATCATATCTTATTGACTTTTGACTAAAAATTACAGAAAAATTTAAATATTATCTTATTTATAATAAATAAATAAATAAAGAGCTTATTTCTGACTACTTACTCGTATAAATTGGACAAAAGATCTAAACCCTTTCATTTTAACCATTAGATAGAGTTGTACAAGGTAAAATTAGTCAGAAATCACTTGCATATGCTCTGCCTCCAAGCATATAATAAGCCAGCATGAAACCATCTTTGTTGGTTGGACTTGGTAATGTGATCCTTCGCGTTCAATTATACCACAGGGTCGCATGAATGCCTGACCCCAGCCAAAATCGATACCATGGCAAGGGAACTTGGTCCAACTCACCATAGTCAGGTTTGGGTTAGGAGAATTCCCCGAGCCATGGTTGATGGCTGTGAGGCTGTCAGTCTTATCCAGTAAATCAATGGCTGATGTCAAGTACGTGTCATCCATCCGCTTCGTTTCCTACTGGATTCTGTTTACCGTGTGCACAAAAGCTTCTGATGTAAGGTCACCACCTTTGGAAGGGGTGGTTGTACGATTGAATACTACATTACCGAAGGAGCTAAGCGGTGGGGTCGCCCATCTACAAGGGTACGCAACCTTGTTGCTTGAGCGTCAGGAAGGCTACGCGCTTTGCATACCACACGCCATATGAATGCCGCCAAGATTTCAAACCAGCTGTACTTGATCTTTGCTTCTTTCGTTCCCCATCAGTGATCTCTAAGTACTACGTTGGAATTGAAGGAACAGATGCTCTGTTACCGTAAGCATGACACTGAAACACCTTTATGGGCACGGAAGATTTGACGTGTGGACTTGGTTCCTGAAGACTGTTTCGAAGTAACCATGACAGGAGTTTTGTCGAATTCGTTGTGGTGGAATGTATGGTCGGAGGGAGTCTGATTTCTGGCACATGACAGCAATCTTGTTCTCACAGTGCATACAACAAACATAATAACAGCGCGATTGTAACTCACTTAGAAGACTTTGCTATTCTGAACATGTAAATCTAACTTAATTTTATATTAAAATAAAACTAAAAAAATTAAAAAGATAAGAGATAGAGATTTATGTGCGTTCAACTTTAAGACTATTCTAATGATAAAATATATAAGATTTATATTTACTCTACAAATTAAAAATTAAATATAAACACGTGATTGTTATAAAAAAATATTCTTAAGAATTACGTAGAAAAGTCACCACCGGTGAAACGAGGAGTGGGGAAGAATCGAAATCTTGAAGCGAGCTCGACAGAATGGCTTGGAGGACTTCGTGGTTAGCCGTGTCGTCACCGAGTTCAGGCGTAGCTGAGTCGGCCACAGCTTCTGCATATAAAACTCATGACCATTGCTGTCTATTTCAATCCTACCAATTTGGTCTTTTACACATCTCCCAGCGACAGGATAAAATGGAACAAGAACTCTGGTTAAAGAATCCTTGAGAAGTAAAGGATCAAAAAATTTGTGAGAACCGTTGACCTTTTATTTGTTAATAGATGACATGATCCGTTCTCGATGTTGAGAGTTCAAGTGTGATCGGGAATTTAGCGTTTGAAAGAGATGAACTATGAAAAACATATAAGGGAAAAACATTCATAAATTTAAAGTCTTAAAATTTTAGGGTAAGTTCACGACTATTTCCCGAATAAGTGTGCGCCCCAGCACCAACACTCCGCAACCACACAATCGAAGAGCAAGAACTCACGTTACACACAGTGATGAAAAGAACACGCTCTTATTTCCCACCACTGACTCGTATTGGAATTCTTCTCTACTTATTTGTCCATAAAATGTTGGAAGTCACAGTTTAGCCGTAGGGCAGGGGTGATTGCCTTGAAGAGAGGAGTGGAAGATCTTTTGGAAAGCTTGCATATGCTCTGTCTCCAGGCACATGGCCAACATGAAACCATCCTTGTTGGTTGGACAAGGTAATAAGAAGACTTCGCCTTCAAGTAAACCCTCAGGGCGGAAGTAATGTTGTGAATACTGTATCGGACTTGGTATCAAATTAAGTTCTAAAACAGTACTGTATCAGTACCGGTCAATACCGAGTACCGTTTCGGGCAATTTTTTATATTTATGAAATAGTCCCTGAAATTTTTAAAATTTACAAAATAGTTAACTGATATATTGTACAATTTACTGTTTACAAGTTTACATCAACCTTATTTCTAAAAATCATAATAACAAATAATAATCAGTTAATCACAATTAATAATTTAATATAAAATGACAATAATTTTTAAATATTTCACATATAAATAATAACCACAATTAAT
>JAOQMS010000008.1:207902-218432 GCA_027563885.1 Erythroxylum longipes
TGAAATTGAAATTGTTGTGAATGTTTGAAAATGCATGATGAATGATGATTATGTTATGCCTTAAAAAAGGTTATGATATTTGTATAAAAAGGAAAGAAGAAAAAGTAAAAGAAGCATGAGATTATGGACTGTGATTGATTGAATTGAGCATGAAATTTGTTTGTGATTGGGCAAGAGAGGAACGTTTCGTTAATCACGTGCACGTTGACCTATAGCCTTCTCCCGGCTGCCCGCTTGAGGCCACGGGATCTTGAGAAATCGGACTCGTTTTGTTTACGACGTAAGCTTAGGTTTATCAGTTTCGTTCCACGGAACTCTCAAGCCATTTATTTGTGCATTGCATCATTGAACTCTTAAGTATGATGTATTTGAGTGTTGTGTTAAATGGCTAAAGTCTATGTTATGTGTTATAAGTTTTGAGCTAAATTGATTGATGCATGAATTGTTAGAATAGATTGAGAATGCTTGAATTACTAGTTATACATGTGCATATGCTTGAATTATGGTTGATTGCCGATGGCTATAAATGTATTAGCCATTGAACCGTGTAGCTCAACCCATTCTTTTCCCACTTCTTAGATGCAGAACGAGATGGTTAGCAAATCCTTGCAAGGCATTGGAAACTCCAAGATAGTTAGAGATTTTTTTTGTACTAAGTTAGTGAACATTTTGGATAGCTTTATAGGCATATCAAACATAAGCATGCTTGGCATTTTTTGTTTTAAGTTAGTGATGTAATTGTTGATATGTAAGTAAAGCTTGTTCCAATATTTACTTTGTTTAACAATGAGAATGAGAATTTGAGGATTTGCTGTTGTGTATGATGATGTTATTTAACAGGTTGAGTATGATGGTTGTGGAAGTGGAATGGGTATGTGCATATTCTTCTTTGTTGGTATTGCAAAATTGCATATGTGTTAGAATAGCATGTTAGAGATCGAAAACGTTGTATGAGATTAATCATTTGAGGTGAGATTCAAGAATTTAACAAAAGTACTTAGTAGTTGAATAGATATGAAGAGATATTGCAGTTTGCAAGCTTTCATAGGTGTAGAAATCGTGTTATGAATTCAAAGGAAAAAACTGCAACGATTTAAGTAGAATTAGCCATAGTTGTCTTCATGAAAGTTGTAGCTTATCTTTCTAGCTTTCCAATGATATAAAGCATGAAATTTTAGGATATTGGAATTGAGAATTATGCTATTTACAAGTTAGTGATGCTGTATAGGGTGAATGTTGGACATTTTATAGACTTTTTCTTTACTTGAGTTTACAGAAAATGAGTTCTATGGTGTTTTGAAATAAGAAGAATTAGTGTGACAAGTTAGAGATGAAATGGAGATGAAAATGACGTGGAAAATAAGTTAGAAATGATAAATATGCATAAGAGGGATCATAAGTAACTTGGAGGAGTTGGAAATCTGGAATTTGACCCATAAAGGTCCGTTGGGCGGACCTTCTCGGGTATTCCAGTGTTTCAGCTCAGTTCATGTCCCTTTAGAGGGACACATGTTCACTAAGCGGACCTTCTGGGGGTAGTTATGAAAATGTGAAAAATTTGACCCTCTAGATAGGAAAATCTCTCTTCGGGGTTTTCATGGAAGTTGTAGAAATCGAAGTCCTCTTCGAAACCATACTTGAATGGTCAAAATCTGACATCTCTAACGAAATTTATGCTAATTGTTTCAAATTAAACTAGAGACATGGAGCTACAATTGTTCTGAAGAAGTCAATTTGTGATTCCACTGTCGGAACTAGTTTTGGCTAGAGAGATCCCATGGAAATAACCTTGTAGGATAATACATTCACATATTTTAATATTCCGAATAGTTGATCTCTGAAAATGAGGTCCAACACAGAAGGAGAATTATTAGATGATGCAACTGCATATCGTAGCTTGATTGGACAATTGCTCTATCTCACACACACAAGACTCGATCTCTCATTTCTTGTCCAGACTCAGCCAATTCATGGACAAACCACTTTAAATTCATATGCAAGCTGCCATTTGTCTTCTCAAATATATCAAACTTGCTCCATCACAAGGTCTTTTCTTTCCAGCCAATTCTAATATACACTTAAAGGCATTCTGCGACTCAGATTGGGCTGCCTGTGTCAACACTCGACAATCCATCACCGGATTTTCTATCTTTTTAGGAAATTCTTTGATCTCCCGAAAATCCAAAAAGCAGTCCACAGTTTCCAGATCCTCTGTCGAATTTGAGTATCGAGCCATGGTTGCCATTATAGCTGAGATTGTTTGGTTATTTCAACTACTTACTGATCTCAGGATTTCTCATCCCAAGCCAGCTCTATTATTTTCTCACAGTCAATTAGCTCTTCAAATAGCTACTAACCCTGTTTTCCACAAGAGGACAAAACATATCGAGATAGATTGTCATTTCATTCCACAAAAAATTTTAAAGGGTGTCATTAAAACCTTTTATGTTAAATCTGAAGATCAGCTGGACGACATGTTTACTAAAGCTCTTGGAACAAAACGTTTTCATCTTCTTCTGTTCAAGATAGGAGTGTTGCACATCCACACTCCATCTTGAGGGGGACTATCGAGAAAAGTTTTATTTTCATACGTGTAAAACCCAGCTTGACAGAAGATTCCTTCTGTCCCCCAACAAACCTTCATTTCATTTTATCTTTATTCTTATTTGTTATCCAGTTTGTTAAAGTTTCTGTACCTTTGTCATTGTCCAGCTTCTTTTGAACTGCATATATATTCATTATCAACTCAATAAGAAACATGCAGAACTATTTCTTTCATTTCATTCCTCTGTTCTTTAATAATATTATCTACATTGGATAGCTGATTTTTATCTGCTGATTGTGTGATTTATTTGGGTTGTTTTTGTTTTTACTTTTGTAGGAAAAATCGATAAGGACATGGTGACTTGGCAGCTAGGTTTTTGGGATTTTGAGTGATCTTTGGTAGTTGATTCTTTGATGGTTTTGTCTAGATTTGTAGTTGCGTTTTCTGTCCATTATGGGTGATTTTCTGGGCTGTCTTTATAGTGCTGCTCATGTGAAAAACTCGAGCAGTTGTTCTTAATTTTTGCAGCTATATTGGTGCTGTGATTTACATGATGTGTGGGGCTATATTGTTATTAGTCTTCGGGTGAATAAACAATAGGTATATGGTGAATCAGAAGCCAGAATTTTTAGGGCTATCTTAGATATTATTTTGTAGTTGATTTTACGTTATTATTATCCAACTTTGCGGCAGCATCTTTTTAGCCTTTGAATGACCGTTGTTTGGTGGTTTTCCTTGTTGAGGTTGAGCAATTTGTTAGCTGAATTTTCTGGTTTTTATGTGATCACATTGGGCTGCACATTATCGATGAAGTGGTAGTTTTGGTGGCTGTTGTTTGTGATCTGTGATATAAGAAAACTTCAAAAGCTTTCATGATCTTTGCAATTGTTGTTCTTGGTCGATGGTATGATTTTTTGTTAGGCTGATTGAGTATTAATTATATGTGTTTTTCGTGGCTGTCATTAGTGTTGGTGGTGTGCGAAAAATTCCAGAAATTCCAGCTGTTTTTGTGAATTTTGCAGCTCCGATGTTTATAACGTTTCGGTGAAGAAACGTTCATATTTATTGGTGATTTTTCTTCTGCTATGTGTGAGGTGTTCCGGTGATAATATCGAAAGACTACATCAACGTTCTTGTGGGACAACTTCTCGTTCTTTCATTAATAAAGAGACATATCTAGAGGAGTTGCTTTTTTATCTCAAATGTTGTCTTTGTTTATGTTCATTATTGTTTCTATCACTTGAGTTATTTTATTTTCATCATTTATTATCAACTACTGTTGAGAAAATTCTTTGTTGAGGATAGTACGAGGCGGTCATGCTATTGAGTGTGATTTACTTTCACGGGTTGTGAGGACGAGAGATAATGTCAAGGGTAAAGTGAGTCAACTCAATAAAGCCTTGTATAAAACTATTGTCGTTAGTGAAAGCATTAAGCTGTGTGAGGGTTCCGCAGACGTAAGCAAAGTGTGCCAAATTGCATTCACAAATTTCTAGTGTTGATATTTTATTTTGCGTTTAATTTTTCTGTTTTCGGTTGTGCTAGAAATAATTGCAGCCAAACCAAATTTTTTTGCGAAACTACATTCTTTTGGATTTTCAAAAAGTAAGTTTAATACTTTAAACAATGTCTTTCCAAATAGATTTTTAAAGGAATAAACTTGGCTGAGGATAATATGAGTAGTTTTTAGAAGGTAATTAAGATATGTGCAACCAAATTAAAAGCATGGAGCATATATGACATCTAAAAATTTGCACACATTTTTATTTATAAAATTAATTTTTAATATGACGTATTGTACCATTTGATTGATAAGAAGTTAATTTCGTTTTTATTTACTTAATATCCGTTTTGAATGTTTTGAAATATTAGAATTTAATTTAAACACTTCAAAAAATATCATTTGTTTTGTATTTTGTTATAATTATAAATGTTGAATTTTAAAATATACTTTTAGTCAAATAATATATAGTTGGAAAGCCTATTCTCTTTAATTTCTAATGCTTCAAAGGGTGTGTCATTTTGAGTTTTTTTACAGGAAATTATAGGCATTTTGTTTAATAAAGTTCATGTTGACTATTCAACATAAGAAAATACAATTTTCGAGACTTAAAAGATTAATCTTTTTTAATTTCCCATAATATTAATTAGTTATTTGGGGTCATTTTTTATGAGAATTTGATAACTAAATTATCTTTTAGGTTCTTGTGTGATTAGTCTTGAAACTAACCTAAGCATTTATACTTGTGTTCGGAGAGTTGCTCCATGATCTTTTAAAACAAAGTGAGTCGGTTTAAGAGCATTTATATTACTTTGAAATTATTAATTTTTTGAAAATTGAATGAAATTATTATTTAAGTTCATCCATGAAGTTGTGAATTCTCCCCCTTATGCTTGTTTCTGTGTCCAGAGAATGGTGAGACTTGGTGTGATTTTCGCATCACACACCCTTTTGTCCTCTTTCAATCGGTATCAAATTGTTTCCACAAGACATTATTTATTTATTACTTGTGATTCATGTGAATTTTTATTTAAACATAAGTTTAATACTTTAGATTATGACCTTGTTTGGCAATCAGTTGATTATATTAACTGTTAGCTGACAGCTGATTCTATTAACTGATTTGACTAGCAGATTGCATTAGCTGTTTGTTAGAGATGTTTAGTAAAATTAGATGTTTAATATTAGCTGTTAATGTGTAAAATAACTTATGAGAGCATAGTTAAAAAAAAATTATAAGGGCATGAATTTATCACCTGTGCATAAGTGTAGACTTTTTTATTTTTATTTTTTACTTTTTTTAAATTATAATTATACTAATATTACTTTAAAAAAATTAAATTAAATTTTAAATTAAAGTATTACTTTAATAAAAATTAAATTAAATTAAAATTTAAATCTTACTTAATAAAAATTAAATTAAATTATAATTATAATTACAATTATAATTATCTTATTATTAATTTTATAAAAAATTTAAAAAAAAAAAGCCTGAAAAGTTTAGGGTTGTAGCTAAACATAAATTTGATTTGTAAAAATTAATTAATGTATAGCTTTGTTTATTTAAAGGATATAATTGATTTTTCACTTGCTAAAAGTAAAACAACTACTTAAAATGCTGCTATTGCATAGCGTTTTCAAATTTAGAGGTTTGAGATAAATCAACTGATTTTTTATATCCTTACCAAATAAGTATTTCAGCGATTTGAAAGTTAAAAAGCTAAAACACTTGAATCAGTTAAAATATTAACTCATCCGCTATTCTCCAAACACATCCTATGTCTTTTTGATGATAGATGTCAAGTTACCAGTCTCAGCATAGCTGAATCAGCCATAGCTTCTGCAAACAGAACTCCAAAACCGTGTGGCAGTGTTATTTCAATCCTGCCATTTTCGTCTCCCAGACACAAGGTAAAATGGCACAATAACTTTGATCAGAGAAAAATAATTGTGAGAACTATGGAGCTTATAGATGGAAGATTAAAGGGATGTAAGCTCTGTTTACGTTATATTTAGCTAAAAACGACCTTAAATCTGCTCATCTTCTTGTCTAGATATACAAAGTGAAACATTCGAATATAATCTCACATACATGAGCCTATGTCAACTTGTGTTGAAATCTACAGCTAAATTGTAAAACGGTCTTGAACACGAGTATGTTTGTGTTGTTTATTGGTTGAAAATTTTATATCATCTCCAAAACAGACGTATTCCAAATTGTCAATGCCCCGTACAAAAAAGCGCTTTATCATGTGCACACCTAAGTTTTTTATATTCTTTATCTAATTTTAAAATCCGAATCAAAAGTTAAACCAACAGTATAAAAATTTTTATGTTTAAAAAATTCAATTATTAAAAGAAATAAAGAACTTATGATTCGATAGCTCAAGGGAACATTAAACACTAGACTATGTAAATAAGGATGATAATTTCGGTCCGACCTGCCCGACCTAACCTAGTTCGTGTTTTTGGCCCGAGTTAAGCTGGCCACAAGTAAGCTATGGGCCGACTATGGTCAGCCCGTGCGAGCTACAGGTTGGGCCTGTCTGGCCGATGGCCCGTTGGCTTTATCCGAAACAACGTCGTTTCGATATATTTTTTAATAAAAATATAACAGACGGATCGGACCTGCGTGAGCCACAGGCCAGCCTGCAGCTTGCCATAACTAAGGTCGGGCCAAGGGTAGCCTGGGCTCGGCCCAGCCTATTGCCATCACTACATGTGAATTCATGATTTTATTTATTTTTTATTTTGTTTATTTCTTTGAACCATAGAAGAGTAATTTTTGTGTATAGGTCTTTTTGTCAAGGGAACATTGGATATTATAGAAATCACTGATTTGATAGGTAATAGGGAAAATTTTTGAGATATGATTAAAAGAAATTATCTCTGTCTATTAAAAATTTTAAATTTTAATTGAAAATTATTATTAAATAAAAATTAATCAAATTATTTTAATTTATAAAAATTGATTAATTTACGATACTAACATATCAATTAATTTAAAGATAAAGATTATTAAAATAAATCATTGAATTTTTACGATAATCGAATAGCTGAATTTTTAATGTAGTTTTCAGGCGTGATATAAGCATTGTAATGAATCTCACACCGTACTGGTTGAAAAACAGTACAAAATGGAATGCTTCGATATTAGGTTCAAGTACTGACTTGTATCGACCTGTTTCATTTGGTACCTATTGGAACCGCTGATATTTGAAATACTGGCTATATACTTGTCCGTATTGAAAAAAAAAAAAAGGAACATTTTTGCAAAAAATACAATTTTAAAAAAACCCAACCTTTCCTCTCTTTATTTTTTTTCTCATACTCTCACTCTCTCTCTTCTTCACCATCATCTCTTTTTATTATCAATAATATAATATTTAAATTCATCTATTTTTCTGCAAAGACCAATTAAAATATGTTAAATAAAAATTAAGAGGCTTCAAATTTTTGTGTTTTTTTAATTGTTAATATAAATATAACAATATTGTATTATTAATAGCAATTATATATTAAGATAAAATATATTTTTTATTATTGAAAATTAAATATTAATGTAAAAATTATATTTTATTATTGATAATAATTATTCTTTTTATTGGATATTTTGATGTAATTATTACTTATTATATGATAAAATTGTAATATTTTAAATACTTTGTCTTGTTCTTAATTTTATATTTCTATGATGAGAAAATACTCTTTTTCATATTAATTGTGGTTATTATTTATGTAGAATATGTGAAAATAATATTAAGGAAAAATAAATAAATTTTTGTTATTTTAAATTTCTATTATTATAATTTTTTGAGACAAGATTGGTTTAAATTATACAGTACAATATTGAAAGATTATTTTGTAATTTTTAAAAAAATTTAATGACTATTTTATAAATTTAAAATTCCAAAACAATACTTAATATTAATTGATATTGATATAATATCGTACCAAAATTCGACTGCAAAAGATCTAGGGCGCGAGTTTCAACCCTTCTTCAAAGAGCCTAGACAGCTATTATAATTTCGATTAGAAGGAAAAATATGAAAGATTGAGAATTCCATCAAGATTTTTATTTTATCATAAGATACCTACCCTTTTTTTGTTTTCGTTTATTGTGCTAAGTATGATGAGTAACTAATCACCTGATGTCTAAATAAAAAATATATAGTTTTTTTGTTATGCATTAATTTTAATTATTAAAGAGAAATTTATACTTAAAAATATTTTTTTATTCTTAATGTTGATTTAATACAATTAACAATTAAATCACATGTAAATTTATATGCATTAGTTTAGAAAATATGTTTGCTGATTGATTAAGACATTTATATTAAGAGTTGCATGGTATAATATTAGTGTCAATTTTTTAATAAAATTTTACATAACTTAATGTGTTAATGGAAATTTTAATTAGAAAAATATCAGTTAATTAATTTAAAAAGAATTGATTATAATTTGAGAAAATAAATTTTATTAATTTAAAATTTTCGCAATATAGGTTATAAAATCTTTTAAAATAACTTAATTATGAATACAAAAATATTTTAATTTTATTGGAGATTGAAATTAAAGTATTTGTGCAAAATTGGCCTGACCTAGCCCGACTTTGGCCTAGTTGACTGTGCCATGGGTTGAAATTGCTCAACTCGACCGGGCCACTGACCGGAGTTGTTTCGGCCTGTGACTCAACAAGAAGGTACAAAACAATCGCGACGTTGGAGCTCGGCCCTAACCTGACCTATTGTCATTCCTAATATAGTCACTTACATATGGTATGTGATTAAATTATACATATAAAAACCAAGATTCATAAAATAAATTATTAATTTTATTTAATTATTTAATGAAATTAATGTTTCGTTTTTGAAATAAATAACAACCACTTATCAATTATGCACCATTTCATGTGCTTTTCAATAGATTTATTATCATCTTTTTATCAATTATTAATAGAATTTATTATTTTATAATAAATAATTATTTTTCAATAAAATATTCTTAATTAGTCACTTCATATTATTCATAAATAACATTTTAATTTAAAATTCTGTCTTAATCAAAATATAAAAGTGTGTACTGCAATTCCATCGTTAACATTCATTCGATAAGAAGAACCACACATGCATATTACATAAAGGGAGAAGAAAAGGATCAAAATATATATCATAAGCTGATATATAAACTCGGCAAATATAGATAGCCATCTAAGAGAAGACACCAAGAAGGAGCAATCCAACCACTTGTCCGAGTATAGTTGAGAACACAGAAGAAGACTTCAACAGCAAAGGGTCAGCTCCATTTCTTTTCTTAGCATGGGGACGAAGAGTATCTCCGCCCCCATAAACTCCTCTGCCAGCTTTTTCAGAAATCCTCTTCACCTGAATTGCTTCAGCCAATCCTGTTACTCTTCTTTGCTCATCTCCTTCTTTTGATCGATATAAATCTGCACACACAAAAGGACCATGTCAAAGACTCATCAACACTCTACACAAGATACTGAGTATTGATATCTTTCTGTTTTTGTGCACAAACTAACCCTTGAGATGTGTAGCCCTTATGATTTCCTTGTGTTTAGGAGTAGCAGAACTTTCGCATACAAAGCGTGAAAGAACTAAAAAAAAGATGGCAAGTAGTAGCCATGCAAGTGCCTCTCTCTTCATTCTAATAGTTACAAACTTCGATCTTTTTCACTACGTGATTTGCAGGAGGGATGATGAGCCAGGTGTGGTTACTATAGACAGATGGGGAGTGTTGTCGACTGGAGTTATTGTGCTTATTACTGATAACTGACCTCATCTTTTATAAGCAATTTCTTCGGATTAATCTGCAAACAGTAAGGTTATTTCTTTGATCAGTGACAAATTCATAAGGGTATGCAAGATCTAGCTTTAACTAAATTTGACCTTTCTTTATTCGTTTTCACTCTTTTATTTTTGATACCTAAAGATCATGGACAAGACAAAAGCAAGGATGTGTCAGCTCTTTGTTGGTGCCTAGAAAGGGCGAACTTTGGAAAATGCAAACAGCAAATTAAAGAACACAGAATGCAAATATGTAGCAAATCAGCACGTCACCCTAAACATAGCATAGAAGTATAAGATTGTGAATTTTTTTAATTTACTGAAGCAAAAAGTGATATATTTCACTTTTCATTGGAGGACAGGAGATCTGTCATAGAGATTTTCTTTCGTAAGGAAAAAGAACTAAAGTTGCTTTTCCCCATTCACACTCATATTTTCATAAAAAAGGATCAAAGTTGGCGAATATGATGCTTGAATTTCTTCACAAACTGTATCGAGATGAATTTTGCTTACTTCAGCCATGAGATGTTTATGCTGTTCCCCACTGCCAAAAGTATAACCTTAATTTATGCAAATAATCGATTCGATTTATATTCCAAATGTAAGGCCCCAAATTATAGCCTAGTTGGAATGTTTCATTGAACATGTATTCCATATGACTTAATTATGTTTTTAAA
>JAOQMS010000008.1:218532-255387 GCA_027563885.1 Erythroxylum longipes
ACACAAACAATTAAAGAATAATTTTTTAAATATATTTTCTTTTTTTAATTAATAAAAATTTTATTAATTTTTTTATTTTATTATTAATTATATACAATTTATTAATAATAATATAAAAATATTATTATTATGGTAAGGGTAAATAATATAAAAATATTATTAATTATATACAATTTTTGTGGACCATAATAAATGAATTTGGGAAAAGGCGATTAGGTTAGAAGAAATAATTGATATTAAAAAAATTATTGAGGGTTATATTAGGTAGTATGTATTTATTAATTTACATTTCATCTTAAACCTCCCAAATCAGAGGTTTCTTATTTTTACTGTTTAGAATGAAATAGAACGTAACATGAAATCCTCCGCTTCCATCCTATTTTGTTTCATTTCATTATAAAATTTTCAACCAAACGATAAAAGTGTATTATATTTCAATCCGTTCCATTATTAACCCTTCAACTAAACAGGCCTAAGTCAACATAAACATACTTTTACATCGCACTATCATTGCAAGTGAGGCCGTGGATCAATTTGGGCCAGTGAAAAGAGGCTGGATTTAAAGGCCACTTTAAGTATCGGTTCCATAAGACAGATGGTATCTGTATATTACAATTCATATACTGTTTTGGCATCTTAATAAGTTCATGTAATATTATGTAATATTACTGAGTGAACTTTATAAATAATTTCTCACTTGATAATACTAAAAAGACCGAATTTGCAAATATTAGTTTCACACAAGATTATATAATAGCTGTAAACTAAAACACTTATATTCTGGCTTGGTTACAATTAGGTGTCCATCTACTTTGGACATGATGCTTGATGGTTGGGAATCATGTTCAACAAACGAGACAGACTATAACAGGAACAAGCCAAGAAAAACAGAGTGACCAATACCAATTATACGGATAAAAGAGACACGAGTTTCTGGAGCAGATGATTTCGAAGAATTTCTAGGAACCAAGCGAGACCTTTTCCTGGTGACAACCCCAAGCTTCCTTGTATGAAACTGACTAAGATGATTAGAGTACAAATTTTTCATCTTAGGCAGGAGGCATTCTGGCGTCTGGACATCTTCATGAACCGAGTTTGAAAGAGATTCAGATATGAATGCAAGGTTGATGAGAATGAAACAAATTACATGTCTCGTCTGAGTCATGTTTGCAAGACAGAAATGGCAGTAAGGTAGAGTTAACAGTTGTGACTTAGATAACTCAAATCACACGAAGGAGATATTAATAACAGCCAAAGATATTATTAGATAGAGCTGGTGGTTGAGAAGTCCTTGTTTATCAACTAAGAGACCTAAGCAAAGAAAGCGGATTTCTATATTGATGGATCTCTTTCGGCTAGGATGACATAAGATACGTGGTTATAATACTTGCTTTCGTGTTGTACTGATTCAAGTTATGTCAAACGGAGCCCATGGACTCCATATCAACAGGAACAACACATGCGGCCGACCAACTATATTGAAAAATCTACTAGAGGTAGTGGGACCTTATCCCTAGCCCCTGCACTCGACTTTCCAGCAAAGGAAAATTCCTTGAGCACTAAAGTAAGTTGGCTGGGGACATTACAGGAATTGTCCAAACCTCGTTCTCACTTTCCATGTTTACTTCAATTCCGAATAGAAGCCAAAGACGTCTCTTTTTTAGACCGTCAAACACTGATAACGCTTACAGTTTTCATGGCCAACAAAGCACCGAAAGTACCAGCGAAAAAACGAGAAAAAATGCGATGAGAACAAGAAATCTTATCGACGTACTTCAAGTTAGGAGACTTTGGCAAATGGGTTGCAAGCATCTCAATGGAATGAAAAGTCAATGATATCTCGCTTCAGAATCTTTAAAGAAGAAGCCTGGCCAATCAGCTTCTGCAGTTCACCAGTCACTCGATCCATGTAAAGCACGTAGAGCCCATTTCTGCTTTCCAGAAGCTCTAATGCTTTCCGAGCCTGAAGCACCGATGCCACCCATTCTTCAAACAGCACTGCAATCTCATTAATGCAAATCTTTTACATATTTTTTATATTCAAGATTCTAAAATATAAAACATACATCCAATTACCAGATGCATCGAAACAAAATCATTAAAATTGCAAGTTTCCGAGAGGAATAGGATATTTTGTTGTGAAAAAGTGCCAAATATTGCGATTTTCCTTAGAGAAATATGTATAACAATCCAATAGCGGAAGAGAGGGTCCGGCTACAGGGAGGATAAATACCAGTGTCAAATTTGTCATCTTTTGCCCAAGTTAACAAATTGTCACACACCAAGAATTCGATAAGCTGGATCCTGGTATTAACAGAAAAATCAAAATCAAAATCGAAATCAGATAACCACTGCTATAGAAAAGCCAACTCATCATTCCCTACGAGAGCAAAATACGTATCTGCCTAGATCTCTCAATGTGGGAGTTAATCAGCCCAAAATCAAGCTTAATAATGACTATGAATGACGAAATTGCAAAGGTATAGATGACTATAAATGGGAATTTTACTATAATACTTGCATAATAAAGAGTGATTCATGCATGTTCGTAAAACCATCCTCAAACGGGTCCGCTGAAAGCAAATTTTCTGCCACGAGAGAAATTCTTTGAGCAATTGAAAGTATTGCACGTTGTCCAATGTAGGAATCGCCTCCAAGCTGACGGATCAAGTGTTGAACGTAGAACGCATCAGTTTGTACGTGAAGTGACTCTGACTCTGCAGCAGAGCAAATCTTCTAAACCTTTTTTACCAATAAAATCAGCCAGCTAACCTTTACAACCAATAAAACGTTTCCAACTTTTAATCACTATTTTGTCAATGAATATTAAATCTTAAGATACTCAAAAGGGAAGAGGGTGAAGCCAAGCTATCTAGAAAGTTTTGACCATAGATGTGTATTGTCTTTTACAAGTGTTCAAGTTCCAACCACCGCAAAATACTTACTGACTCTGCAAGTAAGAGAGCACATCCTTCTAACTAAGCGCACAATTAAGCAGCTGACAATTCCTTCAAGAAGCTCCATGTTTTTCCTTGCCGATAAAAGGTTCCTCAATGACGCTGGAAAATGAAATAAACTTACAGCTTAAACGTCTATGGAAATGAAAATGGAGACTTCAAGGCAAGGAAATCCATCCCTAAAGTAACCTTGGAACAGAACGAGATGTTTCAATTTTAGAAGTGACATAAGCACTATTCTGCCAGTAAAATGATGGGAAAAAATATGTGAATTTTATCGGGACAGATCGTCTATACTCTGTTTCATCAACTGCCAACCATCTAATAAGTGGAACAGAGAAATTGGATGACTGAAAATTGATGGAAAAGAGTGGAACAGATTATGTACCAGATCCTACCCCAATCTAATCACCAAAATGGCTTATTTGAGCTAGTACCCAAACTCCTCGGAATCACCAGATTCTGTAGCCACAGCACTGAGCATAAGTTTGCTCTCCATTTTCGCAGGACACAAAAATTGGTTCTTGTCCTTACCTTTTTCAGCTTTCCTATTAATTGTATACACTCATGAAATCGATAGATCTCTACCTACTATCTGATATTGCGCTACAGTGGTGAAAATTTGATGAATTTTCAAGAGGTCAAAGTGAAGTCCATAAAAAGTATTAGGTTTTTGTCTTGACAATATTCAACGTCGATCACTGTACTTCTATTTAAGAACACCAAAAGTAATATCGGACCTAGAATGAAGTCTACAGCTTGGTGCGACCAGTTCGTAAAATTTATCTCCTCGGTCTGCAAAGTGAAATGCACTTAAATTTATTCCATGAAAATAAGCAAGAAACTAAAAAAAAATATTCATCTTTAGCATGACAGAGCGACCAACTAGAGACTCACTGGACAAGTAGAGTCGCATAGGTCTACAAGAAAATCAACAGAAGCCCTTAGTTGTTCCTCTTCCTCCACATTGTTGAAGTCTGCAATAATTAATTTGGCAATTGCATATGAATATCCGCCACCATAAGTTCAATGATAGATATACCCAACCACATATTATTCTACTACATATTATTCTCAGTAATCTATGGTCGGTTACCAAGCAAGGAGTAAATCATCAGTTAACGCTTCAATACCTGAAAAGCAACGTCGTTGATTAGAATCACTCGATCTTTTCCTTCTTTCTCTCAGCCTCACTGCAAGAACAGGAAGCACACAAGAGAGAACTCCTAATCTGTGGTGAGAACTGAGAAATAGGAATGAAGAGGCAGAGAACACAACAACAAGATAAAGAGGGAGACCTTGTCTGAGGAAACGACGGCGAAGAACATCGTTGAATCTACTTTGAGAGGAATCTCCATGGAGCTTCCCCAAATCGTGAAAGAAGTAGCACTTGCATAAACCAGTATTGGGGAAAAGATCAAACCGAGACGCATCTAAAAACAAATGATCAAAATGAAATTAGAAACTTATCAGCAGCAGAATGAATATTCAAAAGATAGAGAGAACCTTCAGCTTCCTTGAGATCTTCTCTGAGTCGAAGAATCTCTTGCTTCCGCTCCTTAGCCTAACAGAAAGAGCGCAAGTTAAACCAGTAAGACATTGGCTTCACTTATAAAACGGAAATCGTACAAAAGGAAACAGAAGTTTCCAGTGAGGCCTTAAGCTTCCAACGAGTGGCGTCAGATTGAGAAGGTTGCTTATGAAGGAGCTTCGATCGGAGAAGAGCGATGGCTACGGCCAGTTTTAGCGACTGATCGCCGTTATTTACTTCTCGGCTAGACGTAGCAGCCTCCATTGTAACCATTTACGCGGGATGTTGGGTCCCACTCACTTTTTAAATAAGAGCAAAACATATAGCGCGTACAAATACGACGTCGTTTCGAGTCACGCATTTGGCGAAACAAACGTCATAGTTGATCTGCAACATGTACTCAATAATTGTGGAAGAAAAATAGATTTAAAAGGAAAAAATCTTTTATTTAGTCTGAACAAAAACTAAGTAAAATTAAACAAAAATTAATCAAATACAAAACCACAGTTTTTTGGTTTTTTGGTTCTCTTCTCCAGCAACAGGGGGGCACCACTGTGGTTTGATTTCTTTGAAAATAAAACACAGTTGTGGGACCTCAGGTGAAAAATGTAAAACTCAAGAAAGAAACAAGACGACCCTTTCCCTGGCAGCTTCAGCGGACCAGATAGTACAAGTTGCCTGCCTCAGATCATGTGTCCCGAGAAGGCAGATTATGAAACAACTCGGTTGTGAAGTCTAAAGCCTAAATTATTAAAGCAAACCCTGGCAAGCTTCAACCTCAGCTGCCTGAGAATCCAATATAACTCCACCCTTCGGATTAGAACTCACAACCCCAGTCGCCATATCCAGTACGGTTTTCCGGTAATATTCATCTTCCATCTTCTTAAGGACCTCCTTCACCACTACAAAGTCCAAACCTCCAGCCAAAACTAACTTCCCAATAATCTCACCAAAGTTACTAGGTGCTTTCGGTAAATCAATACCAATGTCATCCAACTTTGAACCGTAGAGCAAACACCCAGTCCCTACATCTCTGGCTGTCAAAACTTTCTTACTGAGCAAATATTCCAAGAGCTTGGCAACTAATTCGACACATGGTGGGTTTTCTTCCAGTCCAACAGAGATTGCTTCCTTCACAACTTCAGAATGGTAAGCTGGTGATTTCAATTCCTCAATACACTGCAGGGCTTCATCCAAAAGATGGATACTGAAGTACTCCTTGAGAATTGCGATTGTTTTTCTCTTAAATTCATCGACATTCAACCTTGCAGATGCAGGCACTGGTTTCTCTGAAATTGGAGGCATATAAGGTGTAGTAGAAGTCTTACTAGGTGGAGGAGGGACTTGTACAGGTGGTTCTGTACCAAAACCAGAGTTGGAAGGCCAAGGAGGGGGGCCCGATCCCTGTAAGAGGGCACTAATCTTCCCACTTGTGAATCCACCACTACCCTGAGGCAACAGCCTTGTATTAAGTGAAGTTGACTTGTTCCCCGTTGATGACTGTACACGCCCTACAGTCTGCATTATTGGACCATCACCCCTTTGGATAGAACGTGTTCTGGCCACCTCCCAATTGTCATCATCAGATATACCGGGCATCCCAGGCATTCTTCTAGTTCCTGGCATGCCAGGCATCATACCTCCTGAGCCAGGTCGGTTGATGGGGAAGCCCCCAGGGCCAACAGTCCCCGGCACCGCGGAAATAACACCCCAGTTGTTCCTAATGCTTGCAGTAGTACCAGGTCGCAGGCCAAGATTTTTCTCTGCCTCATAATGTATTTCAGTAATTGTTTTGGCTTTGACCTGCGACAACAAAGACATTATTGTCTCTACTCTGATCATATTGATCGAACCAATTAATTTCAACATTGGAGAACAAAAGTCTTACCTCTTCACGTCTAGGAACCCAGTCACTTGCACGTAAATCAAGAACATCCCTAACCATGAACCTCAGTCGAGGAACCAGTTGAGGGTTTGATGACAATTCCTTCAACCGACTAAAGTAGGTATCATTGATGTGCCGTGATTTTGGGCGCTGATCAAGCTGCTTTCCAATCGTGTTGAAGAACTGGCATATTGCCTCAACATTTTCTTCAGCAGGACAAACTTTATTGTCAGGTCCTAGAAGCTCCTGTTTCACATATAAAGATATGAATATAAATGAATGAAGCATCAATTACAATTTGATAGAAGTAACATTACTAGAATCTACAATGCTAACCTGAACAATGTGATGGACAATCCTTTCAGGAACCATCTTCTGCTTAAGAAGCTCTCCAATCAAGCGGATATTTCCAAGAGTACGAATTTTGACCAATCGTTCTTTATCCCTACGCTCAAGCTCCTGTTCTAGAGCTGTCATCTGTCCTACTTCCTCCCTCAGTTCATCAGCCCCCTCAAATGCCTCCTGACAATTATTCAACAGAACTCGCTTAAATGTGATTTCTTTGCCACCCGGTTCATCTGATGGAAAGGGAGGGAGCCTATCATTAAGATCAGCACAAAGCTGTGCATACATGGGGCAAAATGTGGGTTCCAGAACTGCCTTGTCAAATATAAGTGAGATAACATCCTGTAGTGCATGACAACTGTGAGCTCAACATCCAGTAGGAAGCTAAAACCAGAACGTATATACGATACTAATGGATTCACCTTTAAGATATCAGCAGACGTGATGCCAGAATCTATAAGTTGTCCCTTGAGAAGATCAAACTTCTCAGGTGTGAGTTTGTTCAGTATCCTGTGCAAAAAGCAGTAGAACTCATTTAAAGATACTACTAATAGTATAAATCTCAAGCAAATCTCACTATTTTCAAAAATCAGTTAATATTTCTGTAATAACTCCACCTGTCAGAAGAATATCATATAACAATCATGTAACTATTTTGACAACAGAGAAACCAATGAAATGAGGGCCAAGAATGATTCTATTGAAGAATTCTCCTCTTGTTTGAGACTGAAAGGTATCTACGCCAAATATAGTGTTAATAGCATTTATTGCAACCTAACAATGAAATTGTTCGTCTTGTATCACAGGAAAAATCATAGTTGACTAAGAATCCTTAATAATTAAGCCAACTTCAATTGAATAAATTTACTAAACAATCAATGAAATTAGTTTGTGGATATTCAGGATCTGGAATAATATAACGAAAACCCCCATGTCCGAAATCAAATTATGCATATAAATGCAAAATTTCACCAGATGAATAATGTTAAATAAAATATAAAAATGTTAAATAAAATATAAAACAATATTGTATTCTTATATTTACCCCTTCACCGTCTTCAAGACAAGGTCTTTCTCAGAAAGATTTCTCCTTCTAGCTGACCATGGCACTTCAGCCTTCACCAAGGCAGGGGTTGGTCCTCCCTGTTATACACGAAAAACACAGGTACAGAAATTAAGACCAAGGTGCAAGCACAAATGAAATGAAGTTTCCAGAAGAAAAGGAAAGCAATAGTAACCCCATGTGTCAAAAGAGAAGAAACAACATTTGATAAGAAATTAAGTAATCAAATATAATAAGAACATTAATCACCGGGAAAAAAATGTAAAAATGTGAGTTAGCTAGATTACCACTTGACTAGGAGAGATTTGAGCTCTAGCAAACTGGAAGTTTAGTTGATCCTGGCGATTAAATTGATTTGATTCAGGCTGCCTGGGATCATATCTGCCCCCAAATTCTCTATTTTCGCGAACAGAATCCCAGGACCTATCCTCTCCAGATGTTGGAAATTGTGCAGAACGACCACGCCAATCACGATTGTCTGGCTCCAAGTAACGATTCTGCGATTGATTCAGTGTCTGGGATGACCAGCAAAAATTGTTATCTTAAAATTGACAAGTTACATGCAATAATAATTCAATAACACGAGTACACATTGGGCACTCCATATATGCAAAAGGCATCTAGCTATTCAGACATTTTATCTTGTAACTTAACAAAATTGCCTGGGAATACAAACCACCAAGCTAGAAATTGAAAATAGGATAGCAACTCACAGTGCTCTCTCCACGAGTCCAGCTTTGGTCTTCACCAAATAGCTCAGCCTCAATTTCCCGTTTAACTTTTAGAATCTCATCAGATACCACAGCAACCTATAGGAAAATCGTGAACTTAATTAGAAATAGACAGCAAACAGATAACCAGTTGGAAGTTCATTGCTGATGTAAGTCTAAGTAGTAGAAAGCAAATAAGTTAGGATAGTTAAAACACAAGAATAGAAAAATCTGTTTATTTCCCGAGCATTGTTCATGAAACCAAAAAACGAATATGGATCTAAAAGAGTAAAAAATGAAGAGAACTGCATGGATGACTGCAACAACAGAGACTCAATACTAAGCCACAAAGATCAACCTGCACCCGAAGCCTTAAATCTTTTTGTCCATATCTGTGATACACTCACACCAACACCATTTTAAATCGCATGCCGAAGCTGCAAATTACATGCTTCTTGCATGCAAACAACCCCTTACAAGCATTACCTCCCTAAGTTGCAACAACTGCTCTCTTGTATGATGTATTCGCTCACGGCCTTCAAATCGCAAGTCTCCAGTCTGCAAAGGAAACAAACATATATGTATATGAGTCAAGAACCTAAAACATTAAACAAAAATTTCATGTGCAACTGGCAGAATAATAGGCAAGCCCATAAGAGACAATATATCAAACAAATGGAAACCTAAGATAAAATATTATCAAAGCTGATGCCAGTATCAACTAATGTGAATAAAACAAGTAGCTACAGCAGCACTTCAAACATTTTCTCAAATAGAACGAGGAAGACCTAAAGAAAATCAGCAACTTTACAAGTGAATCAGCACAGATATTGTTGACCACTCCATGCCATATGAAAAGTCATAACCACGAAAAATTACTATATTAATCACGTTGACATCATCATCTCTTTCTAGGTACCCAGGTGTCATAAGTGAACCAAATTGAAATAGCAGTAGAACAAAAGTATTCCAATTAGTCAAATCATCATTCATTTCTTTACCAAACAACGCCAATTTAGTCAATTATTCATCAAATGAGTCACACTGGGAAAAAAAATTTAGCCATTCAGACCACAAGGCCGAACAAAACAGGCCACGACACAACTTGTCATGTATGGTTAATACCGCAACGATCATACTAAACTAAATTCTTATCATTTTCCATTTTTTCAGTATTCTCCACTACAAAAAGAAATAATGTTAGCAGGTTGATTTATGGGCAATTTAAAGCTCGTCAAGTGCCCACCTAAAACCTAAAATATTACTATTTGTCCATATTTACAGCAGGAACACATATTTAGTGCCCAACCAAGAATTAGGACATTTAAAGAGTTCAATGTCACATTCAACATCCATATAACTACATACATAAAGCGAAACCATAAGCGAATCAATAAGAAAAATAAATTTAAAAGGTAGTATTCCAAAACATTTTCGAGAAAAGAATAAACATCAATATAACAGAAACCTGCTTTTCGGTTCTATTTCATCTTCAGACATACTTGCATTAAACACTCTAATCTCAAAAGTAGTAGAGAAACCACGACCAGGTATTAAGACTCCTTTTTTTGGCTTCAAATTTTACTTGTGAGAAATAATCCAACATAGGACAATGATTCTCGCAAACACGCACGAAGAAACAGAGAAAGCCAACCCATCTCACATACACCACATTGAACCATAACAAGCAAATATAAACGGAGAACAGATAACGAACAGATCCAATATATTAACCACATACCACGACAACAGAATTTTCCAATACTCGAATTAAAAGCCAGGAACTTTATCAATAAAAGAAACCTCCCGAAAGAAAATTGTAAAACACGTAAATTTATTCCCATAAATCAAAACAAACTCAGGAACGCATCAAACGAGTCCAGATCCACGATGGTTAACGAGAAAAACCTGCAAAGAAGCAGTCCCGCCATAAGGACGCAAAAGAGGAGCATCGCCAAAGGCAAAAGAAGTAGACGAGAAAGAAGAGATAGTAGTGGATGAGGACTCTGAACGTAGGTTGAACAGTCTGCTTCCTCGACCACCACCAGGCCTCAAGCTCAACACCGTTTGATCACCTTGCTGCATACCTCGATCTTTCACTCTGAGAATGAATCTCCGCCGTCGATATCAATAGATAGAGAGAGAAATGGACCAAAAGAAGCAAGACCCAGAAAAGATACAACAAAGACAATAAAAAAGAAACAATCTTTTCTATAAGCTGTTAACTACGTCTCTTCTTCCCTGCCGACTCAGCTAGAAGAGCAAGGTGGCTGAATCAGGATAAAAACAAGTTCTCGTAAAGATATAAACTTTATGTGTAGAATCTAATCTATACATATATTGAGTAGATAGGAAAAGATATAGCTGCAAAAGGTGTAGATTGAAGAGCTTAGACTTTCCTCTCTCTTCTGCGAAGAGCAAAGAAGAGGAGAGAAGCGGGTATTGTGACGCGAAGGCTGGTGGGGGATCATAACACAAACAAACCCTCGTTTAGGAGAGAGAAAGCAAGAGAGAGTAGTTTTTTTTAATTTATTTTTCATCAATGCTTTTTTAGATTTTATTCCATTTGATTGACGAAAATGCCTTTCCTCTTCTGTTGATATTACATGTTTAGCGTAAGATTAGGTTTCCTCGTATGGAGCTTAGATTGATGTTTTAACAAAAGCCTAAGTTAATATTCTATGATATTAGTAAGTTCGAAACTGTTTTATTCTCGAATATCCATATATAGAAGTGCTTAGAGTGAATTACATTGTTTTACTCCTCCAATTGAACAACATTTTTAGTAGGTTCAATGCATTTTTACTTGGCTTTTTTAGCGAATTATACTTTGAAACGATAAGATTAATTTAACTCGATTTAATTTAACATCATTTTATTTTTTAATTAAACTTTGTGATAAGAAAATTTTAAATTAAAATTAATTTTGACTCAATTCATTATGAATACCAAAAGTCAAAACGCATGAATGTCTTAATCCCTACAATCATAAAAACATCATATTTAATCGGTTACATGCTAAAATCCGAAGCCACTTAGAACAGATGAAGGGCAACTAAGTACTTTCCCTTTCTAACGGCACGTGTTAAGTATGTCAAAGTGTTTTAGGAAGGGCGATATTGGTAATTCACAGAGAATAAAATAATTTTCCAAAATGAATTCATGAATTTCCATGAGGAAAGTAAATTTCCCAATGACACAGACTACACGACGTCGTGTATTGATTCCGTAAGAGAGCGTTACAGTCGCTGGATTCGTTTGCCCTAGATTAGATTCAATCCCCATCTCGCCAAGTCGTTCTTCTTACAATCCCGACCCACACGTGTCGGTTGGATTCAATGGAGCTGAAGCACAATAAGGTTTTGCCACGTATCGATCGATCATGAAACGAGTTCATTCCATGGGGGTGAACCAGGTGGACATGGAAATGAGCACTGACCCGAAGCATTTGAAGAGTTGAACATCGATCCGTTCAGAAAGTGCAGCGGATAAATGTCAAAGTTTACAAGAGACAAAAACTCCCAAGATTCGGGAACTGTTGGAGTTGGTGTAAGACCTTCTCAAGAGCACTATTGGTTTTAGCCATGACAGTGCTGGTTCCACCGAGCACTTCCATTCCCACCAAGAAAGAACAGATCTTTACGACTTACTCTGATAACCGAACAGAGGTTTTAGTCCAAGTCTACAAGAGAGATCGAGATCGAATCCAAGACGATGATCTTCTAGGCCAGTTCTGGATTCCATGAATCTTAGTTACTCAAAAGGGTTTCACACGAGAAGAGCAAGTGAGAAAAGAAAGTGTCGTACATTTAGTAGGAGAGGCTACTCTGTCTGGATTGAGACTGTCCAACTTACCCAACTAACGAATGAGAACTTGGCTTACATTTCAAGCTCAGTCCCTTATAAGCACTTTAACGGAAAGCTCAAGCTCCCCGAAAAAGACAATAAACATGTGAGGAATTATATATATAAAGGTAGTTGAAAAATAGACGAAGCTTAGCTTCATGGCAATGGCGACTCTGCAACCAACTTCTTGAAAGTTGCAACACCAGACCTTTACTTGAGCACGTTAGCTGACAAATATGTTGATCCTTTACTTTACCCTTTTTCTCTTCTAGAGAAAGAAACATTCCCTCAAGTTGTCCCTCAGCAAATTCTTTCTCACCACCTCTTGTGATCACATTTGTCCCTCAGCAAATTCTTTCTCACCACCTCCTTTGATCACAACCATGGAAGCCAGTGCTGGCCTGGTCGCCAGCTCTCACAATCGAAACGAGCTTGTCGTCATTCATGGTCATGAAGAGGTAACAAAGACAACCATTGACAATAAACCATCAAATGAGCTGGCTTTTACATGATTTCATTTTTTTATATAACATGCGTTAGTTGTATGTGCATGTTTTTGCAGCCTAAGCTGTTGAAGAACTTGGATGGTCAAGTTTGTGAGATATGTGGTGATGAGGTCGGCCTCACCGTCGACGGAGACTTGTTTGTAGCTTGTAATGTGTGGTTTTCCGGTGTGTAGACCTTGTTACGAGTATGAAAGGAGAGAGGGCACATAACAATGTCCCCAGTGCAAGACCAGATATGCGTCTCAAAGGTATATTACCATTCCTTCTGCTAAGTGTTATTACTTCTGCAATTGATGATTCAGAGGCGGATTCTATTCCAAATTTGTGTAGGATGTCCAAGAGTGGAGGTAGACGAAGATGAAGAGAATATTGATGACATTGAATATGAGTTCAAAATAGAAGATGAACAAGAAAAGAACCAGCATCTCACAGAAGCAATGCTTCATGGGAAGATGACCTACGGAAGAGGCCATGACGACTAAGAAAACTCGCAATTCCCACCAGTTACAGCTGGGATTAGATCAAGACCGGTAATGGAATAGTATTACTAACACCTTTTGATCTTGGTGATTTGTCTCAATCATCTTGAAATCGGCCGTGGGTTTTGAAACAAGATCATAAATCAACTTGTTTCAGGTTAGTGGTGAGTTCCCAGTTGGAGCTCATGGAGAACAGACGCTATCCGCTTCACTTCATAAACGAGTTCATCCCCATCCAGATTCAAAGCCTGGTATGCTTAAAATGATTGCAATATGTTTTTAACATTTCTTACAGTAGTTAAACAATACTTCACAACAGGAAATGCGAGATGGGAAGAAAAGAAAGAAGCAGGGTGGAAAGATGGAGTGGACGAATGGAAACTGCGGCAAGGAAATTTGAGACCTGAACTTGAAGATGATCCTGAAGCAGCAGCCATGTGAGTATCCAGTTCTACACTATGGAATGAACCAACATAGTTCAACGCCTGGAGATTCAGTTCTTTGATCACAGGTTAGCAATGTCGAAACAAATGCAGAATTGATGAGACCAGGCAGCCACTCTTGAGGAAAGTACCAATAGCATCGAGCAAGATCAATCCGTATAGGATGGTTATTGTGGCTCGCCTTGTCATATTAGCCTTCTTCCTCCACTATAGAATTTTGAACCCAGTGCATGATGCTATTGGCCTTTGGCTAACATCTGCGGTCTGCAAAATCTGGTTTGCATTTTCATGGATTCTTGACCAGTTCCCCAAATGGCTCCCAATTGATCGTGAAACATATCTTGATCGCCTGTCTCTCAGGTAAACTTGTACCAAAATGAATCTTAATTCTCAAAGCAAATCTGCAACTATTATAAGAATATAGCAGCAAAGCTCTGAGCTTTTGACTGGTAAAATCAAACATTACATGAATATGATACCGTTCATTTTAATGATTGATGTGTTGAAAACACAGATTCGAGAGAGAGGGGGAATCTTACATGCCGTCACCAGTGGATATCTTTGTGAGTACTGTGGATCCCATGAAGGAGCCTCCTCTGGTTACTGCAAACACAATTTTATCAATCCTGGCCATGGACTACCCTGTTGAAAAGATCACAGCATACCTATCTGACAATGGTGCCTCTATGTGTACCTTTGAAGCACTTTCTGAAACTGCGGAATTTGCCAGAAAATGGGTGCCATTCTGTAAGAAGTTTAGCATAGAACCTCGAGCCCCTGAGATGTACTTTAAAGGTTGATTACCTGAAGGATAAAGTTCAACCAACATTTGTTAAGGACCGTCGAGCTATGAAGGTCAGTAATTTGCATATAATTTGATTCAAGATTAATTTAGTCTTCAGCAATTTAGCTAACACTTGATTGCCTACTCTTCAACAGAGAGTACGAATAATTCAAGGTTAGGATAAATGCAATTGTAGCAAAAGCACAGAAGATCCCTCCATGGGGCTGGATCATGCAGGATGGTACACTCTGGCCAGAAAACAATCAAAGGATCATCCTGGAATGATTCAAATGTTTCTTGGTCACAGTGGACGCCCTGACATTGAAGGAAATGAACTCCCTCACCTCGTTTACGTGTCCCGTGAAAAGAGGCCTGGATTTTCTCATCATAAAAAAGCCGGTGCCATGAATGCCCTAGTAACTTCAAAAATCTCAGAAATTTCTTAGCCACTTTTTCTACCACAATTGAAAGGTCTGCTTCAGTACTGGACTTTCTGTGGCAAATTCCAAGTTCAAGTCTCTGCTGTGCTTATAAATGCTCCTTTCATGCTGAACTTGCATTGTGATCACTATATAAACAACAGCAAAGCTGTCCGAGAGGCAATGTGTTTCTTGATGGACCCTCAAGTGGGAAAGAACGTGTGCTATGTGCAGTGTCCTCAGAGATTCGATGGCATTGATAGACATGATCGTTATGCCAACAGAAACACAGTTTTCTTTGATGTAAAACCAAACAGTGAACCAAAAACTCTACTTTTTCAGCATATAAATCATGGAAGGAGGAAATCAAATGTCGTTTCTTTTCTTTTGCAGATTAACATGAAAGGCCTTGACGGAATTCAAGGTCCAGTTTATGTTGGTACAGGATGTGTTTTCAAAAGGCAAGCACTGTATGGCTATGAACCTCCAAAGGGTCCCAAACATCCAAAGATGGTAACCTGTGACTGCTGCCCATGTTTTGGACGACGTAGAAAGAAGAATGCTAAGAAGAGTGAAAGTGTGGAAGCTTCGAGCCTTCATGGTCTGCAATGATCTTTTTGTCACTTGTTTACTAAAACAGTTTTGTTCTTACTTAAACTACTGTTTGCTTACCTTCTGATGTATCTATTTTGGGGGAGCAGTGGACGATGACAAAGAGTTGCTGATGTCTCAGATCAATTTTGAGAAGGGATTTGGACAATCAGCAGTTTTTGTGACTTCAACTTTAATGGAAGAAGGTGTTGTTCCTCCATCTTCAAGTGCAGCAGCTCTGCTTAAAGAAGCCATCCATGAAATTAGCTGTGGTTATGAAGACAAAACTGATTGCGGAACTGGGTAATATCCACATCCAAATCCAAAAGCAAAGATTTCTCTTTCTGGGTAGAGATGCTTCAAAATTCCAATGTTCCTGTTTTCAATTTCTAGTATCACATGGCTTAGAAGTGGTAACTTCAAAGGGTTAAATGCATTTTGCTTTTGTCTATGCAGCTCGACTAGATTTATGGTTCAATTACAGAGGACATTCTGACAGGTTTCAAGATGGATTGTTGTGGCTGAAGGTCAATTTACAGTATGCCAAAGTTACCAGCATTCAAGGGGTCTGCCCCAATTAATCTTTCAGATCGGTTAAACCAAGTGCTTCGATGGGCTCTTGGTTCTGTTGAGATCTTCTTCAGCCGACATAGGCCTGTCTGGTATGGCTACAAGGAAGGAAAGCTCAAGTGGCTTGAGAGATTTGCATATGTTAACACAACTGTCTATCCATTCACTTCCTTACCACTTCTTGCATACTGCACTCTACCTGCAATCTGCTTGCTGACAGGTAAATTCATCATGCCAGAGGTAACAACATGCAGTTAGTAATTATACTCATATTCATATTACTTTAAATTTTATTCACAAAATAATATTCTTTCCAATTCTTTGAAGAAAGGGTAATCTTTAAATCTATGCAATGTGAACATAGACAAATGTTTGAAATTCTAGCCAATGTACCTAATTTATATGCTTATGCTTTGTATTGAACCAGATAAGCACTTTCGCAAGTCTTTTCTTCATTGCACTATTCCTCTCAGTCTTTGCAACGGGTATCCTTGAGCTAAGGTGGAGTGGATTAAGCATTGAACAATGGTGGGAAATGAGCAATTCTGGGTCATTGGCGGTATCTCAGCTCACATTTTCGCTGTTGTGTAGGGTCTTCTGAAGGTTTTAGCTGGTATTGACACGAACTTCACTGTCACCTCCAACTCAACTGATGATGAGGATTTCGGAGAATTATATGCCTTTAAATGGACAACCCTTCTCACCCCTCCAACTACTATCTGAATCATCAACCTTGTTGGAGTTGTTGCTGGAATCTCGGATGCCATAAACAAAGGATACCAATCATGGGGCCCTCTATTTGGCAAGCTTTTTTTTGCTTTCTGGGTGATTGTCCATCTCTACCCATTCCTGAAAGGTCTAATGGGGCAACAGAACAGGACACCAACCATTGTTGTCATATGGTCTGTGCTTTTGGCTTCAATATTTTCCTTGCTTTGTGTGAGAATTGACCCATTTGTCTTGAGATCCAAGGGACCTGATTCCAAGCAATGTGGAATCAACTGCTAAGAAGCCTGCATTCCTTTTATATTTTGTCTTCTATCTCATGCAAGATACATGTACATCTTTGTTTGTGAAAGCATATCACTTGAGCTGTACCAACCAACAACCCGGAGGCATAAGGAATAAAGCTAGAGTGAAATTCTTTGCAAGAATATGCATTCTACCCAGTTTTGTAATTGATGTAAGTAATTGGCTTTTTATCCTAGCTTATTCCACATGAACCTCCATAATGACCAACTAATCACAATCTATGCCATTGAAACTCCATTTCCAAATCTTTTCATTTCTGGCATCTGGCATCAGGATAATAAGACCAAGATATTCTAGCATCTAAAAGTTGCAGAGATGTTGGGTTGGATATCATTCATTTGGATTCCATCTGCGGTGTGGTATAAGGCAACTATAAAATCTTGAACATATGAGAACAACACTGTACCTGTCCAATTTTTTTAATTGCACCGTGATAAACTGAAACGAAACATGTCAGCTTGAAATTCAAATCCTTTTTACAGTGTTAAGGATGTATCACCAATAGTCTTTACAAGAACATTCACCATCCTTGAAATGATGGAATCTATTGGCATCTCTTACCACAATAACTCTTTCTGTGATCTTAGATATAAATTTAGTTGCAGTATGACAGTCTAAACAAACTCGGAGATTCTTAATGATTCTTATCTCAGTTCCAGGTTCAGTAGAGATAAGACCAAAGGCAATAGCTAATTTCTCACTGTGAACCTTCATAGCTAGTTCCTTCTCTTCCTCCTCCACATCATGCAAAGCTGTGATAGTTTCTGCCTGAAATCCTGCCTCTTTCATCTTTCCCATCAATCTATCCAATTCCAAATAGATTGCTGCTGATTTTGGATGGGACCAGTCCCCTGATGTGAAGACATGTGGAGTCTGACCAATTTCAATCAGAGTGCAACCTGGAGTCTTTTCCAGCTTTCTCTTTTTAGCTACTTGTCTTATAGAAGCAGCTTGTGGATAGTTCTTCTCAGCAGAGTAAATATTTGACATTAATACATAGTAACCCATATTCTCCGGGTCCAACTCAAGAAGCCTTTCAGAGGCCAGCTGCGCTAGGTCTCTATCTTTGTGAATCTTACAGGCACCAAGTAATGCACCCCACACAGGCGTACCTGGCTCTATTGGCATTCCCTCAATGAAGTTCAATGCCTCCTGCAACTTTCCAGCTCGACCAAGGATGTCAACCATGCATGCATAATGTTCAGCTATAGGTTCAAACCTGTACTCATGTACCATAGAATGAAAAATCCCCTCTCCTTCTCTTACTAAACCAGCATGACTACATGCATATAAGGCGGAAAGAAAAGTCACCCCAGTTGGTGAAATTCCAGAATTCAACATCTCATAAAATATTGCAAGCGCTTCTTTCCCATATCCATGAAGTCCATAACCCGAGATCATGGTGTTCCAAGTTACTTCATTCTTCTCAGGTATCAACTCAAATAATCTTCGAGCCTCTTTAATATTCCCACACTTTGCATACATGTCGATTAAAGCAGTTGAAACAAAAACATTAGACTCGAACTTTTTACTCTTGATTAAATTATGAACCCATTTCCCTAGACTTAAGGCACCAAGTTGAGCACAAGCTGAAAGAATACTAGTAACTGTTACAGGATTAGGACAGATACTGGATGAGAGCATTTGACGAAAAAGAGAAACTGCCGTTTCAGTTAGTCCATTCTGGGTACAACCAGCTACCATGGCATTCCAAGAAGCTAAAGTTTTATCTAAAGATTCATCAAAAAGCCGCCTTGCTGATTCCATTTCATTCAATCTGCAATACACTGTTGTCAATGCAGTTGAAATAGGAGGACAAACAACAAAACCAGATTTGATAGCAAAATCGTGTATGCAGTTAGTAAGAGATAAATGACCAAAAGGTGAATATACAGGAATCAACCCAACGATTGTGCTTGAATTAACTCCCCCTCCAGAATAAAGCCATTGATTAAACAGCTTCACGGAAGACTCAATCTCACCATTTCCAGTAAGGCCTGATATCATCGCATTACAAGATATCAAATCATTCGAGGGAATCTCCCTGAATAACAACATTGCTGTCTTAACGTCCCCGCATTTTGAGTACAACGTAATCAAACCCGTGAGCACAGAAACATCAGAATGAAATCCAAACTTCATAGCCAAGCACTGACTCTCCATTCCCAATCTCAACTCCTGCAACTCTGCAATAGCCGGTAACACAGATATCACCGTAGTTACATCAAACTTGGGCCCGACACCCGAAACCATATCCCCAAATATTCTAATCCCATCCTTGAAGCAACAATTCCTCACAAAGCCAGAAATCATCGTATTACACAAAATAGTATCTCTTTCCGGCAATCTATCGAACACCTTCTCGGCCAACTCCTCCCGCCAAAGTTTAAAATACATGTCGACAAGAACCGACCCAACAAACAAGTCTGAGCTAAACCCATCAACAATAGCCATTCCATGCAACGACATTCCAACTCTTGAGTTCCCGAGACTCTCTGCAGCGGACAAGACGAAAGTGTAGGAGAAGTCATCGGGGGTAAGGTCAGTGCCTCTCAAATGGGAAAACAAAGAAATGGCAGATAAAGCCGAGTTGTTCACAGCTAAGCCCTTGATAAGAACGTTGAAGAGGAAAAGATCAGGTTTTGGGATTAAAAAGAAGATCTTTAGTGCGTGGTTCGTGGAGCCAAAGTCGAAGAGCTTTTGAGCGAGTTTTGTGACTATGGGGATGTGAGTTTGGATGCGGTGGTGAAGGATTTGAGATTGGATCTGTGTGACGTGTGACAGAGTGTTGGCTCTTTGGAGGAGTCCGAGGAAGAAATCGCCGGTACGAGCAACCGAAGCTATGGTTTTTATGAACATCTGTTCATGGGTTCTTTTCCTCAGGGTGGGGGTTTTTGCAGGGTTTTATTGTTTTATTTTCTATAATTTCAATGCATTAAACAGAACTATTTTAAGGCCTTGATTCATCGTATTTTTAAATAATAATTCTTCCGGAAAAAAAAGAACAATAATTTAATTAAATATTAAATCAAAAAATATTATTTTAATCATTCAGTTCAAATTAAAAAATATTATTTTAATAAATTTTATCAAAATCTTTTTTTACTATATCAACTTTTTTATATTTAAATTCGTTTTAAAATTTAATTAACTCAAGTTCAAATTACTAAATGTCATTCTTTTGACTGTCACACTGCCAGAGTCCATTGAATTAAAACTTAGCACTAGTGAAAGTTGCAAGAGAGAATCCTAAATGAAAGAATAGATATTTTATAATTCTTCCTCCTTGTTCATTTTCTCCTGCATTTTTCTGTTTCCACAACATAGTTTCGAACCTTTTGCTTCCTTTTAATTTCTTTCATTTGCGTGATTAAAAAAATTACAGTTGAAAGCACAGAGCAGTCAGCTCACTATAAGCAAGAAGAAACTTCTGATTGAATTGAGGAAAAATCAGAATATACTAATTTACAATTACTAGAGCAGGAGAAGCCTGCAGGATCATCCATTGCTCCTGAACTGAAGTGGTAAGATGTTAGTTTAATCACGGCCATGGGGGCATTTTCGTTGCAAAAATCAGTTGCATCTCGAAGGCTTGTTTCATCTGTATTAGATGAGTCCTAAAGCTGTATTCTTCCACCTGTTTAAGTGTTAAAAAACAGTCGTGTATAAGTTATGATTGATCAGAAAAGAAAATTGTGAATGTAATCAACATTACATGAATGTTACTTGTCTTAGTTCTGTCAAAACATATCAATATTCATACAAGCACAACAGATACCCACATGATGAACAGATATAGCTTTATGTATTTGCAGAGACGAATAACCACTTAATCCAAGATCCTATTCTCCCGCGACATGTCTCGCTTAACGGATATGGATAATGGCAGTCTATCTCAGTCAATCAATCGGATAAAGAACACACATGGAATATGCATAACTGAAGAACTGAAAATGACAATAGAACGTTCAGCAGAAATGAGTGAGAAAATGAAGCCGATTGAAAAGCAGTTTTAATTGATCCCAACAGATACCCACATGATGAACAGATATAGCTTTATGTATTTGCAGAGACGAATAACCACTTAATCCAAGATCCTATTCTCCCGCGACATGTCTCGCTTAACGGATATGGATAATGGCAGTCTATCTCAGTCAATCAATCGGATAAAGAACACACATGGAATATGCATAACTGAAGAACTGAAAATGACGATAGAACGTTCAGCAGAAATGAGTGAGAAAATGAAGCCGATTGAAAAGCAGTTTTAATTGATCCCAACAACTTCAACACTCTTATCCAATTAGCCTTCCCGTTCCTCGACCATATCCAGTAAATTCTCAACTGTAATGTGGTTGAACTACCAAATGTAGATAGTACCAGAAAAGGTCAAATAGAACAGTGCACTCTGTAAGGACAAACATACCTAAAGCTTCACAAAAATTTTAAATTCTAGTTGACACGGCAAGACTGCAACACTACCACAACATGCTGATACGTGTCACCATCCTGCATCTGCCAGAATACATGAAATAAATGGCCTTGTTCATCCTAAAAATTGTTCTATTCCATCTCACCTTCAGATGGATAAGTTTTCTCTAAACTCCCCTCAACAGTGTTGCCCTATTTGTTTAAATAACTACTTTCATGTTCATCAAAATATGAACATAGCTATGCAATGATATGTGAGAGAGGAGAATTGTATCTTAATCTACTGTCAGTGGTGCAAACTTTGTGGAGGGAATTGCTAGGAACTCAATACATGGAACAAAAGAACCAAGGATCGGGCAACTGGCACCTCAGAAGCAGGTGAAAAAGAAAATTTGCAAGTTTACTGTGTCATGACTGAATCTATGTGGGGATTGCAGTAATTTGAAGTCAACTGGGGTTTAGACTGACATAAGCCATAGCTCAAAAGAAGGCACATAGTTCCTCAAAAGAAAATCAGGTTAAAATGACAACATGATAACTTCTAACTAAAGCAACTAGTCTTGATGGTGTTTTCAACTTTCTATTCAAATTTACGCAGAGTAACTCAAATGTATGTTCATACGAATAATTTCCTAAAGACAACAACAGAGTCCTTACACTACACTACATTTGTTTTTCATTCGTTAGCATTTTCAGTTATGCGGCCATGCATGTGTATTCTCACCTGCATAGCAGCTGCTGAGACCAATAGAGCTTCACATTCGTCCAGCTTAGCTTTCACTTCTGCCACTACAATGGCTAGATCAGAAACCAAACCATTAATTTGCTCCACCTGTAGCAAGAGCACATAAGCCAGGCTTAAGCATATTTTTAGACAGGCATTAAGGACATAAATAACTATTAGAAACCAAATCTGATAAACCTACAGAAGAAGCTTGTGAGAGAAAATTGAATTTTGAATCTCACCCTCGACAATAAAGAACATATGGAGGATCCCATTGCCTGCATCACATCCACAGCTGAGCAAAGAGCAAACTTCAAGCATTCAATATCTGCCTGAAATAGGTAGAAATACAATGATGATGTCAGTAACTTTCTCCTTCACAAATTAACCATGTTAGTCTTTCAGAACAAACAAACCTTTGCCCCTCCGGTCACAGGAAGACGGAGTGTGCTTGCCTCCAAATCTTCCACAGCCCCAGATAAAGACTGGATATGATCTCTTTCAAGCGAAGCCCAATCATCTAGGTAGCTCATCTGAATAATTACTGGAAGAATTAGACAATAGCACCAAGAAAGGATTGGAGAAGATAAAGATCAATGTTCAAATTGTACACAATACAATAAGAGATACAGTAACATTTTTCTTTACGCAGAAAACAGCTATGTTTATGAAATTGTATTCCTTTAAACCGAAGAAATTAAGAACATGCGCCTTTTTCCTTTACTGAACTAAAAAGGGACTCTTAACAGAGTTAATATTGGGAAGGAGGAAGGCAAGCAATTTGAGTTAAGGTTGATGAACTTCATGGCATCAGAAACAGTTAAGTGGGCTAATGCAGAAAAATTATGTATTCTGAAATCATACAGACATTATGAAGTACAGGCATACTTGATCATTCATAACAGCATTCAGCTTAAGCTCCAGGGTCAACTGTTGGACGTTGATCCTCTTCCTAATTACTGAATCCCACAATGCTAGAGTAGTGCTCCAAACACTATAGAGAGTTCTCTGCACCATCAAAGCAACATCTATAATTTCACATGACATAAAAAGAATGTTGCACTGATGGAAAAATTCAAAAGTATGTAAGCATATAGTTTACATCTAGCCTGAAAAATAAGCCCATTATGTATCAAACCATAAAAAAATATTTTAAAAGACTTTTGTCTTTTTCCTTTCTATTTTGTTTCTTCTCTCCCGTTGTTGCATAACCATTCTCTCCCATTGTTGCATAACCATAAACAGACAAACAATTCCACACAGTTTGAAAAACAGAAAGGTCATATTATTGAAATAGTTAAAACGAATCATATCGAGGAAACTTTTATCCAAATAACAGTAAAACGATCTAAGTTAAGAGGTATATTATTCACTGAAAATCGAGATAATTGAAGTATGAATGAAATATTCTTTAAAGTAATTCCGCGTACACAAAAGATCAAGTGAAATAAATGGGCAGACTCAGGATTCACACATCTAACAATATTGCTCTCTCCAAATTGCACCTACCTCTGCGGTTACTTTCTGAAAGTAAAGAACAGCCTCTGCCCGTGCGTTAGCAAATCGCCACTGCAAGTATCTATTGTATAGCAGCCGTAGCTGATGACCATCTTCGAGGAAGTTAGTTCCTTTTTTTCCCTTCTTAAAGTCAGCTATAAAACTAAGAACAGAAGAGGAATTGTTTGCTTGGCCAGAGAAACTTGATGACCTTATTCGAGATGGGCTGACTCCTCTTGAAGGAGGCGTAGAAGGCCTTGTTCGAGCTGGACTGATACCTTTACTAACAGAGGTTTTACTAGGGGATGGAGGATGTGAACCAGAAGTAGGCAAGGACTGAGATCTGACTGCAGGATTTGCTAGCAATGTTCTATCCGACAAACTTGTGGAAACAAGCTTATGACTTTCAGATACCTGGAGTAAAGATTCATCCGCTGAGTGTGTCCTGGTCCCTACTCTGCCTGTTTCTTCCATGGATGCTAACCTCGCAGCATCATTGACTGATTTTTGTAAAGGTCTGGTAATACCATCTGTCATATGCAGTCTTCTGAGAGGAGATAATCCGCTTCCAGCTGGTGTTGATAGAGGTCTCACATTCTTATCATTAAGATCCACACTTCTATTCAAGGAATTAGAAGATACCTTCCCGCCTATTCTACTAGGCCAGCGATGCTGATCAATCAATCTATTATGTAAACCATCTCCTGGTTTAGCATTCTCTGATTGATCTTGTGCACTCTTCCCTTTCAGAGGAGTCCTTTTTCTTTCTGGTGTAGGCTTCCGTGATCCTGTAGGCGTTTCAACCTGCTTATGAACCACGTTGGAAGAGGATCTCAATGTGCGATTAGAGGAGATATTACTAACCGGTTTTTCCCTTCTACCAACAGGTATAGAGATGGTATCGGATTGAAAAGAAACACTAAGGCTTCTCATTGTAGAAGGCCATAAACTCTCCGGTAACCTGCTGCCAGTACTTAATCTTCTAGATGTCAACTGTGCATCAACAGATGAATCATGAACAGGCGTGGAGGGACTTTTGGGTGAAGGTGGGGTTGCTGGCCGACTCCTTTCAGCAGATAGGGCTCTTTTGCCGACCACTTGGGAAGCCGACTGCAATGTTCTTGTAAGGGTTGGTGAAGAGCAACGCCTAGAAACGGGTGTTGATGGAGTGGGGGATTTATATCTAGAACTAACTTCCCTCGTCCGAGGGCGGCGTGTGCTGGCTGCTGCATTGGCGTTCCTTTCAGCTGGAACCAATGGAAGTCTTGGAGTATCCACTGCTGTGTGCTTCTGTGACTCGCATACATCCATCAAACAACGTCCGAATTAGACCACATTGATGAAATTAATTGAACCATCTTTAACAACTTTAGCGTTCATGCATCCACACAGAAGGAATCAAGCCGACAGTTCAAGAAGAAGATCCTCTTCCCTGTAACCAATCTGCCACCAATGCAAAGAACAGGAGAAAAAGTAAGAGACCAACTGCAGAGCAAATAAAAGCAAAGAATAAACCAGTAGAAAAGTAACAGGAAACCATAAAATTGAAAAAGATTACAGCTTTACACAGACCTAGATCTGATTCGTTATAAATTTGAGAATTCAAACCTATAAACGCAACTATGAGTCGATAATTCATCGATAAAAGCCCAAATCCACTCAGATCAGGCCATGAAATGAGATTAGGCAGAGATGATGAAACAACATCAGGGCCAAAATGAGTCAAACAAAGAAATCCAGAGGATGCTAGCCACAACGTGCAGTAACGGTCATCAGTAGAGAAGTTGATTTTCTGGGCTAGCAGTAAAATGCAGGTCTAGGGGTGCCCCCAAGAAAATGTCATAGGCTAGAGAGAATAGACTACTGCAGCAGAAAGAGAAGGGTAGGATAAGGGACAGACTGGAGAAAACGAGGTGCGCAGGATAAGAAGGATTCTTATTTCTCTTTCTCTGTAGTTTAACTGTTCTGTTCTTTTCCCTCTAATTTCCCTTTTGTCCCTCTCACGAGAGTGCCATGGTCGGCTGGGCTGGCAGTTGAAGTTCACTCAACCATAGTCCCCACACTCTTTCCTCTTCTTTCTCTTCTCTGCTCTTTCTCATGACAAAGAATTCGATGAAAGCGATCCACAAACCCCACATCTCCTCCAAATAAACTATAAAAATTAGTTCTTTTTTTTACAATAGCATGGAAAAATTCTCTGTACCTTTACACTGTAACTGTTATTTTCAGGCTAAGAAACTTAACTCGCGTCAGCAACTTCTTGTTTCTTAAAATATTCAACACAGAAGTTGAGTGCTCTCCCTCTCTTCCTCCGCATTAATTATTTTAACCAACAAAAACATCAGTATCTATGAAATTGCAATATTAAACAAAGAAACTGACTTCTACCAACAAGAAACGAAAGTTCATAGAGTTGATATGAAAGGCATTGACCTAGAAAGGGGTTACCTTGGGATCACTCGGCGAAATTCAGCTGCTGCTTTTTAACCCAAGTCTCCTGTTTGTCATGTAGTGGGAAACTTTTGATTTTTTATGTCGATTAGTATGATAAAGACTACTGGGAATAATGCGATTTGTTTGTATCCAAATTATTTAAATGAATTCGTAGTTAGAAGATTGAAGTTGCAGGTGCTAATGTTCTTGGGTTATGGGAAGAGACATGGAGCACCACGTGCAGGCAAGATCATTGTCCAATCCCCATGAACCAAAACAGTAAATTCGTCTCGTTAATTAACATTTAAATATCCATAAAGAAACCAGCCTTTCTTCGGTTAGACATAAGAGAGTAATAAGTGATAGCTAAACAATACCCATATGCATCGTTATGTGCAGACTCTGGTATAAGCAAGCGATTTACGCTTTGACCTATTCCTCGATTTAGGAACCAGACATCGATGAAAACCCATGTTTACTTAATAAAATTGGGGATTCTAACATCAGAGGTGCTTTCTTTTGACAGAGTCGTGTATTTGCTATTAGAGACACGCACAGTGACCATTGCTGTTCATCTGAATATCAGAAACTGAAGAAACAGTACTAGAAATTTTCAAAAATATAAGAAACTTAAAACTTTAGAGATATTGATAAAGAAACCACCGTCTCGAAAGAAACAAAACCAAGAAAAACTGAAAAGAGGTATTCATCTTGGAGACTGCGAAAACTCCCAAAAAAAGGGAAAAAATAATTGAAATATAGGAAAATTAAGGGTGAAGAAAAATACCGAACCTTGAAAATCGAATCAAATTCAAAGAAGAGAACTGTTCGCCAGATTATCAGAACCCTTCAAATCATAACTTCCCGTTAATAACTTCGAGACTGAATCTCATAAACAACTTCTTCGATCACCCTGAGAACGTTGATGACTCGTCGGAGAGAAACCGGGTGACGGGGGGATAGGCAGAATGCTTCAACGAGAGAGAGAAAGATACAGAGACGGTTTGAGCGGTTGAGATGGACGTTGTTTTCGCGCCCACCTACTTTGCATAAAATAGAAGGAGTTCTTTTTTATTTTTGTTATTAAAAGTCTAATAAATGGATTAAATTTAAAATCATATTTTAATAAAAATTCCTGATTTATAAATAACATAAAGAAAACAATTATTTTAAGAATTTTTATATTTTTAGCTATTTATTTAAAAATACTTTCATTTTTTTGTATCGGCTGAATTTGTAATTAGAATCAAAAATTAATTTTATTTGACTCAATTTAATTTTAAGTTAACAGATTAAATTTGATTTAATTGAGTTTCAAATTAAGTTTGAATATGAGAGGATTAACTATCATCTTAACTTTATCTTAATCAAAATTTAAATTGACTGAATCCACTTAAATTATACTTAGTCAAATATATTAAAAAATATTAAATATTTTACTTTTATTGACTAATTCTTAATTTATATTTTATTTAATAAATGAAAGTGTCTTCGTTTGTTTTCTATGTGAGTGTAATAATTTCACGTAATTAGACGTAACAATTAATAAATTAAGTTACATTTGATTGAAAATAAGTTTAAATTTGAGTTAAATATAATAACTTTTTAATTTGAGATTATAATAAATTAACTAAAATTGATATAATTTAATTTGAAATAAATAAATTAAATTAAATTACAAATTGAATTTAAATATTCAAACTCGGTATTACTAGGTGTTTTTAGTTTATAAACTCGGTATGACTCGGCATCAGCAGCCGACTTGCGATATCTGATGAAAACAACCTAGTATAAATTCAGAAGATAAAGAGCCAAAAGTAGGGCTGCTTGTTTGGACCAAGAAACCAACACACAAGGTTGCTTAATTGTGCTGTGTTCAAAGTTCAAACATCATGATTGCGAGAATAATGATAGATTAGTAGCCAAGTCATGGAACAAAAATGACGGGAAGTACTTGTCGTTTTGCATCATTGTGTTTTGACAGCATATCATCTCTTAATTCGCGGTCGCTAATCCTTGTCTACTCTTCCTAATCTTAACCTCCACTTTGCTTGCATGGCACTACTCTTCCTTTTCATGGGTAGTTGTTGAAACCCAACAAATACACACACAATGTTATACTTCCATTTGGTTTTTTAATTTAGTGATTAATTCTTTAAAGTTTTTAATTTAGGTTTTAAAGCTATTTTTATCAATATAATGTGTCTACTAAATACTAAGTAAATATCTATTTATTAGTTACGTCAATAAAAATAACTTTTTGACTTAGCTTATACAAATTTTAAAATGTTAAGTAATAAATAAAATTTTAAAAATTCATATAAAAATAAAATATTTTAAAAGAACCTTTAAACATATTAAACCTTAAATGGATTGATAAAAATTGCTCTTTTATGATTAGAAGGTCACAAGTATAGAGTGTTTTATTATTAGTTACCGTGAAAGTGGAAAGAAAGTTAAATAACCCATCAAAAAAATTGCCAATATGAACTTGTATGTATACATATTATCAAAAACACTCTTATTAAGATAATGATTGATTACTTGTTAATATATATTTTTAAAAACACTCTTATGTAGATAATGATATGTTACTTGTTCACTCCCATGTATAAAGTAAAACCAAGAAACTTCATGAGATAACTTTTCATATACTATAGCTTAATATAAGCTTCCCAAGAACAAATATATGTGTATATGGGAAAAAAATAAAAATAAAAATATAAGAACCAAAAACTAAAACAATTACTTTAAAATATATATATTGTTTTGAAAAATCTATTATTTGATGTAGGTTATTAGAATAGTGACACAAATTTTATTTAATTATAACTTTACAAAAGTCAAATTTATTTAATATGTAATTATACAATAGTGATAACCGAAAGATGTGAAATAAAAGCATAATTAATTATTTGATGGGATGAACCTCACATCTGTTTTGCTTCTCAAAATTGACTTTTTATTTATGATGAGAAGTGAGGAAGGGAAGACTTTGCATTGATTGGGTACTTTTATCTCTAGATTACACGTGACAGAGTGACATGATAAGGACACATCATATGTTTAATGTAACTTTCAATCTCAGGTAAGGGACCTTCTGTCTCCTTCCTTCTTGGGTCTACATGCTCGCTTTGTCCTTTTCCACGTAGTATTTATGCTAATTACAAATTTTTTAAAAAAGTAAGAGATAAGTTCTTTTGTCTAATTCCTTTTGAAAGACATAATTTAACATTGATCACAAAAATCATAAAATTCAAAAATGGACTTTTTCTATAATTTAATTAACTTTGTTTTTTTTTTAAAAAAAATTCTCAAAAAATTCCTTCTAATTTTATTTTTTAATAAGAATTTTTTTTAGACTTAGGGTTAAAAAATAATGATGAAATATAACATTAAACATAAACTAATCAAATATCACTAATATAATAATCCGATTTAACTTTTAAACCCGATTCAAATTAAAAATTAAATTATACTTAAATTAATAATTTAAAATAATTATAATAACTTATTAGTTTGATCTAGTTTAAGAGTTGAGTTTGATCGTTATATAAATATTGATTGATTTACATTTGATATTCATATTGCATGTATTTCATTGTTATTTTTAATTGAAATCTAAAATAAGAGATTTTTCTTTAAAGCTGAAAATTAAAATTTTCAATAATTTTAAATATATATGATTTTTTAAACTAAAAAGGAAGTTCATGTCTTTTAACAAAAAATAATTATATAACGAGTTCCTTCTATGTTAACAATCACAAAATTACGTTAGTTAATCAAGAATTACTAGCATTTTCTGGGCAGAATTCAAAATTTTTAATTAAAACAAACAATTTTGAGTTTCATATTCCTATTAAAAAATGAAGCTTCAATTTCCTCAATACTTTTTAACAAAATAACTTTAAATGGGATGGCCATGCCTGAGCATGTCTCATTGTTTACCCCAACATGTCTTATTTAATTTCACGTTTCAAAACACAACTATAATAATTATTTATTTCTTTTTTTTTAAACAAAAAATGTTGAAGAAGAAAGACATATCAGATCCGTGTACCAATCCCTACTCTCCATGTGGGTATTTCCGATTTTTCAGAAGAATAAGATCAACAACATTAATGGCTTGGGTTACATTCTTGGTTATTGCCCTTTTTTCAATGTATTTGTGACTAAATTTAAATTCCCCACCGAATGTAGTTTTGTTTGTTTGCAATAGGTCTGCACTTTTGAGTATGGAAGAGACAGATCTGACGACAAAATACTAATTAGAGTTTCAGAAATTTCGGTCTCAAATAACAAAAGCTGATTCTATTTCTTAGGAACTATTACAGGTAGTATGCAAGAGCTTTTGTTCGGTGCGACATTATGTTGTAGAATACTAGCAGTACCTAATAATCATCTTTATAAGATAAAAGCTGACGACTTCTAAGAAACAGCTTCAACTAATAATGGGAAGATCAAATTCGACCAAGTGATGTCGTGATCCAATTTGCATAAGATGACTACTATTTGTTCTTTCATGGCCAACAGGACCCAAGTCAAAACTGGAAAACAGATACGTACGATACTTGACTAGTTCGGGGAAATGTTATGCTTCGTTGGTCATGATCTCCTCATCAAATCAGAAGATACCATTTGGCCTCCTAAATGCGTCTTCTGGGGGTTAAATGTGATGGTACTTTGAGGTAGAGGTTTGACTCTTCCGCATATGAATGAACCATAAGCAATGTTATGTCAATCTGCATCGAAGAAATTTTACATATTACTGATTCAGTGTAATGATATAGTTATTGCTAAAGTGAATAAACTAATCTCTGCTGCCGAGGAACTGAGTCAGAATTTGAAGTCCATGTTATTGATTCTCACTGGTTTTCTGAATTTATGAATAATGAAAATGTGCATGCTGGTGATGTCAACAAACCTTTATTCTGAGTTCTAATATTTCACAAATTCAGCATCGTGGCCCCTCCCCAAAACTGACTCTATCCCATCAGGAAATAAATTGAATTTTTTTGCTACAGCTAATCCTGCGTGCATTCCATCAACTGCAGCACTTACTATTCCACCTGCATAACCTGCTCCCTCACCAATTGGATAAAGACCTTTCAAAGACCTGCTCTCGTATGTCTCGTTGCTTCGGGGAATTTGGACAGGAGAGCTGGTTCTAGTCTGAAGGAAAATGTGACAGAAAAATAAAAAACTCAAACCTGTACCAAACTAAATTCAGAGTTTGATAAAACATGAACAAACACAAAAAAAAAAAAGGATAGGGAGGTGATTAAAAAAGATACCTCTACCCCATGAAGAAGGGCATCTTTAGAGATAAATCCTGGCAACTGAGAAGTGATTTTTTTTGCAAAAATAGATATAAATGAATTTAGTAAATATTAAAACAATATTTAATCAAATCTGGAACATAAAGCACATGAAGTAGGTTACACCTCTTTTTCAAACATTAATATTGAATGTTTCAGAGCATCCGTGATGTGTTCAGGAAAGAGTTCGTGGAGATTAGCTGCCTTCACTCCTAATCGATAACTTGAAGGTGGCAAAGATGTCGCTGAAAAATGTGAGACAGTTCAATCTTAGATGAAATTGGACAATGAAACATATTTGGAAAAAATATATAGAAGCTACCTGATTGTTTGTTTTCAAGAAAATTGGTAACTGTCTGCACGGGCACGACAAAGTTTCCCCCTCCCATAACAGCTGCCTTTTGCTCAAATTCCCTCTAAATAATTCACCATTATATCCAAAAAGTATCAAATAAAAAGGGCCGTGCCGTTAAATTTGAAAGTATTCTTGAGTTTGAAGTAATGCCACAACATGATATTTCAACTAGGAAAAATATTGGGCTAAGTTGTGGATATTTTACTTTAACTAGTATTTGATGTCTGCCTGATAAAGCTAGAGTTGGAAAGCAATTGTTATAGATTACATTCTTAATTCTAGGGATTATGATTATATTGCAAGATTTTAGGAATAATCCTAATTATGTATAGCTTGATTATAGGGATCGTATTAGGCTAACAACTCCCTGTATATAAAGGACTACTCTCTACATACTCAATACGATATACAATAAAATTACTTCTTTCAAGATATCATGGCATCAGAGCAATAGGTTTCTTTCAGTCTTCTTTTTTCGTTTGCTAGTGTGCAGATTCACTGTCCAATGGACAGGTTTTGGAAATTTTTCTTGGGTCACCAATTTTTAGTAGACAACTTCCCTCACCGCCGGCACCATCAGAACCGCTGCCTGCCAACTGGCCTTCGCTTATCGTCCGCCCACCAGAAGACCTGCGCGTGTCTCACATGCGCCGACAATAGTCTCGGCCTCCCACTCACCCGCCGGTGCGTGACAGCGCACTCCACAACACGGCGACCTCCGATCACCCTCACTAGCGGCGACACAGTACCCCTGGCTCTGACGCGCCACACACGTCCCCAGACACCACTCCCTTGTACTATCCAAACACTACCTTCATTTCTCTGTGATCCTGTTGAACGTATTTTGGATTTTTTGTGTGCCGTAGGTTCCTTTGAACCTCTGGGTGCTATTCATATCTTTCTGGTTCTCTTTTCTCTTATTTTCAGCTCCAGTTTCTAGTGTATATCCATTATCCGTATCATTATGGCTAACGATAAGAGTTTAGTCGTAGCAAATGTCATTCTTGTGCTGTCTAGAATTACAGAACATAAATTAATAGGGCACAATTATTTTGAGTGACGCAAAACAATTCGGATTTAACTACGGAGTATCTCGAAGGATAATCATCTCACCAATGATAGGGCACAATTATTTTGAGTGACGCAAAACAATTCAGATTTAACTACGAAGTATCTCGAAGGATAATCATCTCACCAATGATCCCCCATTGGACCACACTCGTTGGGAGTGGCTACGTGATGATGCTCGTTTATTCTTACAGATTTGGAATTCTATTGATATTGAAGTCATATGTCTCATCAATCACTGTGAGTATGTTAAGGAATTAATGGATTATCTGGAATTCTTATACTCTGGCAAAGGAAACATATCTCGAATTTATGAAGTATGCAAAGGTTTTTATAGAGTTGAGCAACATGATCAATCTCTTCAGTCATATTTTATGAAGTTTAAAAGGATTTACGAGGAATTAAATATTTTGCTACCATTCAGTCCTGATATCAAGGTCCAACAAGTACAACGGGAACAAATGGCTATTATGAGTTTTTTGGCTGGTTTAAATTCTCAGTTTGATGTGGCTAAATCTCAGATTTTGTCAAGTACCGAATTTTCCTCCCTGCACGAGGTATTTACTCGGATACTTCACACAGACATTAATTCATTTGTTCCTCCTAATACTCAGAATTCTAGCGCTCTTGTGAGTTGAACTCATGAATTCGACTCTGCAAAATCATCTCATCAACATCATAATCGAAGTAGTGGAAATTGGAGCGATAAGAATCCAGATGCAAGAAGAATCGTCTGTAGATACTGTCATGAGCCCGGTCATACTAAATACACTTGTCGGAAGCTACAGAATAAATCTCAAAAATCACATTCCGCCCACATTGCAGCTACTGATGCACCTAACTCATCTACTGAGAAGACTATTACTATATCTGCTGAGGAATTTGCCAAGTTCACTCAATCTCAAGAAGCACTAAAGCATTCATCCTCACCTATTACTGCTATTGTTGAATCAGGTAACACATCTACAGGCCTTCTTTCCTCTTCCACCCAATGGGTCATTGATTCTGGTGCCTCAGATCATATGACAGGTAATTCTAGCCTCTTTTCTACTTTTTCTGGACACTCATCTCCTTCTCATGTTACATTAGCTGATGGTTCCACTTCGTCTGTTATTGGGTTTGGCACTGTCCATCCTACTTTCTCTTTGTCCCTAACATCTGTCTTAAATTTACTTGGACTCTCCTTTAATTTATTATCTATGAGTAAACTCACTCGTACCTTAAATTGTTGTATCTCATTCTTTCCTGATCATTGTATTTTTCAGGATCTTATGATGAAGAAGACTATTGGTAGAGGAGTGGAATCAGGAGGTCTCTATGTTCTGGATGCCTCAGTACCTAAACCCATTGCATGCCCTAATATTTTGACTCCATTTCAAGCCCATTGTCAATTAGGACATCTATCTTTACCCTTGTTGAACAAACTTTGTCCTCAATTTCATAATGTATCTTCTTTAGATTGTGAGTCCTGTCATTTTGCTAAGAACCATCGTCTATCTTCTTTTCCTCGAATCAATAAAAGGGCTAGTTTCTCATTTGAATTAGTACACTCTGATGTTTGGGGCCCATGCCCTATTATGTCCAAAACTGGGTTTCAATATTTTGTGACATTTGTTGATGATTTCTCTCATGTAACTTGGCAAAATCTTATGAAATATCGTTCTGAAGTATTTTCTCATTTTTTTGCCTTTTGTGCTAAGATTAAAACACAGTTTAATGTCTCAATCTACACTTTACGAAGTGATAACGCCAAGGAATACTTCTCTACACCTTTTCAGTCCTACATGATCCAACATGGTATTCTCCACCAATCCTCATACGTTGATATTCCTTAGAATGGCGTTGCTGAGAGTAAAAATTGCCATCTCCTTGAAACTGCGACAGCACTATTATTTCAAATGAAAGTTCCTAAATCTTTTTGGGCCGATGCAGTCTCTACAGCATGTTTTTTAATTAATCGTATGCCCTCTTCTGTCCTTCACGGTGAGATACCTTACACTGTCCTCTTTCCCTCTAAACCCTTGTTTGATATTCCACCACGCATTTTTGGTAGTAATTGCTTCGTTCAGGACACATGCCCTCAAATCTCTAAGTTGGACCAAAAGTCTGTAAAATGTATTTTTCTTGGCTATACCTGTCTACAAAAGGGATATCGTTGCTATTGTCCCACTCTTAACAAATATCTTGTTTCAGCTGATGTTTCCTTTTTAGAACAAGTTCTTTCTTTCCTAACTCTTCAGTCTTAGGTTCGGAGGCTGCCGATGATTTGCTTGTTTACGAAGTTACCTTTTAAACTACCAAGACTATGCCTACACAATCGCCACCTCTTCGTTTTGTCTACTCTAGACGACAAGATCATCCTGATACACACCCTATATCTAGTTCTTCTTGGCCATCCGATCCATCAATCGATGATCTCCTGATACACTCATATTTTCATATATCTTTAGGACTTAATTCAGAGTCATTTATGTTCATCTATAGCTGGTTTATTATGTTTTAGCATTATTCGAAGTTCGTTGATGTAAAATGCAAAAATGAAACAAATAGACTCGAATTGCACTGTTTTTGAGTTTTTGACAGACTTGACCTTTAGTCATTGTGGGATTTTTATCTCGAGATTGGTTTAGCCAAAAATTCTGAAATTTCATACTTAAACTCTTGGCTCATTGACTGTTTTTTGGGACCAATTGAAGATTTTTCTGAGCTGGAATTCAGGAGAAATAAATTCCCGAAATTTGCGTCAGATTTTGGATCACCAGAATGACCTTTCTACGATGTTTTGATAATAACTTTTGACTCAGATGGCGAAATCCCGTGATTCAAGTCTCATATTGAAGCTAACTCAAAGACGAAGACACTAATAAAATTTGAGCTCCTAAATCGTCACCGTTTATGTTTTATACACTGTCGAAATTGACCTTGAAACATCTCATTCTCCACTCCAAAAGCAGCCCCCACTCAAACATAAGCCTCTATTCACGCATAAGAGACAACGCAGCTTTTATAGACCAGCACACCCACGCCTACAGCCTCCATACCTACACCTCCCTCATTTCTACGTAGTTGTTTCCATTTTCCACAAACACATGCCGCAGCCTTTATTCACGCCACTCACAACCAAAGCAGCCTCCATCCAGCCCAAGCTACACATAAAGACAAACCTAGCCTCCATCCTTCCACCACTCACGCACAACACAACAAAAAAAAGCCTCCATTTGATTACACCAAAATCAAGCCACCCCCATCCAATTTTACGCATCTTCCACTCACACACTGACGTAACACCAGGAGAAAAAAAATAGCATAGCTCTCACTCCTCACCAACTCACGTTGCGCCATCATTAGACACTCTCTACTTCACACACATAAAACAGCAGGTGGCTTAGGAGATGACATTGCAGCTGGTGGCGTGAACAACGTTGAAGCAGCTGATGGCACTCCACTCATAACGAAGAAGCTGGTGGAAGCATAAAAAGTGAGCAGCTATTGCAGTAAGGGTGGCGTGAATGTTGTAGCTGGTGGATATTAAATGAAGACGATAGCTGGTAGCGTGAACAACAAAAAGTGAGCTGGTGGCAAAAAGAAGAACGAAGACGCAAGCAGCTGGTGGCGTTAACAAGTTGAAGAAGAAGAGTTGTGTGAAGAAGAGAGGAGAGAAGAAGATAACGTGAACAGTACCAGTGGACCAAAAACTACCTAATTAAATCGTCACATCAGCTATAGAGGCAAGGAGGGAGGAGAGAAAATACAGCAGCGAAAAAAGGGGGTGTTTTTAATTTGTTTTCTTTTTTATTTTAATTGTGTGGATTTAATCAATGCAAACATATATTATGACCATGATTTATATTACATTGATGAATATGTG
>JAOQMS010000008.1:263613-284495 GCA_027563885.1 Erythroxylum longipes
ACTTAAGTTACATGCCAAAAATGCCCTCAATTCATTCTTATGCATTTATTCCATAAACTATTATGCTTAATTTAACGTGAAAATTTTCCGGAGGCCAACAAAGCATGATCAATACAACAGGAAAGCATAAGCAAAACGCCAGCAACATGAGAAGCACCAAAGCGCTAGCTTGTGGGAGATAAAATGTAGACGTACAGTGACACACCAAAAACACAGACCATATGTTTTGCTTAAAATGCACAGCTAAGGGTTTTATACGAAAACAATAAGGTGGCCACCAATGTTTATTTGTCACATTAACACAACAGTAGCATAGAACAGAATAGAGAAGAAAAGCTAGTGGCTCAAGTAATAAAAAAGGCAAACATACATGTCTATAGAGGAGGATAATGCCCAGCAGAAATAGAGAAAAATAAAGCAACAAGGACGGCGGCTGGACAGGAAAGAAAGAAGAAAATCAAGAATGCCCCAAATGTGGACAATCCCAAATAGTTAGGAAAAATTATGATGTTAATTAACTAAAATATTATTTCTTGGTTTACGGAATCTTAGTTATTGAACTCTAAATGCTGTGAGACTTTCGTTATTTATTTGAATCCATTTATTAGTCAAGTATTAATTATTTTTCTGGGTTATTATTTGATTATTTGATTTTGCAGCTTAGTGCGCAACTAGTTTGTGATTTTATTCAATCAATTGCTAGATTAAATAGGCTGATGTTCAATTCTTTTAATCAAAAATAGCTACTAAGATTTTTGTCTACTACGTTAGGGATATGATTCTAGGAAAAATAGTTGTCTAGGTTAAATATACATCATATGTATGTTGTCTAGTTCGTCGATTTTCTTGATTTGTAAATTTGTTAATTAATTAAATCTGAAATCATATCCAATTTATTGATTAATAAGAGAAAATAGGTAAAGAAATTTACCACGATAAATGCTTAACAAATAATTTGATTATTTTTAGTGTCGATGATTAACGCAAGTTCAATAATGAAGGAGTCCAGAAACCAAGATTTATTCCTATTGATTGTTAAATTCTCATTGTTTTGCTATTAGTTATTTTTTAATTTCGTATTCCAATTAAATTCTATTTAATTCACAATTAAAAAACCCCTTTTATTGTATAACTACTAACTTCTGAATTCCTTATGGGAACGATCCTTACTTTCCACTACTACATTAATTTGTGTTGCAGGAAGTTGGTTTCTTTTTATATTTTGTTGCCGGCGACATCATTCACTAAATTTTGGCATCGTTGTCAAGGAATTTTTGATGGTTTATGTATGTTGCGCGTTTGAATCAATATGAAAATTTATAGTACAATCCTAAAATTGAAAAAACAGCAAAGGCATTAAGAAAGTAGACGAAAAAAAGACAACAAGTACTAAGAGAAGAACGACAAAGAGAAAGGAACATGGCTGCAAATCATACTTTAAGCCAATTAGCTGCTCCAGCTGAGGACCAACAGCCTCACTGTATTAATTTTCCGAATTTGGGTGATAATAACAATTTTGAGTTAAAAATCCGGACTGATCCACTTGTTACCCATTTTTCGAGGCACATTAAGAGAAGATCCTTATAAGCACTTGAAGGGGTTTAATGTTGTTTGCTTGGGGATGAAGCCTACTAATGTCATCGAAGAGTAGATAAAAATAAGGGGTTTTCCCTTTTCTTTGAAGGATGATGCCCAAGATTGGTTATATTATTTAACTGCTAGAAGGATTACAACATGGGCAGAGATGAAGAAGCTATTTCTAGTGAAGTTTTCCCAGCTTCTAGGGCCGCCAATATCAGAAAAGAAATCTGTGGCATCCGAATAAACACCAGGGAGTCATTATATGAATATTGTGAGAGATTTAAGAAGCTATATGCAAGCTGCCCCCATCATTAAATCAGCGATCAACTATTGATTCAATATTTTTATGAAGGTCTTTTACTGATTGAGAGGAGTATGATAGATGCTGCAATTGGAGGAGCTCTATTTGATAAAACACTAGTAGCTGCATAGGATTTGATCTTAATTATGGCTTCTAACTCTCAACAATTTGGAGCTCGAAATGATTATGGTTTAAGACATGTTAATGCGATGGGAGTTTCGTCATTAGGAAGAAGATTAGATGATTTGACTTCTTTGGTGCATCAACTCATAGTATCTAGGAAAGGGGAAGTTAAGACTTGTGGTGTTTGTTCTATGGTTGGCCATCCCACAGATTTGTGACTCACTTTACAAGAAGACCAAGTTGAAGAAGCCAAGGCAATGGGTGGTTATTTGGGACAACCTCAAAGGAAGTATGACTCGTTTTAAAAAATATATAATCTAGGTTGGCAAGATCATCCAAACCTTCATTATGGAAACAATCAAGGACAACAAGTAAGTTCTAATTTTTAGCCATATAAATAGCCTTATGTTCCTAGACAGCAATAGTAAATGGGACAAAGTTCTAGTGAAAATAATCCCTTAGAGAACATAGTTAAGACATTGGCCATGAATATTATGAACTTTTAACATAATACCATGAAATTTTGGAAAGATATCCAAGCTAGCATATAGAATCTTGAGACTCAAAGGAGCCGAATGGTGATTGCCATCAATAGGTTGGAGACACAAAATTCAAGAAAGCTCCCTTCTTAACCTGAGGTGAATCCAAATAAGAGTGCTTGTGCTATCACACTTTGAAGTGGTAAAAAGTTAAAAGAATCTACCCTAAAGGTTTCTAAGCGAGAGGTTCAAGAATAAGTAGAGAAAGAAGTTCCAAAGCACTTATAAGAGAAAAAGGAGGGTGATTCTTGCATTGTCGCGCCTAAGTTTAGTGTACAACCTCCTTTTCTTAGTCGTTTTGCCAAGCAAAAAAAGGAGTAAGAGAAAGAAGTTCTGGAAACTTTTTGCAAGGTACAGGTCAATATCCCTTTACTTGATGTTATTAAACAAATTCCTTATTATGCTAAATTTCTTAAGGAACTCTGTACCTAAAAGAGAAAGTTAAGTGTCAATGAAAAGGTACAATTGGGTAATAATGTTTCTGCTGTGCTTTAAAAGAAGTTACCTCCTAAGTGTCAAGATCTAGGTATGTTTACAATCCCTTGTAAAATAGGTAATCTGAAAATTGAGAAATCATTGTTTTATTTAGGTGCATCGATTAATGTTGTGCCTCAATCTATTTATGAATCTTTGAATATGGGGCCTCTGAAAGAAACTAGTGTCATTATCCAACTTGCTGATCGATCTAATGCCTATCCTAAGGGTGTTTTTGAGGATGTCCTAGTTCAAGTTGAAGATATGATTTTTCGTGCTAATTTATATGTCTTACAGATGGCTAATGAAGATTCATCCACTTCAGTCCCAATTTTATTGGGAAGACCATTTTTGAAAACCTCTAGAACAAAAATTGATGTCTTTGATAGGTTTTTAACTATAGAGTTTGATGGTGATTTGATTAAGTTCAATATTTATGATGCCATGAAATTTCCTAATGATGATCAAACTTTCATTTCTGTGAGTGTTCTTGATATTTTAGTGCAGAAAACATTTTGTTTAGGTGGACCAAATCAATTATGGACTATATTGGAAAATAGCTTGGATATTTAGGAAGGAAAACACTAGCCGATTATCTTGCCATTCCTGAGAAGCTGGATACCACTATCCAGACTTTATAGTAAAACAAATACTTGGAGGAACAGGTATATTTTCTGAAGCTAACTAGAAATAATTCAAAGTTATTGTCTTCTCTTATACAACCACTAAAATTAGAGTTAAAGGCTCTTCCAGGTAACTTGAAATATGTGTATTTAGGTGAGCATGATACTCTTCCTGCTATTATTTCGAGCAGACTAACATCTTTGTAGGAAACACAATTATTGGGTATATTGAAAAATTACAAAGATGTTTTTGGATGGACTGTGGTTGATTTGAAGAGGATTAGCCCATCAATTTGTATGCACCGAATTCTATTAGAAGATGGAGTTAAAGAAAAAAGACATCCCCATTGAAGATTGAACCCACCAATGATGGAGGTAGTTGAAAAGAAGATTCTGAAGCTCCTCGATGCTTGGATAATCTATCCAATTTCAAACAGTAAATGGGTAAGTCCAATACAGGTGGTTCCTAAGAAAACTGGAGTAACCATAATGGAGAACACTTCAGGTGAATTGGTAGCCACCCATGTGCAAAATGGCTAGAGATTTTGCATAGATTGTAGGAATTTAAATTCTGTTACTTATAAATATCATTTTCCACTTCCTTTTATTGACTATATGCTTGAAAAACTTACAAGAAAAACTCTTTTTTTTTTGTTTAGATGGTTATTCAAGTTATCACCAAATTTTTGTTACACCAGAGGACCAAGACAAAATGACTTTCATATGTCCTTTTGGCACCTTTGCGTATCAAAGAATGCCATTCGGACTATATAATGCACCCGCCACATTCCAAAGGTGTATGGTAAGTAATTTCTTTGATTATGTGGATGACTGTATTGAAGTTTTTTATGGACAACTTTATAGTTTATGGTGAGTCTTTTGATACTTGCTTGATTAACCTTTAAAAAGTTTTGAAGCATTACATTGAAAATAACTTGATTCTGAATTATGAAAAATGTCATTTTATAATTGATCAAGGGATAATCTTAGGCCATATAGTGTCTTCTAGGGAAATTGAGGTTGATAAGGCTAAGATAGAAATTATTAAATCTCTTCCTTACCCTATTAGTGTACGGGAAGTTCATTCTTTTCTTGGACATGCAGGTTTCTATTGACACTTTATGAAAGACGTTTTAAAGGTGACTCAACCCTTATGTGAGATTCCCATATTAGTTGGAGAGGGAATGAAGTACGCCTTATAAGGGTATGAAAACCTCTCTCTCACAAATGCATTTTCCTGAGGGTAGGAAGAGCAAAACTTTGAGGGATTAGCTGGGCCAAGGCTCAAAGCAGACACTATCTGTGCGCAGGGTGGTCTGGGATGTTACAAATAGTATCAAAGCCAATACCCAAACCGGTGTGTCAGCGAGGACGCTAAGCCCTAGAGGGGAGTGGATTGTGAGACTCTCATATCAGTTGGAGAGGGGAACGAAGTACTCCTCATAAGGGTATAGATACCTCTCCCTCATAGACTCATTTTTTCGGGGTTGGGAAGAGCAAAACCATGAGGTCAAGCCCCAAACGGATAATATTGGTCACCGCCCATAGATATTATCCACTTTGGGCCTTGTCCCAGTCAAGCCCTCACAATTTTGCTCTTCCTACCCCTAGGAAAACGCATCTATGAGGGAGAGGTATCCATATCCTTATAAGGCGTACTTCGTTCCCCTCTTTAACCAATATGGGAATCTCATAATCTACCCCCTTTAGGGCTCAACGTCCTCGCTAACACACCACTTTGGGTACTAGCTCTGATACCATTTGTAACAACCTAGACCACCCTGAGCACAGATATTGTCCGCTTTGGGCCTTGGCCCAGCCAAGCCCTTACAGTTTTGCTTTTCCCACCCTTAGGAAAACGTGTCTGTGAGGGAGAGGTTTTCATACCCTTATAAGGTGTACTTTGTTCCCTCTCCAACCGATATGGGAATCTCACAATCCACCCCTTTTAGGGCTCAGCGTCCTCGTTGACACACCGGTCTAGGTACTGGCTTTGATACCATTTGTAATATCCCAGAGCACCCTTCCACAGATATTGTCCGTTTTAAGCCTTGGCCTAGTCAAGCCCTCATAGTTTTGCTCTTCCCACCCTTGAAAAAACGCGTCTATGAGGAAGAGGTATCTATATCCTTATAAGGCGTACTTCATTCCTCTCTCCAACAGATATAGGAATCTCACAATGCACCCCCCTTTAGGGCTCAGCATCCTCACCGGTTCGAGTACTTGAGGGAGAGGTATCTATACCCTTATGAGGTATACTTCGTTCCCCTCTCCAACTGATATGGGAATCTCACATATTAGGTAAGCTAACATTTCATATCATAGCACATCCTCATTTACTTTTCAACTGTATGTTAAACAATTCAATAATTCATTTCAATTCAATCATATGATACATATAAGGATGTATATACACAAATGAACATGTGGCTCCATTTTATTTTGCTTTGTTGTGACTGAACACCTATTTACTGTCCCATATCCATTGTGGATATCGGGCTCATTTCATTTGTTGTTCTGTATCCGTTGTGGATACCATGCTTATTAATAACTGAGCCTATGGCTCTTTATGCACAATCCTGAGCTTAAAGCTCTTTTTCATATTAGTTACTAGGGTCACGACTTCTTTATCACATCATGCATTTCAATGTGATACATCATTCCATATGTCATGTTTCATTACCTTTCATTCCTGTGTGCTTCTATCACATGTATCAAATTCATCGGATCTAAGTCTAACAATTAACATTCAATTACTCACACATTTCATATTCAATATGCAGATCAGACAGAAACAAATATAATTGAGTTTACACATGTAGGTTAACTCACAAAATGCTCTAGATAAGTTATTGACTTGATGATCTGACAATGTCCAGATGTTGACGATCAACTTGTGTATCTATCTTCATGCAATACACACATATTTCACACATCATTAAGTTTTCAATCATATGATTGTTCAATCATTCACATGTATATATATATCATATTTCAACGCATGCTCAATTGACCTTCTGAGTATGTATTAATATAAAAAGATCTTAACTATACTTATACGCTTTTAGATCATTCAAACTTTATAGCTTGTATACTACCATTTTGCAATTAGGTGTTCACCTTGAGCTTGATTTATTCATCAATCATATACATTCATATAATTATCCAATTCTCACTCACAACTATGTCATGTTCTCTAATGTTTATTCATTTACATCTAATACACACTACTCATATCTTTTGAATCATATTTGTGTTCATAAGAACATCTTAATTCCTTTAACAACTCATAATTTCCAAATTTCAATACATTAATATCAAGACAATCCATTCCTTAAGTTATGACATCATTAACAACCTAAACTTAGCAAACCCTTAATTAACTTATGAATCGAGCAACAATTTAGGTTCATTTCAAGCCTTAATCAAGTCTAAATATACTAATGTAAAGTGACTTATCCTTATGTGGTTCAACAATTACACAAAATAGAAGTTTTTCATTTTAAAGCATTGCACATAATTGTTGAGGATCTTCCCAAGATCGTGAGATGAGTGCCCCAAATGTTCACTATCCAATTTCCCTCAATTCTCTATGAAATTTCATTTACTTTAAAGCATAACTAACACTTGCATTTTTTTTCCAAATTACATTTCCTTAAAAGCTACCTCAATTCATGTCAATATAACTTCCATTTTGGTTCCATTAAAGCTCTATAAATTCTATTCATTTATGTCAATAACAATCATTCTTACACATACACTTACATCCCCAATTTTCCATATTTAGAACACCTTCATACTATATTCAAAACACCTTCATAACAGTCTATTAATTATAACTTAATTATACCTGAATTCCTCATCAATTTCATCTCAAATTCCAGCTTAAAATCATTCATTTAAAAGCTCATAAACTATTGTTTTTCATACATGCAAAAACAAAACAGAAACTACCATTCATGAATCATTTTCTACCACTCATGTACACCAATATCACAATCAATCTGTCCCCAATTAATTCATCATCAAATACTATTAACATATATCACAAGAGATCAGTATTTCACTTACTTAATCAACTTAATTGCCTCCTTAATTATCAAGCTAACCTATCCCTCCATGCATACAAGATCATCTCAAATACAAGGTGAAGATAGACAGAACTTAGGCAAAAGTTGAAAGTTGTGAGGAAGAAGTGAGTTCTCAGTGGTGAGAGGGATAAATCACAATAGAAACAATGAAGAAGATGTTTTTGCATTAGTTTACATTATTAAGTGCAAGGGATCTATGTAATACAATGACACTTGTCATGTTTGCATGTAAGATAATTATCCTTGCCTACTGTCACCAAGATCCTAAGCCATTTATCACTCAATCTCTAATCCATTTGTCATTCAATCTCTAAGCTATTTGTCACTCAATTCTACTCCTATGTGTCACTTATTTTATAGGTCTAGTCATCCTAATTTTTCATATGTCAACTTGTCTTACCACTTGAAAATTTTCCTATATTAGATGTACAAATTAATTCATCAATCTCTCAATTGTAACAATTAATTCCAAGTTACTAATTATAATCCATCAATTCTTGTCATTGGTAAACCAAAGTACAAGACATTGGAAATGCACATTCATGTCACATTCATTTTAGTTTCATACCCCGGAATATGTCAATTGAGTGCAATTTGTCTAACTCACAATTCATGTGTGTATGCTAATATTATGAATTTGAATACAATCATAAAATCATGTCATAAATGTACCAAATCCATTCTACATGATGCAACTCATGAGATTCAGTAATCTAACACTTTAATCCCTCAACAATTCAAGAGACGGGATATTATAGAACTTATCTCCAAGAACACTCACGCATTTGGTGCCTCACTTTTACCTACACAAGACACATTTTGTTTGGGCATTTATTTCCAAATTAGGAAATAAAGCATTAAAACTAAATATTCAGTTTAACCGAATTTGAGAATTGTATCTAATGATGTAACATGCACGCTAATCATATTTTTTCTTACTTCTGTAAGCTAACCTATTAGTCACCATTTCCAAATCTAAATTCAGAAGTCACTCAAATACCATATTTTATCCATTCTATCTTACCAATTTCATCAAAACACTTTCTCACCCAATTTAATTCACCATATCACAATCTTGCATGATGTCACGATTATAACCCATGTCTAGAATCCATACCTCTAATTGTTCTTTAATTTTCATATAACAAATGTTCAAATTAGGTTTTGAGGTCTTCTAAACATTTCTTCCCATATGTCTCTAGCTTCTATACCATTAAAAAAATCATGTCATTGCATCTTATAAATAGTGAAAAATGTACCAAATATCACAAGTTATTTCAACATAGGGTAGTATCAGGTTACCATTTTAAATCACAAATTTTAATATCATTCATCCTAAATTAGGTCTAGGTTTCTTCCAAAGACTTTTAGCACTATGTATTAGGTCTCGAAGCCAATTAGAAACACCTAACTTGGAGGTCTGTAGGCTGAGGTATGGCCAAAACATTGGGACTAGTTCAAGTTAACCTAAGACAGATTCCCATTACACATTCCTCCTTTGTCATATTCAACTAATTTCGTACAAAGAAACATCAAAGTAATACCAAGAAAACATTGATCTTAAACACATCCATCTCACTCAAGAAAACCTATAAAAATTAGAAATTTAAGCAAGGAAACTTACCACTTTTTCCTCCAATCTTTTGAGTATTTGATGAATACTTCAAGATTTCTCAAAATCACCATCAAATTCCATCAAAAATGACTACACACTTCTTCCTCTCTCCTTAGCCAATGTTCACCCTTGGCTTCTCTTCTTTTCCCTTTCTTTTTTCATCTCTCACGTTACTCTCTCATCACTCTCATGTTTATGTTGAAAGAATTAAGCTAAATGTCTTAAGATATGCTTTTTATACTCATCCTATTTGTCATCAATAATGACTGATTAAACACATGTCATCATCTCATTGGTCATCTCTAATGACTCATCAATCCACTAATATCATGTAAAAAGACCAAATTGCCTTTAATTAGTACAAAAAGACCGAATTGCCCTTTAATGCATTTAATTGACCAACTAATCGAATTAAATTCTGAAAACATTCCACAAGCATCTTATTTTTCAAATTGACCATAAAATACTCTAATTAGGGTCAATACTTATTGATTGGATGCTTTTAAAATTTTTTAATAGGTTTAAAACCATCAACACATATTATTTTCCAAAGAGGGCATTCTAGTCCAATAATTTCATATTACCTGAATTCTATTCAAACAACCTTCGTTTTAACCTATTTCAGTTCCTATAGACTCTAATCCTAATTTTGGAGCCTTCCATAGTTTTTTGAAATTATTTGGTAATTTTTTGATTACTTGGAAGAATTTTTGGATTGAATCTGAAAATCACTAAATGTCACCGAAATCATCTGAATTTCATTCAAAAGTATCACATAAATCTCCAAAGCACATTTTGGAGCTTTTAAAGCTCATTCGGACTTGTTTCATAACTTTTTAGAGTTTTCAGAAACTTTTGGTCTAGTCTAAAATCATCTCTAGTCTATCTGTGATCTCCAATAGAACATCAATAATACATTTAAAAGCTTAAATTACTCTAGTACACCATAAATAGAGCATATTCTATAAAATGCATGTACAACACATTACATAGTACAATTATCGAACTTAGATATTACACCAATTCCTTTCAAATCTTGTTCACCCACATATTGACTTAGAATTCGAATTGCAAATCTTTGCAATTCTAGAATACCATTTCCGAATTGGTCCCACCAACCAAATGCAAGTCGTAAGACAATAAATGTAGCATTATAAACAAAATAAAGTGATGTTTAATTTTAAACAAGTAACAATAGTGAAAAAAAACCTAGATTAAGTTTCTCTCTTTGACGAATAGTAATTGAAATCTTAAAATAAAGATAATCATCCTTAAAAATCTTCATTTGTAAGCTTAAGATATATTGCATCTTCTTATGGGAAACAATGGTTATGATAGTTAAGATTTCTTTGTAAAACTTGGTCTAAAATAGACCTTAGGATTAAAAAATGTCCCAACTGTAAACAATGGAGACTAAAGTTACCTTTCTCATCTCTCATTGATGACTGCAAGATAAGGTGCATACAAAGAATGTCTATTTTTTAGATTGTTCTTGATTACTTCCTTCACCCTTTCTATGACATCATAAAAATAACTCATTGTTACCTTCTCACTAGTATCAATCAGACGAAGTACCCTCTCCAAAGGCTCACAAACTTGAATGACAAATTGACATTAGAACCATAATTTATTATCTTCAAGTATAATTCTAGAAACCTCAAATCTAGCATTAAACTTAGTATGCTGAGATGCAACCTACTTATCACCAGCAAAGGCGATTGTGGATTGCAGAAGAGAAGAGTAGCGATAGTGGAGTGGGGAGGAGACAACTGAGATGTGGAGAGAGCATACTTGGGTAGGTGGTTCAGCTAGAGGTGGAGGAAGTAGGCAGTAGGTGGTGATGCGATGGCAATAGGTGGCTTGCGACAACACTGTCAATGTGTGCATGGAGAATGAAGTTGGAAAGGATAATGAGAGAGAGAGAGAGAGGTGAACTAAGAGTGTGTCTGGTGATCTGCAATTTTTTATTTTGTTAGGCTAAATATTTTTTTTGCAATTCAATCCCAATTTTTTTAAATTTCATCGTACTAACTGATATTTGACCGGTATTAGTAGCCAATATGAAATACTCATGTTTTGTACCGTTCTCTGGTTGGTATGATACAAAATTCGTATGAGCTCTAGATAGTACTTTAATTTTCAAACTGGATTAACACAGAAAGAATCATCGGAAAAGATTAATTTGGTCGTTGATAAAGTTTTTAGGAGAACTTACAACAACAAAAAGAAAAGCGAAAAAAGAGATGGAGAGAGAGGGAAAATAGGAGAAAATCCTTTTCCTAACAAAAAAGAGAAAATAGGGAGAAAATGAGAAAAAAAACGAAGAAACATCATTTCCATCTACACTGAATACAATTCAAAATACATCCAACAGTGACAACGAGGAATGGCCTAAATGGTGTAAACTCCTCACTTAAGGCTCTCCTTTATAGGAGGTCTTGAGTTCGAGTCACGCAAAAAGAGGGGAAATGGAAAAATTTTCCCTGTTGATGATCCTCTAGCCCCTTGCGTAAAACTCCTTGATCAGATCAATTACGGACGCCTCACTTCCAGCGGCAGTGTGGTAATTGAAGCTACTAGGGAACTTGAGGGCTGCTGGGAACCTGATGCTGAGTAGGGCCAAAGATCAATCAGCAGTTGACCAATCAATTATATAATGACTCTTTGTGCACAGAAGTGTACAAGCTACGTAGGAACCTGAGAGATCTTGTAGTTCTAGATTTATATCCTCTAGGACTCTTCGGATGGAGTCTTAGGGGCTTAAGATTAGTCCGACTAAGCTGGGATACCTAATGTAAAAAAAAATACATCCAACAGTGATCATATCAATGGATTGACGAAATCGAGGAAATGCTGGTCGATTCCTGATCTTATCATTTTAAAGTGTAAGAAGACAAAATGTAAGTGTACATTGTCAATTATTTCATCCACCTGGTGATTTTCCTAATGAAAATTTATGGGCAGCAAATACAAGTTCTCGATCCAAACCCATTAATCTAAATCGTAGAGAAATCTGACCAACTTTGTAAGAAGTTAGAAGAATATTATAATTTGTTAGCAAATGTGTATCTTCATACTATCTGTGTATCCTTTCCCGATTTAACAAAATCCCGTAATCAATAGTTTAAAGAGGACCGGATTGATCAATTCACGTGCATGTGTTTTATACATGTACTGTAATGAGAATTTTATTTTATTTCATATTAGTTTATGAATTTTTGTACCTAAAAACGTATATTAAGATGACAAAAGGTTTACAAAGATACTGCTAATTCGTGGGAAGATCCTCTGTTCGTTTTATCCTATCCAACCATGTTCAATTGTCAAAACAACATCATTTTAGTCATTGAACAGAGTTTAGAGATTATCCAACTCTGTCCATTGGCCAAAACGAGATCCTCTGTTTGTTTTACCCTGTCCAATCCTATGCTATTGTTAAAACGACATTATTTTGGTTATTAGACAAAAGTTTAGAGACTTTCCAACCCTGTCCAAACATTTTGGCCTTTAGAAAGAGTTGGACAAGGTCAAATTGAACAGAGGATTTAAACTCCAGCTAATCCAGTATGTGAAATGTTCCACCCGAGTACATACACTGAAAACATAAATTGATCTTCTATTATTAAAGGCTTCATATTGCAGACCTGAATTAGAGTATTCTCGTAATTTTCAATTTCAGCATATATAGTGCTGCCTTTTCCTTTAGCATAATTTTAAGGCGTGTCTTCCATTTCCCATCTTAAGCTAAGCCCTTGACGAAAAGAGAAGTAAAAGCTTCGGTTTCACGCCTTTCTAAGGCCAAGCAAATCTCCACACCTCAAGTCCATCACTTGCTTCAGTCAAAGCTATTGCCCCTGTCTTGTCTGTAGACGTAATGTCTACTTTCTTTGGTCTTCCCACCCAAAATCACAACTGCAGACCTGAAACTGAGTCGACCCTGCCACGCTTATACAATCTCTTGGTTTAATAGTTGAAAACAATGGCTGGAGCTTCTCCATTTGATCCAAAGGTCCCTTATCCAATTCCTTAATCGCGTTACTGATTCTTAGTACAGTTTTGGTCAGCAGATAATTTTCCTCCATAAAGATTCTAGCTTCAGCAGCAAAGCCTTTGCCAGTAACACAGTTTCCAAAATAGTTGTTTGGGACCGGAGAGTCTACACATTTTCTAAAATCTGCAGTGAAACCGAAGTAAATGCGTGTGTCATCATCCTCTTGCCTTGCTTTCAACATACAAATTGATGTGTAAGCCCAAGTGAGTACGAAACTGGATAAGTGTATCAGCATTGTGGAATTAACGATATCGATTTCCTCCTTCTTGACACTCTCTAGTTGTGACAAGAACTTTTCCTTAACCTCTTTATGTCGTCATGGTTCAACTGAAACGTAGACCGAACCACGTTTGGTAGTACACATATCTCTTACCGTAGCTTCAAGCTTCGAGGGTGGCCCTCGTTACCCAACATGCTACGGTTCACTTCTGTCCATTGGTTCAAGAACACCGTTTCAAGTCCAGCTACGTCCTTGACGACAGTCCTTAAAGAGAAAAGAATCAGAAATGAGAAAAGAATACCCTCTCACATATGCTTCATTGACGAGAGCAGTTATTATACAACTCATAATGGAGTAAAATCTAAACAAATTCTAACTGAATATCTAAACAAATTCTAACTGACTATCTATGAATGAGCTATAAAGACCAAAAGGAAAAATAATATACTACAAACTAAAAGAAAGGCTTAACATAAAGGTAATGTTTAATAGTCCCCCTCAAGATGGATAGTGGAGATTTAACACTCCCATCTTGGATAAAAACGAATGCAAAAGTTTGGCACCAAGTGTCTTGGTGAACAAATTTGCAAGTTAAGCTTGAGAAGAGACATGGAAAGTTTTAATCATATAGTATGAGATTTTCTATCGAATAAAATGACAATCAATCTCAATATGTTTGGTACTTTTATGAAAAACTTGGCTGCAATTTGAAGAGCTGACTAACTATCAAAAAAGATGAGAGCAGGTTGTGGGTGAGAAATAGCAAGATCAACAAGCAGTTGATGAAGCCATATGATTTCTAAAGTAAGAGTTGCCATGGCATGATATTCTGCTTCAGCAAAAGAACGAGAGACAGTTGTTTTTTTATTAGATTTCTAGGAAATAAGTGAATCTCCTAGGAAAACAAAAAACCCAGTGATAGATTTTCTAGTATCCAAAAAAGCTACCAATCTGAGTAGCAGAAGGATTTCGGATGAATTTCTGATTTTGTTGAGAAGAAGATGCCTTGAGATAGAGCTAGTTTGAGGTATTTTAGAACACACATGGCTGCAGCTAAATAAGGCTTACGAGGCTTGTCCATAAATTAACTCAACTGTTGAACAAGAAAGGCAAGATCGGGCCTTGTATGAATGAGATATAGTCATTGTCCTATAAGCCTTCTCTACTGAGTAGGATCATCAAGAAGAGCACCTTCTTGATTTGATATTTTGAGATGAGTATCTATCAGAAATTGACAAAGTTTAGTAGCAAGTAAACCTACATCCTTCAATATTTCCAAAGCATATTTTCGTTAAGAAAGATGGATCCCAGACATGGATCTAGCAACTTCAAGACCAAGAAAGTATCGTGATGGTCCAAGGTCTTTTGGTTTGAAATATGTCTGCAGAAATTGTGTGAAGGGAACAATTTGGTCTTCATTATTAGTCACTAAGATAATGTCATCAACATATATCAATAAGGCAAGGAAAAATTTATCTTGCCGCTGGATGAAGAGGGAATAGTCGACAGCTAATTGAATGAAACCGTGTTGTAGTAAAGTGTTGGATAATTTAAAGAACCACTCCCTTAAAGCCTGCTTTAAACCGTATAAAGACTTTTGTAACTTCAAAACTTGTGACCCTGTAAAGTAAGGGAATCCTGGAGGGATAGACATGTAGACTTCTTCCTTAAGTTCTCTGTGAAAGAAAGTGTTATTTAGATCTAATTGATGCAAAAATCAGTTGTTGGCAAAGGCAAGAGCAAGCATGGTCCTGAGAGTGACCATTTTGACTACTAGAGAAAAATTCTTTGTATAGTCAATAACTTCGTGTTATGTAAACCCCTTTGCAACTAAGCATGCTTTATACCTTTCAACAGAGCCATCAGCTCTTTGTTTTACGTTGTAAACCCACTTACAACCAACTAATGTTTTGCCTGCATGAAGGTCAGTTAATGTCTAGGTATTGTTTTCTTCAAGGGCTTGTATTTCAGCCTTCATGACAGCTTGCCAATGGGGAATTTTGACTGGTTAATGATAGAATTGAGGCTTATATTGAGAGGAGATGCTGAAGGTATAAGATCTATAACTTCGTGAAAAATAGTGATAAGAAATGGCTGAGGAAAGGGGATAGAGAATACTTGATTTATCTGAGTTGACACCAGAACGTGCAACAGTTGGAGGATCGGAATGGGCAAGAGAACAATAGTAGTCATTTAAGTATCTTGGAGGTTTTCTGTTCCTTGTTGGTCTAGCAGTCAAATCTGCAACTGGTAGAAATATGTCTTGAGTTAAAGAAGAATTGTGTGGGAAGTCAGGTTTTAGGAGGGAATGAGTTTCTGATGATTGTGACAGATTTGGATCAATATCAGTTACAGAATTAGGTGAAATTGTATATTAGAATAAGGTCTAATGGATGATACGAAAGGAAAAGATGTTTGAGCAAAGTCCCCCTCAAACTGAAAAGGGAAAATAGACTTATGAAAAATAACATTTCTAGAAATAAAGATGGTTTTTTGTGAAGATTGTACAACTTATACCCTTGATGCCATAGGGATATCCAAGAAAAATACATTTTGATCCCCTAGGATCTATTTTTGTTCTTCCTTGTTTAAGGGTGGAAAAAAAACATTGACACCAAAAATTTTTGAAATGAGAATAGTTGGTGGGTGTGGAATATAGCCTTTCGAAAGGTGTTTTTCCTTTAAGAACACGAGATGGTGATCTATTTATGATATAGGCTATAGTGGGGACACATTCTCCCCAGAATTTGGTAGGTAAGAATGCTTGAAATTTCAAGGCTCTAACAACTTATAAGAGATGTTTATGTTTGCGTTCAACTACTGAATTTTGTTGGGGAGTTTCAATGCATCTAGTTTCATATATTATGCCATGTGAACGGAAAAAGTCAAACATTTCAAATTCTGCCCCATTATCTGATCGTAATACTTTAATGGTGGTCTAAAATTGAGTTTGAATCAGGTTTTAAAAATATGGGATAATTTACTTAGTCTGGTATTTATAGTTCATCAAATAGATCTAAGGGTGTCGAGAGAAGTCATCAACAATGGTTAAGAAAAATCGTCAACCATCAAGAGCTGGAACCAAGAATGGTCCCCATATATCACAATGGATTAATACAGAAGGCTTTGTTCTATGAATAACTCGTTTGAAATGGTAATTTATGTTGTTTTGCTTGTGGACAAATTGAACATGGTTGAGAAGGATTTTTGTTGATGTTTGAGATTTTGCCATATAACATGGGGAACTTTGAAAAAAACATGTTTCCCAGACGTTGATGCCAAAGGTTTGTATTGAAAGACACAAAATTATTAGAAGCAGGAAAAGAAAGGGAAATAGGAATTGAATTTGCAGAAGAAGCTTTACGCAGCAATGGTGTAGAATTCTCCAGATAATAAAGTCCTCTGTGTTCCTTGCCTAGCCCAATCGTCCTTTGCACATTTTGGTCCTGGATTATACAATAATTAGAAGTAAATGAGACTAAATAAGGATTAGAGTTGTTAATTGACTCACAGATATCATATTAAAATTTAAAGTTGGAACACATAAGACAGTTTTTAAAGTAAGGAAATTAAAGACGTTGATAGAACCAATATAAGAGACCATAGCTTGATGACTGTTTGGCAAATGAATAAGTGAATTTACTAGCTTAACATCACAAGTGAGAAATGAAATATGATGAACTATATGATTTGTGGAAACAGTGTCAATTATCCAAGCATTAAAAATGAGTATGAGAATAAGCAGAAAGAGCACTAGAAGGAAGGAGTATACCTATCATGGAGATTTGAGAGTTATCTATATTGTAGGTAGATGAACTGGGGCTGAGAGAATGAGGCTCGAGAAGATCTAATAATTGCTAAAACTAGGCAGGGGTGAAGGGAAAGGTTGATGTGGTAAGCTTCTCATCACTGGTTGAAGCGGAGTAGATATGATTTGTTGCCGAAAAGTGAACAGAGTTGGATACAGAATATGGCATGCTTAGTTTCTTTGTTTTAAGGATAGCCATGAAGTCGAAAGCATTCGTCGATGATATGATTATCACCACCACAATGAGAGAAAAAGAGTTTGCCCTTTTGAGGTCCTCCTTTAGCTGGCTTGGTGCCTATGTGTCCTGAATTTTCGCTCAACATTACAGTAGCTTCTAGAGGATTAGGTCCCATGGTAATGTTCCTTTCACGTTCTATTTAGGAAACTAAGGTGAAAACCTTGTTGAGAGTAGGTAAAGGATCGTAGAGAAGAATTTTCCAATATACTTCAGAGTAAGACTCATTGAGTCCCATAAGAAACTTGATAATGTTCTGATCAAAATGTTAAGAATAGCTCTATAAGTGCAAACATGATGAGAGGGGAAGTTGCTTAGATCATCTCATAGGCCCTTTAGTTTGGTATAATAAGCTAAAACAGATTAGTTGTCCTAACGGCACTCAGAAATGTCATGCTAGATTTAGAAAATTCGTAGCCCATTGGATTGTGCAAAGCTTTTAGTAAAATCATTCCAGACATATCTTGTGGTGTCCAAATAGAGGACACTTGTAGCAATGTTTTTTTCTTATTGAGTTCAATAGCCAAGAAATAACCATGGTATTACAAATTTGCCAAGAAGGAAAAATAGGATCATCTCTTGAAGGGACTGGGATTGTTCCATCAACAAATCACAATTTGTTCTTGGACATTAATGCTAGTAATATGGCTCTCTTCTAATTGTGATAATCATCACTATCAACTAGTGGTTGAGGAATGATAACGGCACTTGGGTTTTCCCCATAATGCAAAAAATAAGGATTCCTAGGATCCTGGGTAGAAGATGTAGTTGCAGCGGTAGTAGAAGAAGAATTGGGAGAAGAGGCCATAAAGAAAGAAAAGATGCAGAGGGAGAGAAGGAGCAAAAGTCTTGGTTCTACTCTGATACTATAAAGAGAAAAGAATCAGAAATGAGAAAAGAATACCCTCTCTTGTATTCTTCATTGATGAGAGACGTTATATTTACAACCTAGAATGGAATAAAATCTAAACAAATTCTAACTGAATATCTAAACAAATTCCAGTTGACTATTTATGAATGAGTTGTACAGGTCAAAAGGAAAATAACAAGCTAAAAACCAAAAGAAAGGCTTAACAAAAAGGTAATGTTTAATAGTCCTATCGAGAAAAGGATTAAGTTTAGGTGGCAAGATAGGTGGATTCTGTTTCTCTTTCATTTGTTTACAAATATAAGCCCATACTTTAATGAATAAGGTTGTAGATCTCCCATTAAGAATCGCATGATGACTAATCATTACAAGAAAAATGTCATTTAGCGTTGGAAATTACCGACGAAAAACCTAAGCATTCCGTCAGCAAGCTAGGTTAGCGACGAAATTTACCGTCGAACAAAGGCATTATAAAAACAGCTGTAGATAATAATTTCTAGCGAATAACAGAATGTCCATTGGTAAATTTACCGACGGAAAATTTATGTAACCGTCGGTGAATATACCGACGGTTGTTTGTGCTGTCAACCGCCGGTTCATTTATGATGATCAATACTTTTCCATCAACAGTTTTACAGACAATATTGTTTATTCCGTCGGTAAGTTTGTTACAACATTATCAATAGTTATGTTTGTTTCGTCGGTGAGTATACCAACGGTTATTCGCAACAAATCCTATCGGTAAATTTGGCAATGAAATTGGTTATTCCATCGCCAAATTAATGTCAATATTACCAATGGTTTTGTTTTTTTTTGTCGATAAATAGACTTGATTTTACCAACATACATTTGTTATTTAGTCGGTAAATTAACCAAAAAAAATTTTAAAAAATGTTGTCATTAAATTTTATTTGATGATCTTATGGTTGATGCATAATTTAAATAGTTATGAATTATTTGTGTATAATAATTTGATTTTTTATACATTTAATTTGTTTAAAGAGAAAGTTGATTGATGATATAAAGTTAAAATTATCTTAATTGATAATAAAAACATTAAATTGTACATAATAATTATTTGTAATTCAAATGAAATGACTACAAGTACATTATTGATTAGGTGAGTGCGGATGGTCTAATTGCTACGACGAGGTGCTACCCATCCCCTTCAACTCATCCATCTCATTACGGAGCTGATCTATATACTCCATCGACTGTTGCAACTGAGTTCCCAATGTCTACATTGTGCTCCGAAACTCTTGGAATTCATTGGTTGTGGACCGCCTACTAAATGATGCTGTACCGGACGTAGAGGATTGTGAATAACATGTGTTCGCAAATGAAACTAAGCCAATGCATGAAGATAGGTTTGAGTCTCATCAATATCTTCAGACTATTTAGACTGTCATTGAATGCATTCTTGTATTTGGTCCTATCAGAAGGCAATGTTTATATTAGTAAGTAATAATTATTAAGCATTAATATTAAACTATAAATTTCACATAGATTTAGCTCTCTACATTAGGTGTTGACGAATGTCACACCGTCATGCTTCTTAGTGTGAGTGTGAAAAAAGAGTTGACGGGGTATTGACCTCATGCTCATAGGCTTTTCCTGCGTCAGAATAAAATGTTATAAATGAACTAGAATTCATAAAAATTTCGGCAGAGTTTCCTCTATTTTTATGATATTTACCCTAATTGAACAAAGAAAAAAACTCAACAATGCAGCCATATATGGCACTAAACATTTATAACATTATCATTCTCCACAATACACACATTTTCATTCCAAAATTTACACATCAAATTAAATTGAAATACAACAAAGTAAAAAAATCAGAATATAAATATAAAGTGTAAATACCTACAAGTCTCTCTGCCTGTTAGTGGTGAGTAATAGATCCTCCCGTATGTACAGGAAGACTCTCTCCCCCTGTCCTTCACATCTGTTAGTATAATTACACTCTAAAATAGACATTACCTCAAGTGATATCTAATACTGTAACATCCCGTTACCTTTGGGAGGTTAGAACAATAAATATGAGTGATAAATGAGAGCTTAGAAATGCATTTTTCATGCTCATGCGTAATATGACATACAAATACACGTGAATAGTGAAGGTTTTGCACATGAATTTAAGTGTACATGCATTCATAGATAATTCCGGGTATAATTGGATTGAATTGTGAATTTTTGAGAATTTTGAATGTTTCTGCATTGAAATTATTATTGGTCAGTAGAATTGTGATATTTATGAATTTTGGTGAACTTATGAATTATTTTTGTAATTTATAAAATATTATGAAAAATAGGAAAAAGAAGAGAAGAAAATCAAATGAAGATTTGGAGA